>JAODKC010000137.1:20638097-20657047 GCA_026777985.1 Mormyrops attenuatus | reverse complement strand
GTCCACTGTGTCCTATTTCCCTCCATCTTTTCCTTTTCCTCCATCTCAGGGTCTTTCAGTATTTATTGTGTTGGTTTCCTGCAGAGAGGGAGAGTGAGAGAGAGAGGATTCGTGTTAGGTGGGAGGGAGGGATGTCACAGTACATGCTGTACATTGTATATAGAATATGAAGACTAGAGGGTCATGTTTTCGGACTCTCTTTGAAATATACTGTTTTGTAATGCGTGATGTGAATTTTTATCTATGTATCATTCCAGGTCTGTGCAGGATATTCACTCTGTGTCTATCAGTAGTTTTGGGTTGCAACACACTATTTTTATTTGGAATGATGTGACGCAGTGAACGGTCGCCTATCAGGTGACTTGGTGTTTTAAGAGCAGTTCCCGAGTCCTGATATAAACAGACAGCCATTGTCACTTCCTGCATGCCCTCTGGCACACTGACCGGAGGGCGGTTTATCCACATCTGTCCGCGTGTTTTTATTTATGGTCTGTCTTTGCTCGCAGGATGTCCATAGTGAACATCGTGGCCCGAGAAATCCTGGACTCGCGGGGAAACCCCACAGTGGAGGTGGACCTCTACACTGCGAAAGGTAAGCAGGGCCCCTGGCACTCAGTAAGCACCAACAGTCATCACTACGCATGATTCACCGAGCTGTTTAAGGAGCAGCGACACTGGGCAGCGTATCTTGTACGGTTTGCCCTGAGAGCCTGTGCCATGTGTCACTGTTTTTATCCCTCCATCTCATTGTGCCCCCTCCTGGTGTGTTCAGGTCTCTTCAGGGCCGCCGTGCCAAGCGGAGCATCCACTGGCATCTATGAGGCTCTGGAGCTGAGAGATGGAGACAAACACCGGTACAAGGGAAAAGGTGAGGGACCCTGTTCCTAATGAGAGAATGTGCTGATTCGGAACCTTCTGGAAGAGCCTCTGCATCACGCGCTCCCTTCCTGCTCCAGGCGTGCTGCAGGCCGTATCTCACATCAACGACACCATCAGACCCGCCCTCATCCAGTCGGTGAGTCGCCTTCCCCAGCCGAGGTGATGGTGTGTGGCCGCGTAGGTTGGGGGGCGAGTGAGATGACAGGGAGTAGTCACGCAGGCTGTAACCCCCCTTCACTGCCCCTTTTTTCCAGGGGATCGGCGTCGTCGAGCAGGAGAAGCTGGACAACATGATGATTGAGATGGACGGCACTGAGAACAAGTGTGAGTGCCTCAGTCCTCAGCCCACAAAGGGCCCAATTGTGACCTAAACAGGAAGCATTTCACTGCCTGTCTGCTCAGTATTTACCACATTTCCACTGTCCGTCCACATGAAGCACTCCTTCAGGTCTGGGTCACGTGTGATTATCAGCAGTATAATGCATCTTAAAAATAACTTGGCATTACGAATACTGAATTAACATCGCTGTAATGGGTGACTGTTTTACTGAGGTTGTACTATAAAATGGAATAACTTGATTATAGAAATGGTTCTCAGCAAATGCAGCATTCCTAATAAGACGGAGAGCTAAAGCTAACGTTTGTAGTTTATAAGCTATGGCTATCACCAGATATTTATAGTGGTGTAGAGCAGAGTAGAGCTGAGTAGAGTAGCGCAGGGTAGAGAAATTTGTTGAGTGACTCTCTATTAGGTCCATTGATGCCAACATGGATGTGTGTATATATCTATGCTTGTATCACGCTTATTGAATTGTTCCTCCGATGCTCATTCTCCAGCAAAGTTTGGGGCCAATGCGATCCTGGGCGTCTCCCTGGCAGTATGCAAGGCGGGCGCAGCGGAGAAAGGCGTGCCCCTGTACCGCCACATTGCTGACCTGGCTGGGAACACTGAACTGGTGCTGCCCGTGCCTGTGAGGCGCCAATCCGCACCATCCAAGTCCGGATGGGTCTGCAAGACATTTACTGGTACCCGGTCTCCACTTTAATCTGATGTTCTGGTCTCTCTCCTTCCTCTTGAGGCCTTTAATGTGATCAATGGAGGCTCCCATGCGGGCAACAAGCTAGCCATGCAGGAGTTCATGGTGCTTCCTGTGGGGGCCGAGTCCTTTAGGGAGGCCCTGCGCATCGGGGCAGAGCTGTACCACACCCTGAGGGGGGTGATACAGAAGAAGTATGGCCAGGATGCCACCAACGTGGGCGACGAAGGTGGCTTTGCCCCAAACATCCTGGAGAACAGCGAGGGTAAGCTATGAGCCGCTGACACACCTGACAGGCAGCTGGCCGCCTGATTGGTCAGCTGGCTGTTACCCCACACCATGGCTCTTCCTGTTTCTCATATATGTATGATGCGCTGGCACCAGTGATCCAGGTGAAGGGCACCTCTTCCTTTTCCACTCCCCTTGCAGCACTGGAGCTCCTGAAGACGGCTATAGACCAGGCAGGCTTCACCGACAAAGTGGTGGTGGGGATGGACGTGGCCGCCTCCGAGTTCTACCGTGACGGCAAATACGACCTGGATTTCAAATCTCCTCCCAACCCAGACAGACACATTACCGCCGAGGAGCTGTCTGATATATACCAGAGCTTTGTCAATGATTATCCTGGTGGGTCTTCAAACCTCCATCATCCCTTCCACCTGTTTACAGTCTATTATTTATGCTGTGTATACTCGTCAATGCCATAATGGCTCACATATATATTTCAGTAGATTTCAGTCTAGAGCAGCCTTTCCCAACCTGGTCCTCGGAAACCCGGAGACTGTCCAGGTTTTTGCTCCCTCCCAGCTCCTTGCCAGATAGTCCGTGTTTTTGCTAATCCCAACTGGGAGTGAGCAAAAATATAGAGTGTCTGCAGGTCCACATGGTCTAGAGGCTGGCACCCATCCAGGGTGCAGCCCAGCCCTACACTGCCTGGAGTAGGCTCCAGGCCCCCATGTCACCCTGCCCAAGATAAATGGCTGGATAGATGTAGTCTACATCTTTTGGCTGATGGGGATAACATCACCCTCATAAAACTGGTTGAAACAAGCTGGTAATCTGACTAACAGGAGCCACTGAGAGCCTTGTACAGAGGTGGAAAGTTCAGGTTCAGAAAGTACAAATCCAGACCAAGATTTTGTTTCAGCCAACCAGTTGGGTACTCTGTGACTGTGGCTCTTTAAACTCGTCTGGTTGGTTGAAACAAAATCTTGATCTGGATTTGTACTTTCTGAACCTGAACTTTCCACCTCTGGACATGTGCTGTCATGTCATTGGGAGTCATTGAAGAGCCAAGAGGATAGATTAACAAAAAACAGGGCTGAGCAGAGTAGAGCCACATGGCACGAGTTGTGTGTACCTGACTGCACAACCATCCTCCCCACAGTGGTGTCCATAGAGGACCCGTTCGACCAGGATGACTGGCCGGCATGGTCGAGGTTCACCGCCTCGATGGGGATTCAGGTGGTGGGTGACGACCTGACGGTTACCAACCCGCGGCGGATAGAGAAGGCCGTGGAGGAGAGATCCTGCAACTGCCTGCTGCTCAAAGTCAACCAGATTGGCTCTATCACTGAGGCCATACAGGCGTAAGTGGCCCACCTCTCGCATTCTCATTCGCTCATCACGTCAGCCAATCCCATGTTAACTGCAGTGATTGACTGGGACTCTGTCCACTTAGCAATAGCTCGGTTATGCTAGACATTTATGTCAGTAAACCTGTTGACAAATGTGATGGCTGCTTTGATCTCTACTTCAATGTTATCGATATGACCCAGACACCTATAAGTGCATTAATGCATGCATGACCATCACATTCCCTCTATTTCAGGTGCAAGCTGGCCCAGGAGAATGGCTGGGGGGTGATGGTGAGCCATCGCTCGGGGGAGACTGAGGACACCTTCATCGCTGACCTGGTGGTTGGGCTCTGTACTGGGCAGGTGAGCATGACCATGAATAACAAACACGCAAATACACAGCCCACATGCCAAGCAGCCCTTTACACTCATTGGCCAAGGCATTTCAGGCTGTATCCTCATGTGACATTATGATGTCACTTGGATTTCCTCTCTGTGTCACCCCTAATCAGATCAAGACCGGAGCTCCGTGTAGATCAGAACGTCTAGCCAAGTATAACCAGCTGATGAGGTTGGTATTATTTATCTATCCCTTTCACCCACTGTCAATGTCATTACATATTGGGCACTAAAGACCTCTTGCCCTGATGTCTGTCTCCTTTTTGCTTATATATTCCTGTTCTATCACGTCAAACGATCCGCCACACTCTCTCTCCTTAGAATCGAGGAGGAGCTTGGTGACCAGGCTCGTTTTGCTGGGCACAACTTCCGAAATCCCAGCGCTCTCTGAGACCGGCACTCAGACGTGGGGGGGTGGGGAGAGACACACACGTACACACATGACACGCACACGCAATACACACAAAGGAGATTAATAGACATACACACAGACGGTCAGGACATCGACTGAGAATGTGAGAAAGACATGGACCGGGATGCCCAGATGCTGAAAGACTGATAGTCTGACTCACGCAACTGCGCATCAACAAACAGAGGCTGGATCACACACTGATACAAACAAAAACATGGACTCAGTGACAGGCTGAATGGCCGACAGTGACAGATTGACAGCTTTACCTACAAACACGGAAATCTCAGTGAGCAGCACACTCTCTCTCTCTCCCTCTCATTCACACACTGGCTCTTTCAGCCCCTCCTTACATCCTTGGCCTCCCTCTCTCTCTTCCACTTCCTTTCTCTCCATTGCCCTCCCTGCAAATCCCCATCTTATCTCTCTTTTCTGATCCCTTCACCCTCTCCTGTCCCCATACTGCCTGTCACCCTTTGCCAATGCTCCTAATGTCGTTAGAGATACTATTGAAATACAAAGCTTGCCACAGAATGACCCCGCAAATAAAGAGATTGCAACTTCATCCACAGAGCCCTGCCTTTTCCTGTGGGGAACAGAGGTTGTCTTTTCTAAGTCTGAAATGCATATCTGTAGTGGTTCCACTTATCAGCTTCTATTATTGATGTGAAGGGATCTTTTTAGTTGTCTTCAGTTACCTGCACTTAAACTTTGTACATAAGTTTCATTATCGTTATTATAAGTATATTTATGTGTAAGATAATGTTTAGAGTACATGTTTAGAGTATTAATGCTATGCTGAACAGTATGACAACAGGTCACACATAATAAAGTGTTTTAAAATAGTTTTATATATATATAAAGAGAATTTAGTGTTATATAGTATAAATACCATAATACTATTTAGTGACCGTGACTCTGAAATTTCAGCGTCATAAAAGGAAATATTTTCCCACAAGAATAACATAAAGATACAATGTCAAACTATAATTAAAAGTTTGATTATTTGATCTCACATCAAAAACTCTTGATACTTGAGAAATTATGTAGCCTTCAGAAATAATTCGGTTGCATTCAGGGTTTATCCCGACAACAATCATAGCTATTTTTGTCACTGCTTTACTATTGGACAACCTTTGAAAGTTGTACTTGGAAGTTATTTGAGAAGATATAATTATACCCAGCATTATGAGTAATATAATAAGCCTGAGCTAAAGCTTATGTATATACCTGACTGCAGTTTCGAGGTGTCCTGGAACACAGCAGCACGCAAGTTTCCAAAAGAATTATTGCATGAAAACTTATATTTATCTGGGTTAAAGACCAGTGCAGCCTCACGTTGTGCTGAATGTACGTGTTATTTTGCTAACGCTGTGAGTTACTCAGCTGTAGATGAGCTCACAGGTTAAAAAATAAATAAATAAATAGTTCTGCCGAATGAGAACATTATAGAGGGAACATTATCTTTCCTAATCCCGCGCAAATTCATTTCTGCGAGGGAATAGCACAATAATTAAAATCTTAAAATAATCACATTATTAAAATCTTATGGTTATGTCTAAAATACTGTTTGATTATTATAGGCAAAATGTTTTGTAGACTTAAGGTCGAAGTTATAATAATGTGAAACATCAAAATCTTGGTTTAAATCTTACTTTTTTATCTGGATAAAATTAATTTGTTCAGTTTGTGTCAATGACTCTTCATAAGGACCTCCCCTTACCTTGGAGCGGATCCCAGGCTGCTTAGGTACAACCCAAGACGGTGTGCTAGTTTGTCGTAGAGGGGAGAAACACCCACAATCTACGGTCGGTCTAAATGCGTGTTTTTGAACTGCGGGAGTAAACAGCAGCAACCAGAAGAAAAAGTGCAATATTGGATAAAACGTGCGAGCTTCACAGAGACCCGCGACAGAATTCAAACCCAGTGCATTGGAGGTATGACGCAACACCGGTACCCACTAAGTCACAGTGCCATCGACTCTTTTAACGACATAACACATAACTCCGTTCACATGGTGTTACTAGTAATACTATTGGTGTAATCTACTTTAATTTGCTCAGGTGACATTGACAATGGTTAAATTATCACTAAGCCCAGTCTTGGCGTAGTCTCCCTACTACCAGTATGTGGCGCCGAGTACTGAACTCCCCGCAAATATTACAGTACTTAACACTGCCGGCAGAGGGCGCGCTGGACGCTTTCTCCTGACGCACGCGCTCCCCATTTTTCCTCTTTTGGTTACTATGGATACAGCACAAAAGGAGACGGGACAGGAGGCTGTTTGGAAGGGAAAAAGGGCTGGAGTGAGAGAGGGAGAGGGCTGGGTCAAAATACAGCCTGCATAGACACACACGTATCCATAGTGTGCAGAAACAGAGAGGTGTGTCGCATTGCCTAATGCATGTAAAGGCTGCCATGCAGCCCAGCGCTGCAGGTAGAGGAAACGCGCTGCTCATGGATAAAGAAAAAAAACAATAAAAGTAACAGTTTAGCGATCTCCGCATGCGTATGAGAAGTAGCTACCGTACATCTGAAAGTTACACTTCTGTTGGTGGATTATAATGCATTTAACACATAACAAAGTTTTTTTATGGTTGGATTGCAAGCCCACGGTGTGAGGGCACTCCATGTGTCCAAAGCTAGGTACAGTAAAATGGAGGGAAGAAGGAGGTACTGTAAAAGGGGCTGGTACCGTGACACAGAGACACGTTTTATACGGTGGTAACCGGCACTGATAAAAATAAAGACAAAGTCTCACCCCCCCACCCCCCACCTCCCCGTTTTGGCTAGTATTTCAGCTTCCCCATAAGATATCTTCGTCCTTTCCCCTTTCCCTGCCACTTTTCCTTGGAAACCCAGGCAAATCGCTCATTGCCTTGTCGGTTTTCTCTCTTTCTGTCTGTGCAAGGAGTGCACCCCTACCACCCCCATTTGATTGTGCCTGTACCGACCGCAAAAAGTGCAAGTCGTCTTGACAGAGAGGGAGAGGGGGAGAAAGAAGAAAAAGAGGGGAGGAGGGTGGGGGGGGGAGAGAAGGGGGTGGGGGAGGCAACCGTACGCATCAATTTGTACAGTCTTCGGCGGCACCCCGCTTTCCCCCTGCGCCGAGTTAAGAAAAAGGGAAAATGTGCATTACTTGCGGCATCCGTACGATGTGATAGCGAGCGCTGCGTGTTTCTCTGCGTGTATATATGTCGACGCGCGGTGCAAAGCGAGAGACAGAAAGAAAGAGGAAAGGAGAGGGGGAGAAAAGGGACACGCATCGGTGGATATCACAGGTAAGAAAGAGGGAAATCGGATGCATATGCTTTTTTTGTTGCCCGTGTGTGGCCACGTTTGTGTCTTCGCCTCCTTTGGTGTGCAGATTGAATATATGCGATGCACGTCCAAAACGGGGCCCCCGATGAATAGGTGGTGTAACCGTATGTACAACACAGACACGCATTCCAGACATCAAGACGTTTCCGTGAATTTCGCCACCCTATTCCGCTATTGCAATTTCCTCTTTAAGGTGGAAAGCGGTCAGCGAGGTATAGTAAACGCACCCGATCCCTCCCTCTGAAACACAAGTGCCTTGTTGCACAGCGGTGCTACGCTCGGTACAGTAAAGTCAAATGCAGGCAGGCATACTGTATAGCACAGGCTGATCTATTATGCATGTGTGTTAATAATAAGCTAAAGAAGAAAACGAGGCGCTGCGTTGCTTTGGGGGCTGCGATCAGCTGCGGTCTTATTTGGTCGGAAAAGGCACGGTGCGATGCATTGCATTTGTTTTTTGCTGTTTAATGTACTGGGAGAGCTGGCTAACGTGTGCGAACGCATGCATTGTGTGTGTGAGTGTTTGTTTGTGTGCATGTGTGTCTTGTGCGCTGCATTTCTGTGTATATGTTGATCCCGTGTAACGGCAGACTGCCGTTGGCTGCTGGTATGTGCAGACCTTGCCCCGCGTTGCATGAAACACTGTATTGTCTTAAGCTGTGTGCAAGCCAAGACCTGGAGGCTATTGCTGCACTGTGTCATTGTGAAATGTCCTGTGTGCGTGGCTATGGATCTGCAAGTATATGTATAAAGAGGACTTATTAGTACGGCAGCCGAGTGGATCATTTGAAGTGAAAAGATGTATTTTGCCTCCGATCATCAGTTACACGGCACCTGTATAGAATGTATATCTATGTTTTATGTTCCTGGCTGTGTACAGATATTATTTATGGACAATGTAAGTCTTGCTATCTTTGGTTACATTTCCTGCCTATTAATCTTCACACTGTACAGCAGGACCACAAAAGTATACACAGCTTCAGATAAGAATAAAGAGTATCTCTGATTAGTTGTGATGAACTTTCATGCAACACTGGAGGCATGTGAATCTCTGGACACGCGGTTTGTCGTCCGTGTAATGGACACACACGTTCAGCATGCCCTCTGCCATGTCTGGGGGCATGGGGCGTGTTCCCCGGCTGCCTTGGCATGGGGGGGTGATTTGCCGTCCTTTTCAAACACAGTGTGCTGCTCTCAGGCTGGAATCACACCTGTCTCCAGGTGGAGGGCCTGCGTTGAACAAACTGAGCCGACGCCAGCCTCTCTGTCTCCCTGCACTGCAGTGAAGCGTTCCTCGCCAATATGTGGCTTGCGTCTGTAACTTATTACAATTGGTATTTGGGAATCGCCTCGAAATTCTGAGCTGGATATTAATCCTGCAGAAAGGACACATCTCTCCCCTAAGCGCTGAAGGGCCCAGGTCCTGACTGCTGCTCTTCCCCTGTGTCCCCCTCTTTCAGGTGTTTTTCACGAGCGGGCGACCTCGTGCAAGGTGTGCGTGGAACCCCGAGGCCCCAAATATAGTTCTGATCACTAGAGAGGGGAAATGGAACCGGCAGAGCATCGACAATGAAAACGCGAACTCAGAAAGAATCGGTGAGATCTGCCACCGACCTGGGCCCGGCTGTGCAGCCGCCCCTTTAGCTGCTGTTTGGAAGCCTGGGGATAAGGAGGACACAGCCCGGGCACCAGGGGAGCGTGCATGCGGATTGAGTGAATTGTGAGGAAGTATGCGAGGCCGGTAGGCCTCCGCTCTGAGGTGGGCCGCCGTGCCTGCACCTATCGCTAATCCCTTTCTTTATCGCCCCATTCCTGCCCTCACTACCTCTCTCTCCAGATGCCCATGCGCAGTGGGCGCAGGCGGGGGGGCAGTGAGGAGAGGAGGGGTAGGCGCCCTCACCCCAGCCCCTCGCGCGTTGAGCGCAGTGACAGACAGCCAGTAAGTGTCCCTCCCTGCCGCTGTGTGCATGCTCAGGTGTGCGTATGAGTGCTGAGACGGCGCGTCTCTCAGCCGTCATGCGCTGCTGTCAGACATCTGCGCTCTGACCACGTGTGTTAGTGCTGGGGAAATTCCGTTGCCTTTTAGTAAGTCTACGGTTTACTGTAATATCTGTCGGAAAACTCAAGCCACATGTGTATCATGTAATGTGTATGTGGCAAACACACATAGAATGGCTTGTGAGCAACTTGGCGTGTGATTTTGCTGTTCACGTCAGCAGAGAGCCACTGGAGAGGATTTGCCGGTTGGACGTGTCAGTCGCCGGTCCCATGGACATGATTCATCAGAGAGTGAGGGGGAGGGACTTGTGCCTCCACCCAAGAGACAGAAAGTGCAGGTCAGTCCTGAATTACTATGCTCTTCTGATGAGTGCAGTAGTCATTATGAAGTTTACGCTCCAGTTAAAAGGCGTCATTTGTCTATTTTTTTTTGTTAGGATTCCTCCGCTTCAAACCCACCAGCCACTACTCACTCAATTGACACGTCTACGACCGTCCCACCCCCACCCTCTGGTACCAGCCAATCACAGGAGAGTGATAATGAAGATGGCCAATCGCAAGGCAGCAGAAGCTCGGTTGGTGGGAGCTTGGCTAATAGCAGCAGCAGTTTGAGCAGTGGGCGGGACATTGACCAGGACAACCGTTCCTCTTCGCCGAGCCTCTCCGCGTCCCCCTTGGCTAGCTTGGATTCTGAATCCGATTCCCCGGACTCGCCCAAACAAGGAGAAAGGGACAGGGGGAGGGAGGGGACTCCCCCGAAATCTGGAGGGGAGGACCGGAGAGGCGTGCTGAGGGGAGAGGAGTGTGCTGGGGACAGGAGAGATGTGGAAGGTGGAGCGGAGGAAGGTGGCGTGCTGAAGGCCCCCACTCTGGCCCCCTCCCTCAGGGGAGCGGCCGATTCGGCAGGTGAAGGCGGGGCTAACCGGAAGGCATACTTCCCCCTGGACTCCAAGCTCCTGAATAAGATGGAGTACAGCGTCCCCAGCAGCATGGATGGTGCCCCGAACTCCCATCGCGCCAGTGCCAAAGCCAGCAGCCAGTGTGTGTCGAAGGGTGAGGCGGCCGGGCCGGAGTACCCCCATAGCAACCCCGGCGCCTCCCTGCCAGCCTCACTGCCCCCGCCCCCCGCTTTGAAGCCCCTGGAACTGGGCCAAAATTTGCAAATGGACCCCAAGGCGGACAAACTGGAGAAGAGTGACAAATTAACTGACAGGAGTGCCCCCCCCTCCCTGCTGCCCCAAGCCGCCACCATAGCCCAGCCANNNNCCCCGCCCCACCCCCATCACTACAGCCCCACTGGATGGGGAGGAGCTGCTTCCAGTTGCCCAGGGAGCTGGGGCTTCTCCCGTTACCCGGGTAACCACCACTCTCACCAGCAACAGCCTCCGGTGCAGCAACAATTGCCCTCAGTGTACAACCCCCCCTCCTCCAGACATTCCTCCCATCCCCCCTATCTGCCCCACCCCCACCCACACAGAGAGTACCTCCCCAGGTATGGAGGAGGCGGGGAGCGGGAGCGGGGCGGCGAGAGAGAGCGGGGGCTACGGGAGTTCGGGGGGAGGGAGATCAATCGGGAATTCTCTGTCAGCATTGGCAGCTCTGGGACTGGAATGGCTAACAGCGGTAACATGAGCGGTGGCGGTCCCAACGGCAGCCAGGCAAGGGATTTTGGGAATTTGCCAGTGGGTCAGAGCCGAGATTATTCCAGAATGGGCTCACAGGGCTCCAGCAGGGAGGGCTCCGGGTCAGGGGGCCGTGAATTCGGGTCGGGCTTTGCAACCAGGGACAGGGAAGCCGGAAGGGAATATCTGCCGACCCCAAGCCAATCACAGACATGTGAGTTCAGCTCTGGGGGGGCGGGGCGTCTACGTGACAAGGAGGGCCGGTGGGGCGATTTTTCAGGGCAGCTGCGGGAGGTGGGAGGGAATAACCCAGGGGGGGGTAACGCTGCGCCGTCAAGTGCCGCGGTGTCGGCAGGCGGGGTTCCCATGACCCCACACCTGGGCCGTGATGCTGAAACTTCGCCACAAGGGGGCGCCCCCACCCAGCCGCCCTCCCTGGCACCCCTGGCAGAGCCCCTGGCTCCTGCAAATAGGGAGTACCCTCCGTCGGTGGACTTTGGCGCCCTGCAGCAGCAGCCACTGCCTTCCTCCCAGACCTCCTCGTCTGGCTCTGACTCTCACACGCCCCACTTCCTCAGAGAGTACCCACCAGCTGGGGCAAAAGATTATCCCCCAGCATTGCCCCCATCCACTGCTGCCCTGCCAACCCCCTCCAGAGAGTATCACAGCCCCCCCAGCACAGCTGTTGCCCTGGGTCGTGATTATTCTCACCCCCACTACCCGGGCCAGACGGGCCCGGCGCAGCCAAGAGAGAGGGACAGAGAAAGGGAGCCCCCCCCATCAAACCTCTACCCCAGCCGCTCTGGCCCGCAGCCCCCCACCCCGTCCCCTTCGTCCTCCTCTCACCCTCGCCCCCCTTCTGCGCCGTACCCTCCGCCCCCACCTCCACCTCTCCCACCATCCTCCCTCGCACAGCCACTCCCACCATCCAGTCTTGGAGCCAATCACGCCCGCCCAGGGCCGTACCAGTCCTCCAACCAGACTCTGACTCCTCCCGTTCCCCTTTCACCACTCCCCAGTCCCTCATCCAATCAGATGACGGGATTCCCCTCCTTCACATCGGGCTCCTCGTCTGCAGCTAGCGTCCCGCTCCCCGCATCTGCCACGGCGACCGCCTGTTCACCGGGGTGCCGCCCCCCCCCCTACCTGAGCCACGCCCAGTTCAGTGGTTCCACCTACCAGCCCAACGGTAGCAGCACTAACAGCGGCGGAGCCGTTAGCAGCAGCAGCAACAGCAGTAAAAATAGTAGCAGCGGCTCTCACTCCCACTCTCTGTCGCCTCAGAGCGCATCTAAAGTCCTCCCGCCAGTAGGGGACGCTACTGGCCTGTCATTGCCCGCCGCTGGTGCCCCCCCACCCAGCGAGGGGCTCACTGATTCGTCCTCGGCTGCCCCACCTCCACCCGTCATTAAGGAGGAGCCGGCGGAGGAGAGAGAGGAAGCCGAGAGCCCGGCCCCTGTCCTGAGAAGCCCATCCCCAGAGCCCAAGCCGGTGGACGTCCCGATCCATGCCAGCCAATCAGCACGGTAAGCCTGGCCGCCTTGCCCCACCCACATAGGCAATGCTTGGGGGCTGCGTCGCTGCCACATCTCATGCATGGCTGCTGCCATCCCACCCGCAGGTTTCACAGAGTGCTGGACAGGGGCAGCGGCAACTCGTGTGCCCGCAGCGACGTGCTCTTTGTGCCCCTGGATGGCTCCAAGCTGTGGAAGAAGAGAAACGAGGCCATAGAGCGCGCCAAGAGGGAGGGGGAGCAGCGCGCCCGGGACCTCAGGGAGAAGGAGAGGGAGCGGGAGAGGGAGCGAGAGCGGGAAAGGGACCTCGAGAGGCACCTGCAGGTGGGTGCAGGCTAGAGGAGGGGGGCAGACCGGCTCCTCGTCGCACCACTGAGTGTTTACCTTTTTGCTCTCTTTCACAGAAGGACGGCGGCAGTGGTGGAGCCAGTGCGGGGCGCTCTGGATCCTCGCTCTTCTTCCCACCGTCCTCCTCCATCCTCCTGGATCCTTCCTCGTCCTCATCCTCTTCCTCCTCGCACCCAGGACCACAGCCTCACCACCACGCCCCGCCCCACCACCCTCCGCACTCTCACCCACTGCACCCCCCCCATGCGCTCCATCCCACGCTGCCCCACCCACTCCCGCACTCCCTGCTGCTGCCTTCCATGGGCGGGGCCTCTGCCGTGGTGGCCAATCCCCAGGGGCCACTGGGGGTGGGGGTGGGGCTAGGGGGGCCCTACCTGGGGCCTGACACACCAGCTCTGAGGACTCTGAGCGAGTACGCGCGCCCACACACCATGTCACCCCTGGGGGCCGCCGGCCGGGCCCCGGCCCACCACCCCCATCTGCACCCGCACGCCCACCCCCACGTGCACCCCTCCTTCTTCCTGCCCCAGTTCCAAAACCCAGCACTGGGCCACCCCCACCATCTCCCAGCCGACACGGCCGCCGCTATTTTGGGCTTCCTGTATGGGGGCGGCCTGGAAGGGGGCCCCGGGGTTGGGACACATGGGGGCCCGGGGCCGGGCCCGGGGGGCATGGCCGGGGGCCTGGGAGGGATGGGCTTCCCCCACGCCATGGCACATAGGGACCGCATGAAAACAGGGTTCGAGTTTAAGAGCGAGGAGCGGGTGTATCAGGCGGGGGCCATGCCGGACCCGGGGCTGACTCTGTCCCACTCCGACGCCCACTCCCTGCTCTTCAGCAGGGCGGGGGGGGACGCCGCTGACAGGTCCCTGTATGGCACCCCGCCACCGCCAGCCCCAGCCCCGCCCCCGCTCCAAAACACAGCCCTGGCTGCATCAAATCGTGCCTCAAACCCCGCCTCCCAGCCCATCTCAGCCCTCCCGCCGTCTTCCCTGCTCCCGCCCTCTCTCCCCAACCACCCTACTCCCCCCGTGGCCCCTGCCCCGCCCGCTGCAGCCCCACCTCCTCCACCTCCATCCAATCCCATCCCGTCGCTCCATCACCCCTCCACACACTCCTCCTTCCCCCAGTCCCTCTCTTCACACCCCCAGCCAGCACCAGGCGCCCCCGCCCCAGCTGAGAACTACCCCCTGCAGGCCCGCTCGCCTGGCGCTGCTGAGAGGGTGCCGGGGGCCGAGAGGGAGAGGGAGAGGGAGAGGAGCAGAACGGCACCCTCTTCAGGAGAGCGGGAACGGGAAAGGGAGAGAGAGCGGGAGCGAGGAGGAGCAGGAGGAGGGGGGGAGTCTCTGGGGAGGCTGCAGATGCTGAACGTGACGCCGCATCACCACCAGCACTCCCACATCCACTCCCACCTGCACCTGCACCAGCAGGACACAGGTATCTCTTACCACCGCCATCACTTGCAGTGCCACCAAGGGGCTGATATTGGCATCGCTGTCGCAATTACAAAAGCAATGGATAATCCTCCATATTCCTACTGGAATTTCAGACCCATAGCAATAGCGCTCCAATTGTTTCTATATTAAATCCACAGTAACATTACAGGTGTTAAAGCTTTAAAACTTTTAAATCATTGACTTTTACTACTGTTTGTCTTAACAGTCAAACAGCTGGAAAGTCGAAAGTCAATTGTTGCCTGTATTAAATTGTTGTGTTTCTGTTACATCTCTGTCCCTCAGCAGCGGGCGGGGTGCACCCACTGATGGACCCCCTCGCCTCGGGGTCCCCGCTTGCCCGGCTACCCTACCCTGGGGCGGCCCTGGGCCCCCCCATCCTGGCACACCCCCTCACTGACAGTGAGGTCCTCCGGCAGCAGCTCTTCGGTGAGAAATGGCCCCCTCCCTAGTCGTCCTCGCGTCACTGCCTGCCTGCCCACCGGGGCTGTACCCGTGTGATCGCAGTCCGCTGTCCGACCGTCTTCACACATGACACGCGGCATCTCACTCAGATATGAAAATCTGGGGAGGGGAATCTCATACCTCGTGTCACATAGCCATTATGGGATGATTTTTATAAAGGAATCTTCATCCTTTGAGTTTCGCAAGCAGCGCTAAGCTTATGGTCCCACTGTTGCCCTCGTGCCCCTGGCTCGCTGCCCCCCAGGTGCCCCGTTCCGCGATTTGCCCCAGCCTTCCTCCCTGACCGGCCCCGTGTCTGCGGCCCACCAGCTCCAGGCCATGCAGCAAGCCCAGAGCGCCGAAATCCAGATCCAGAGGCTGGCGCTGGAGCAGCAGTGGCTCCACCATCACCACCACTCTCTCACACAGGACGAGTACTACAGGTGACCCAAAAACCTAACCCTGAACCTTACACCCTAACCCTAAATCCTGTACCTTAAATCCTAACCATAAACATATATCTTAAATCCTAAGCTTAAACCCTAACCCTGAACCATAAAATCTAACCTAAACCCAACCTTAAATCCTAACACTAAACCCACATCTTAAATCCATCTATCCATCCATCCCATCCAGGGTCATGGGGGGTCCAGAACCTATCCCAAAGGCTATGGGTGCAAGGCATATCTTAAATTCTAAACCCTAATTCTAACCCTAAACCCTGTACCTTAAACCCCAACCCTAAATCTTAATCCCTAATTCTAAACCCTAACCTGAACCTAAAACCCTAAACTAAACCCAACCTTACATCCTAACCCTAAACTCATATCTTAAATCCTAAACCCTAAGCATAACCCAAAACCCTATACGTTAAACCTCAACCCTAATCCTTAATTCTAAATGCTAACCCTGAACCTTAAACCCTAACTTAATCCCAACCTTAAATCCTAACCCTAAATCCTTGCTCTGCACCTTAAACCCTAACCTAAATCCTAAACCCTATACCTTAAACCCCAACCCTAAACCTTAATCCCTAATTCTCTGTGTGAGTATGTGTCCGTCCTAATAATGTGCTTAAAAACACACCCCAGCTATAAAGAGAATTCAAAATTCCATTAGATAACTTATCACCTAAATGTGAAATTAATAATAGATACTTCTATTGATCCCTGTGGGGAAATCCTCTTTTTATACCTCCCTCAACTTGCTCTTCATAGAGTAAGTTGTCCGCAAAGGGCTGCCACCTGTAGCAGCGCCCAGGGATCTGGGGGTTAAGGGCCTTCTTCAAGGACCCATGGACATGCTGAGGCCAGGTTTGAACTGGCGACGTTGTGATTATAGGCACACGCGCTCAGCCCACTGAGCCACACACTGCCCCACAAATTAGTAAGAGTCATATCTTTAATGGGCATTTTCCCTCACACCAGCCTCTCTGACACACACAAAGTCTAAACAACTGGCTAACAGACTTCCCCATATCCACTCAATTCTGTCTTTCTCTTTTAGTCACCTGAAGAAAGAGAGTGACAAGACTTTGTGACGGGGGAGGGGCGGAGAGAGAGAGGGAGACACCACCAGTCCCTGGGCGAATCGGCAGTGAGGAAGACGCGCACACGACCCAATGAAATCACTGAGGGCGGGACACGAGTGATGACCGGAATGCACTGACTGGGGGAAAAGGGGCACATTAGCAGCACAGAGGCCCAACGACACGGGACTTGGAGAAGAACAGCAGATCCGGGGCCTGATGAGTAGAGCACAAGGAGGGCACTGTCAGGAAGAGAGAAAAACGAGGAAGGGCAGCTACGTGGGACAGCGCAGGGCAGAGCCTGTGTAATATATCCTGTACATTAGGCCAGGGACTGACATAGAGGACGTGTACTATACATCATGCCAGGAAAATTGTAAATAAAGTTTTGTTTTATTGTCACTGCATGTAGCTAGATGCTGAATTTTAACTGGTCCAGATCTTTTTAGCAAACCCCATTTAATAAGCATGCTTCAGACCTACAGTTTAGTGTCATATTATTTTGATTATTAATAGTGTTATTCTTAATGTTGTTTGTTAATAGTTATATAATTATATATACATATTATTTTTTATTATTTTTTTACATTTTCATGGTATGAGCAGTTTTATTTTTAATTTTTATTTTGAATCTCCCCGTGAACAAATGAATTCAAATTGAAGGTAAGGAAATCTAATGATAATAAATGAAATGGACTCTTTTCTATACATGTTAAAAAGGAGGTGTGAGCATCTTTGGGTGCATTGCATCGTTTCCGGGCTTGTCTCCAGCGAGCTGATCCTCCCTGAAACGTCCATTCAGACAGAATGTTTTTCATTAATTAGGATAATACAGATGATTGGTTGAACGCTCATTCAGGTTTACACGGGTTAACCTGTTCACAACAGACAGTAAACACACTACGCCAATTGCATTATGTCATAACGGGCCGCTGGTTAATTTAACTGTAAGTGAGTCGCTGTGCAGACTAGGCCGTGTTCATGTTATTTTAATTACATGTGATAGCAAAGGTCATGTTTCTGCATCGGTTTGATAAAGAGTGCGGTCCTATGCACTACGTGCTAAAATAAGGTCATAAATCTGAAATCATCGTCAGGGCTCGCATGCATCGGTGAAGCGCCCAGGGTGACAGGGAAAAGGAAGCCACCCGGGAGGAGAGCGCCAGGTGCAGCGACTGGGTTACGCCGCATTTCTAACATGGAGCAAAAGCAGTAATGCAGAAAAAGGCTAAATGCGCTAAAAATATGCTAAAGCCTTGCAGCTCAGGTCGGCCTGATGGCCTCGGCCCTGGAGCGCAGGAGTGCAGCTCGTCCGACGCGGATGACTTGTGAAAAAGCTGACCCATACTGACCCCCGCCTCAGGTGGGGGGGGGGGGCGCTGTGGGGACCGCCACAGACGATCAGAGGGCGTCTCCATGGACACGGGAGTCCATGCTTTCCATGTGCAGAAAGCTGCCGATCTGTTCTGCCCCCTCCAAGAACACACACCTTCAGCAGAGCTCTACAGGTCCGCCGCCAGACACATTACAGAGCCGCTTGTGTCAAATTAAGCTGTAATATGCGTATCTACAAATTAAACCCAGTCATTTAATTATAAAAAGATAATTGACAAAGCTGGAATCACGGGCCGCTTTATATGCAGATTGGCTGGGGGTGTGTCCGGATGGAGCACAGTCGTCACGCACACACTGCAGCCTTTGTCTTGGCCATCGAGCCGCCATAGGCCTAACGATGCTGCGCGGAGCAGGGCTGCTCAGCTCTAATTCATCATATTAAGTGGAGTTCACACTGTTCCCTACATCTGTTTGTACAAGTAGCAATTTATCATCTCGCACATGTACAAAGGTCACCATTAAGTGAGATTTTACGTTGCTGTTACCGGTCAGCTCAAACGCATCTGTGAGCCCAGGGTCTGTGACCCCCCCCACGACCCAAATAGCACTAATTGCTCCACATTCAGCAGGACTGTGTAACACACACACAATGTCATCTCTTACACACTTAATTCTATTATGGCGCATTTGGATCATTGGTCTCTTATATCCATCTGTCCGTCCATCCATCCCTCCATCCATTTTCCATAACTGCCCAATGCAGTGCAGAACAAACCCCAGATGGGCTGTCAGTCCAGTCAGCAATTCACCTGTATGTTTTTGCATGGGAAACCCTCCCAGTACACAAACCAATCCGGAGCCCCCATCCCTCCATATTACCTATAGGAGAGTGCCATTGAAAGGGTCCTTCTAATCAAAGGCTGCGAGCTGCCATGTATTTGTGGGCAGAAGGTGTGGGGGGGGGGGGGGGGGGGGGGGGGGGGGGGGGGGGGGGGGGGGGGGGGGGGGGCGCCGGGGGGGGGGGGGGGCGGGGGGGGGGGGGGGGGGGGGGGGGGGGGGGGGGGCGCGGGGGGGGGGCGGCGGGG
>JAODKC010000137.1:20617596-20638087 GCA_026777985.1 Mormyrops attenuatus | reverse complement strand
CCCAATAAACACCACCAGCTACAGAGAGAGCTCCCAACCCAAAAGACCAGCGAAGGAAACCTCAGAGCTACCGGTGCCCTTCTTCTTCACTCCAAGGAGATCAAGATGGGGGGGCCTCCCTGCAAACAATGAGCCATCGCTGTGCCGACATAGACCCCTGAAGACCCCCAATAACCCTGGTGCTCTGACCTGCTGATAAAACCAAAAGTGTCATTAGTGCTTCAGCCACCTTCGGGCTCATAGCTATAATGAGACCATTATAGATGGTGATGTGATATCACCCCCTGGAGGCGCCCTCCTGAATCACACACACACACACACACACACATGCACGCACACACACACGCACGACACGCACACACAGAGAAATGCGCGCCGCGCCTCTCCAGAGGGCCCTTAATACCAGCCCAGACACTGCTGGGAGAGCGCAGCTAATTGGGGACACATGGGATGAGCAGAAGGCATAATTGCAGAGTTCCAGCACGCACCGGGACAGAAGGAGCTTCTTGCTATTAGGAAAGCATGTATTTATAGCACCCGTAATACGCTGGGTGCTGTGTGATGTCCAGAAGCGGCAGAGGCTCTCCGAATGGGACGCCAGTCTGATCACCTGTTACGCGACGGCCACCATACGCAGAAGAGACCAAACGTGCCTTCCAAAGTCCCCCAGAGAGATCACAAATCTCGCGTCACACCTTGCTGATGTGGAACAGCATAATCAAAACCAACAGCAGCCCCCTGGCTGTTTATCCGCTTATTTTCCTGCTCTTTCTGCTCTAGTGCGAACAGCAGAATATTCACTTCCCTCATCAACAGACAGATAAGCAGGCTTTCTAGCCATTTATATAAAGTCTCCCGAAAGAGTATTTTTCCACATTATACCATTGATGAATGACAGAATATCTGAAAATCATACAGCTTGGGTACTGGCCGGTGAACTGGCGTTTGCCCTTTATGTGTGAAACCTACACACGTCTGAATGTTTAAAAATCTCGGACAGGCAGACAGCAAGCACAGACAGACAGACAGACAGGCAGAAAGCAAGCGCAGACCGACAGACAGACAGGCAGGTAGCAAGCGCAGACAGCTAGGCCGCAGTGAGCCTGCAGTGCCCTCTGAGCACTGCCCAGTGTTGGTGTCACTACGCGCCTTCCTGCCAGCTGTGACGGCCACCTCCCGGGCAGAATACCTAACGCTCCCCTGGGGCCTATTTGCGGGAAAGATCTTGTCACCCTGTTAGCATGTTTTCCAAAATCCAGCCTGTTAACTACAGGAAGCGGCTGCCTTTACCATATTTGACTCAATAGTTATTTAAAAAAATAAATAAAAATGGGATTAAATGATTGTACAACCACCCTTCTTCCAAACTTTCATCCTGGACATGATTCCAGGCAGCACATGGCACAGGTGCACCCTGCTTGACACATCAGTGAAAACACACACACGTGTGCGCGCACACACACACACACACACACACACACATATATAGGACAGGCAATTCCAAGACTCCAATTAGTGTAACTACACATGACAACACACCCGCCCACACATACACACAGACGGGGGAGGGGGATGATTCAAACCCACAACCCTATCTGTGTAAGGCAAAAGTACTAAATCACTGAATCGCTTTACCACCCAGATACAATGATTAAAGGTTAATAATTATTTATATCGAGAATATGATATCCACTGTTCTCATATGAGAGGTATTTCTGTTTCATTGCTGTCCATTAGCTGGACTTAATGTCCTTACCTTCGCTGTAAATGCCCGGAATTTTTTTTGGACTGAAAAATTACACAGGATGATGCGGTTCTGCTGTCTTGTCTTTCTGAAATGAAATGTCTGATCTGCCCGTCGGTGACTTTAAATCTCTCAGCACATTGCTGGCATTTTTTCTATAAGTAACAAGTTTGTTTAACACAGCAGGCAGCCAAAGTAAACAGTCTGCGCGGATGCCGCAGCCAAACGCAGCCCGGATTGATGATCCCGGAGCGGATCCGGCGCTTGCGGGACGCGCTGCTCAGGCAGACGGCGAGTGCGCTCCCGGGGCGACCGCTGACAGTGAGTGCATTGTGCCGTTTCCTTCGTGTCTTTTTTGTTGCCAAAGCGTCCTTAGAGATACTAGCTGTTATTATGAAGTTTAATCTGAAATGGATTCGTCCATAGGAAATCTCCTTCATGTCGGACCCTGACTTTTTTCGTGTTCGGGACAATCGCAGATCGGGGATCGGCGTTAAACGACAGTCCGATGGGCGATTAAAGAGATCGCCGATTAGAGAGAAGAGGCTTAATAAACGTCTCTGGAAGCAGGGACTGTTTATCAAGACGATATACGAATTTATTAAGAGTGACTCATCTCAGCGCTGTGTGTGGGGGGCCACTTCCATAGCTTACTGTCACTATGATAGTATGTTTTTTCTGTGCAAAAATACTTGTATTAGTGAAAGGTGTTTTGGTCTATAGCTGCCAGTTTGATGTATACGGCCCTGTCCAGTGAGACTGTTTTGCATATAAAGATAATTATGTGTTAGTGTATTTATCTGGCAGACGCTTTTGTCCAAAGCCAGTGAGGAAAATAATACATAACAGGGATGTTCAAGAAACTGTCTGAGATATACAGAAAAACCAGCACAAGTTCACACCTGTCCCAGGATGCATTGGCTGGAAGTAGCCTACACCTTGGATAGGATTTCACATCAATGACTTATTGTATAGATTCAGATGCTGGGAGGGAATCAGAGCACCCAGACGAAACATCCACACCTATAGGAATCTGATTTACATGTGGAAGACAGGAGCTGCAGGGTAACAGAGAAAGCCGCATTACAGCACAACAAAACGTCAACACAACAGCGCCTCTGCTGGCGAGAGCCGAGTCTACCTGTGCCTGGTGTCCCTGCTGGACAAGCCCTGCCCACAATATGGCGGTCATCGAGCCGGCCCTGGACAGTAGGTGATGGCTGAGGCCGTGGAGGGAAGTGTCATCTGGATAAACACTCAGCTTTAGTCTCCAAAGGCTCGAGCGATCTTTTTACGAGTTCCTCTGGTGACGCTTAGTGAAGGAAGGGTAGCCCAGCAGCGCAGAATCGGTCCAAGGGGTGGGACTGTGGACCCCATGGCGGCATGGCACATGGCGTAAGCCTCACAGTGCCCCGTCCCCCCATCTACATGCAGAAGTGGCAAGATGTATGCCGCACACACTCTGAGATCCTTCCGGGCCGGGGGGGGGGGGGGGGGGGGGGCGCGGGGGAGCAGCTCAGCATCTGGAATGCAGATTGGACCCCCACTCTGACTGGCTGACCTGCAGCTGAGTTGGGATTGTAAGATAGATGGATGGGGGGGCGCTTGCAGGGGTGTGTGCGAGCAGCGTCATCTAGGTATACCAGGATGTAATCATGCATTTGATTCTGATCCACCCCTATAGCCAGTGCTAGGCCCCATAATGCCCCTTGTATTTTTACTGTGACATGCTCCATTCTTTTTATTTTGGCTTCTTTGCAGCAGGGAGGGGGGTGTCACTTGGTCGGCACAGATCTGCTTTACTGCAGCATATGCAGGCACATTCACACGCACACTGAGATGTTACAGCGAACATCTGAATATAATCAAGAACTGACCCCCGCCTCTGACACAACAGCTACTTTAGTGCAGGACGAAAACACCTAGAGAGACAGGCAGCAGACTCACCAGAGAACAAAGCTGCAGCCTGCACATAGTATGCGAATGTGTGTGAGTGTGTGAGAGTATGTGTGACTGTGTGCATGAGTGAGTGCAAGTGTGTGTGAGTATGGGCGAGCGTGTGTTAGTGTGTGTGTGTGTGTGCGCAGGTGTGCGTGTTGGCAAGTATGAGTATGTACATGAGTATGTGTTAGTATGTGCGAGTGTGAATGAATGTGTGCAAGTGTGTGTGAATATGTGAGAGTGTCTGGGAGTGTGCAAGTGTGTGCTAGTGAGTGCGTGCAGGTTTGTATTTACCACATTGTGGAGCCAAATGTGTGAGTATGGGAGCGTGTGTGAATGTGCATGAGTGTGAATGAGTGTGAGTGCATGTAAATGTGTGTGCGTGACTGTTTCTGTGAGTGCATATGAGTGAGTGTGAGCTAGTGTGTGTGTTACCAAGTGTGAATGAGCATAATATAATATGAACCTTGATTTTCTAAAAATCTGTGACTGCAATGGTAGAAATATATGAACTGTGATAGTCTGTGTGAGTGACTGGGCATGTGTATATTACATCATGTGATAGAAACTTGTTATTTTGATGTTGTGGGGACATTTTTTTCACTCCCCATAAGGGAAAATTCAATTTTATAAAAATCTGTAAATGTGAAAAAAACTAAAAATGCCAAAGTCTTGTATTTTGTTGGTTAAAGTAAGGACTGGGTAGGGTTAAGGTTGTCATTGTTGGGATTATGGTTTTTCCCATAGAAATGGAATGACCCCACAAAGGCATGAATACAAATGCATGTCTGTGTGCATCTTGAGATAGGTTCCATACTATCCATCACACTGCACTACATAAATGGGTGTCAAAAATGGACTGGAAATTTCTTGAACACATAGTATGTTTGTTCAGCCAGCATATCTGCATTAGTCAGTATACGGTCCATTAAGGTTAGGCATCAGATTGTATCACTTCTGTTCAGAGCTACCAGGAACCTTCTGCACCATATTTCGATTTGTTCCGTTTTTGTTCTCTTTTAAACTTATGTACCTCTGCTTTGTATATAAAAGAGATTCATTTAAATAAGATTATGGATGAACTATTTCAGTGGGAAACTGTAACTTTCAGAAGGGTAAAATATATAGATAGCGTGACATCCTTTATCACTTTGATGCATGAAGTATTCAGGAAAAGTGTGTTTTATCAGTCTCCTTAATAACAAGATCTAGTATTCTGCTATTTTAAACTGTAACACTTTTCACTCATTAGCAATCAGACTTGTTTATCCTTGTCTTATCCTTCTACCTAGTTCACATTTACTTATTTAGCAGGGTCAACAAGCCCCTGGAGCAACTGGGGTTAAGAGTTTTGCTCAGTGGCTCAACGGTGATGTCACACTGCCTGGCATCTCATTCAAGGTGCGGCCCTGCCTACTGCCCTGGGCCCCATAAAGGCCAATCCACAAACTGGGCCGGAAGATAGATGGACCTGGAAATGCCATGTTAACAATAACTAAGCGCACACTTATAAATAAAGATCTAGATTTACACCAAGGGGATTGTGTGTTTATGGAGGATACATGAAAATGACCTTCAGCTCCTTGTCTGATACACCAAGAAGAAGACCTTTGGTGTTATTGGACAGAGCATTTCCATAATCTAACACTAGATGGCAACCTAAGAGTTTTCTAGTCCTCATAATGGGGGGGATCTCCAGCCTTGGTCCCAGAGTCCCATGCGAGCTATCTGTAAATACTCCTCTAATTATGTGTAGTGCATTAGGGACACCTTGACAAGTAAGGATGCTTCTGGAACCAATGTGCCTTTATTTCCAGTCTCCTTTACTAAACAACCTGTATGCAGCTCATTCTTACCGTAATGGCACGTGGATAATTACTCCACTGTGGCCCATTGAGTCGAGTGCCCCCTTTTCTGGGACCAGTCTCTGTGCCTGCTAAGGCTGGCCTTCTCTGACTTTGGCTAGGGGCTCCTATTAGTGCTCTCTGAGGCCTGAGCAGATGTAGGCAATGAGGAGTTTCAGATAGGCAGGCCTGCTGAAATAGGAAAGGGATTGTGTAATGAAAGGGGCCTGCAGTGTGGCAATGTTCAAGCATGTTAACACTGCGTGCAAAATGGCTGTAATAACATGGCCTGAATCTATTAGCTACACATAAACCAACTTTGTGGATACCAGTTTGGTCATTTTTTATGGATTTAGCAGTGTTGGGGAAACTACTTTAAAATGGTAGCTTTTCAAGCTACAAGCTACTTATGATTAAAAGTAGCTAAGCTACATTCAAGCTACTGATTTAATATAATAGTTAGCTAGACCACAACCTACAGAGAAAAAGCAGCTAACTACATCAAAGCTATTTCATCTGGTAATCTGGTATTTGCTCTGTAGGATACTCTTAAAGCAAATCAATTTAAAAAATGCGAAACATGATGTCAAAAGTAATATGAAAATCTATTTTTTCCATGTCAAATTACAATAAGGTCTCAAAAAAGTTTCTTTGTTTGGTGTAAGCCAACAGTACTTCGTAAGTGCTATGTGACAATTAGAAAGGTTGCAAAAAACATACATTTTAATGAATGTCTCTAAAATATTGTTCGCCGTGAAGTATTTTCAAACCCTTTAACATCCATCCGCAGAGTTTTCAAGCAAAAAACTACAATCAGAAATACTTGGTAGCTGAAAATCACCGTCTTTGTAAAGAAAAAAATAATACAGGTCGTACTGAAGTATTAATCAGAAGGACATTTAAACATAAAACAAAAAAGTCGGCCCTTTATTTTATATAGCCTACAAAAATCATCATATGTAGAGTATACTGCATAACGTGATGTTGAAAAAACTGGTGGTTTTTTAGCCTTTTTATCACCATTTCCTTAGGTCATTATTGTTATAAGCTTTATATCACCATTTATGCTGCTAAGACACAAACGGATAGGAATATAGACTGGCGCCGCGAACAGCAACCCTAAGCACAAGATGAATGAATGAGCGTCTCGCTCGCGCTGTCGGTGTTCCGTCAAGTTGAGCTACTTTGTCGAGTTAGGCTACCGTAGTGCTAATCGATAGCCCTAACCCTAACCCGTACCCTATCCCTAACCCCTAAAACCTAGCCCTCATCCCAAAACGGTGGAACTACACATGCGCAGAAAGGCTCGATAGCACGTCTCGATAGGTAGCTCAACTCGTAAGAGCACCGGCAGTCGGGACGGAAACTGTCATTCAGACGGGGCAGTATGGCGCAGTCGCGGCCACATATCTACGGTCTCGGAATGGTCGTGAAGTCGACCAGTCGTAAGTCGCATAGGTCGTAAGTCAATGACGACTTATAGTATTTTTTAACGATGTGACATTTTGCCATGCCACGTCACTATTTGTAAAAAAAAGTTTTAGAAGTAGCTGCGCTACTGATAAGCTGCCAAGAAAAGTAAAGTTAGTAGCGTTGCTAATTGTAGTTAGCAACTCCCCAGCACTGTACCAGATTGCCAAATTGTAAGACAGTTAAAAGACAATTAATATGTTTTAAAGTTACTCTATAGAAAATAATAATGAAAGGTTAATAACTTAAGTGGAATGGAATAAATAAAGGTTAAAATGTAACAGGGCACATTAATCCATAATCCTTGGAATTTTGTACATATTTGATCTTGAATTATTGCCTCACACCTCCAGGGTTGCGGGTTCAAATCCCATTCTCTAGTGGGTCACGTGGATTTCCTGCAAGTACTCTGGTGGCCTCCTGAAGTCCAAAGCCATGCAGTCAGGCTAACTAGTGTCTCTAACTGCCTGTACTTTGTCTGTGTGCCCTGTGCTGGACTGGAATCCTGTCCAGGCTGTACCACTTTACTCCTTCCTTGTACCTTATGTGCCCCAAGATAGACTCCAGGCCCCCATGCCTCAGTCCAGGATAAACAGTGCAAAGATGGATGGATATTTTATCTTTACTGCAAAGTAAACCTTTTTGTCATGCTTCAACTATTATCAAATAGCTACACGTCTCAAACAAGAGGTAAACAAAGATTATAACGTTTCCCTGCATTATAAACCTTAAGTTGACACATACCAAATGTTCTGTTGTATGAGGTGATCTTTCGCAGGAGTTCCCACCTTTGGTGACTCAGTAAGAGGTGAGGCCCATTCACATCTGCAGGGCTGGGCGTTCAAAGCGCCCCTCTGGCTTGTGTACACAAGGCTGGAGGTTCTCCACACTTTGTGGGTTTCCAGCTGCAGTCCACAAACATCTAACTGTGCAGATCTGTGCCGTAATGGCAGGTGATATGCGAGTGTCCTCACACTTTGTGTTGAGGGCTTGATTCCTGCCCTAGGGCATCGAGGTATTACAATGCATTTCCAACAGCCACGACACACGAGCTCAGGTGAACTGGGGTGTCTCTAAAAAGTACCCTGCAACAGAGTGACATACTAGTGGCCCTGCCCTGTGCCCAGTGCTCCCTGCTACAGGTCCCAGGTTTGCTTTGCCTCAGTACTAGAAGAGTGATATTGAAGGTGAAGGTGTGAAGTATCAATCAAAAATGTAACGAATTTCAAAAACAGATTACGTACATCACAACTTGCTAGCCATTTCTTAAATACACCACATAAATGAATTAGGCAAGATTTGAGTCTGTTAACCATTTATTAAAACCGTTTCTCAAGTAGTTCTCAACTAACCATTGGCCATGGGGACAGCCGTCACAGCCAGTGGGATAGAGGGACATGCACTAGTACACGGGAGGGTCACGTTAAATTATACAGATCACAGATTACAGACATACACATACAGCAAGTTTGCACTTGGCGTGTATCCTACACGTGACGTTTCAGTGCTCGATGTGAACATTTTGTTCTTGTACTTCTACACTATAGTGCAGCAGTGTCAGGATGTCCCTTAAAGCACACCACAGAAACGGAGGAATCGCACAAAACACTGGGAGTAACTGGTCTAGAGTGGGGAGGGACGACTAAGTGCCACAGGTGGTCATGTGACCGAACCATTGGGAGTCCCGCATCTTCTGATTTTCAGGCACGGGCGTTGATGATTTCAACAAACTCGGGCTTGAGGGAAGCCCCGCCTACAAGGAAGCCATCCACGTCCTTCTGGGAGGCCAGCTCCTTGCAGGTGGCACCGGTGACAGAACCTGAAACAGCAGCAAGGGTGAGTGACATACCACAGCACAATCACGATTCAAATGACCATGAGGCTCGGTCTTACGTTTGAACTCTCCACTAATTCATTAAAGAAATAAAGAATTACTCTGATAGAATTTCTGAACTACAGTGCCTAATTTCAAAAATGTTTGGAGAATTTGCTAACTATTCATTTAACAAAAAGTATTCCTGCAAAAGTGTTGTTTTATCTTCAGAATGGTTTATTCTATCAAAAATACATGTGGCAGAATTGTTGGCACCCAGACAAAAAGAAATCTGCAACTTTAGGGAAAAAATATTTGATATTGCTTTTAGTGTCTAGGAACTTTGTTGTCTGACCATTTTATCACCTGCATATTACCCTCACGCACAGTGAGGAGGATCCTGAGAGGCAAAGCAGAGCCCTAAGATCAGTTTCACAACTGCAGTGTTTAACTGAATCTTGGGGGGGGTTTCACTGTTTAAAAAAAAAAAAGTGAGACACCACCTCCACATCCAGAAACTTTTTGAATGAATTCCACGAAAGAATCCCTTCCTGAGACCAAGACCAAGACCTATTGCATATGTAGATCTTTTTATATATTAAATTTTATTTCATTTAGCCAATAAGAATTAGCCAATGAAGCATAAGAACTGGTACTACAGCCCATCTTCAAAAATCTAAGTCTTACTCCCAAGATAGTATTAGAGCAATTACGTTTCCAAATGACAATACTCATCTCAAGTTCAGAGAGTCCTTCAAAACTAGCAAAACTATGATGCTTATGAGGAACGTTCTGCAATATTAAATTGTCACTAGCAGAGTGATAAAGTTATGCATTCACAATGGCATACTAGAACATTCCATGTTCCAACATGTTTTCAAATTTGAAGCCTAATGGGGCTTAGAGACAAGTATACAACCCTAGTCCAAAAACATGAGGACGAGAGCCACGTGCTGACCTCCATAGATGATCCTGACAGAGTTGGCCACAGCCTCAGAGATATTTGTAGCCATCCACTGCCTGAGCTTTTCGTGGACCTCCTGGGCCTGAGAATAAGGCATGGGGAAGGTTAGAGGAGCAGCTCAGGGAGCCATTGACTACTGAAAATCTGATACTAGCGATTCAAATCTAAAATATCTTCATGATTATGTACTGCAAGATGACTTTTTGATATGCATGACAAGAGCATGCATGAAATCTCACAGTAAAGACGTGCTTCATGTCTACCTGTTGTGGTGAGGCAGTTTTCCCGGTTCCAATGGCCCAGACTGGTTCATAGGCAATGACCACTTTGCTCCAGTCCTTGACATTGTCTAAAACACATTAGAGGTTAACAGGTCAGAATAAAATCCTAAAATCAGCAGGACGGGGGTGAGGGGTGTACATTTTATTGACATTCTGTATCAGTAGTACCATCGTTACCTAGAGCTCCTAAAAGATCAGAACCACTTTATATTCAAGTCTGATACTCCTCAAATTACAATGAATTGGCAAGTTGCAGCAGAACGCTTCAGAGTCCAAGAGGCGGTTTGGAGGCCCTATAGCCTGAGCTATATAAACCGCGAGCAACCATTTCCTCCAGTACCTGCGATGACCTTGGTCTGTGCAAAGACGACCTTCTCAGTTATTCCAGCCTCTCTCTCATCCAGTTTCTCGCCGATGCAAGCAATCACACCCAGGCCACACTCCAACGCATGGGCCACCTTCTGCCCAATCAGCTGTAAGACATGAATAGTATTAATGAACAAACAAAAAGCCCCTTACAGTACAAGGTTAAAAAGGCTGGCCATGCAGTCCATACCTCATCGCTCTCGCCAAACACATGGCGTCTCTCGGAGTGGCCCAGGATCACCCACTCCACACCACAGTCCTTAATCATCGCAGGGCTGAAAGCAAGACAAGGGACGCTCAGAGTTCAGGGATACGAGTGGTTAAACAATAGACACTGATGAGCAGTACGGACATCGCACCTGATTTCCCCAGTGAAGGCGCCCTTGGCAACCTTGTAGCAGTTCTGTGCGGCGACACCGATCTTTGAGTCCAACGTTGACCTAGCAAAGTCAAGGTAGATCGACGGAGCACCACAGACCACCTCTACAGACATGAGACAGACAAACCATGAGATCACACATCAGTGCCAGGTCTACAAGCTCCAGTAACATTTCCAATGCTGAAACACACGTAAACACACATATTGCTGTCAATGTCCAATGTAACCAGGCAGTGCTTAGCAGTTTTGATTAACCACATTCTCCAATGATGGCCAAGAGTACATGCAAGTGTTACAGAAAGCTGGCTTTAATATCAAAGTTAAGTACAAATACAGAATAAAGCAATTGCATTACTTTCACATTGGCTTTGGAACAGATTTAGTTTAATAACCTACAGGCAGAGCAGAGTATTATCCAACAGAAAATCTACAACTGATTATGTTCCGACTATGTGTACATTTCAATACAACCTGCACCACTAGTCACATGGATTGGGGGATGTCATATTGAAGATATTAGAAGCATTTGTGATACGGCCGATTTTACTAAAAACAAAAGGGGAAAAACAAGCATGTACGGTACTGGAATGCTAATAGCTTTGCGCGACGTTTTTGCTGGTAGAAAAAGGAATCATGGCAGCCGTTCAGCTGCCTATCGGAATCCAACAATATGCCTGAACAGATCACAGTACCACACTGCACTTCAGTGCTGTGCCAGACTGATACTGTCAATGTAACGGAGTCTTGGGTCAAGTGTGTCTATATTAAACCATGTACATTTGACATCTCTGTAAAGGTCATTCATCCAGCTCCCTTGGCAAAAAAGGGGAGAGTTCAACACGGAAATGTCACCCCAGAAGCTACATTTAGCCAGGGCCGAAGAACAAAACAAAAGTTTTAATTTAAACTTGACCAATTCCCCACACAATGCTACGACCTACAATACAAAACATGCGAACGCTGAAGGTTACTCAACGTCTGTGCCGTATCTCACACAAACGCCTACGGGCAGCTGGGTAGGGACCCACGAAAAGTCAGGACCGAAATAGCCGGTCAAAGTTCAATCCTGCGCTCCATGTCTAATTCCTGCCGCTACTTTTATCGTGTGCAGCTGTCAAAATCGAAAAAGCAGCACACACAAGTACATCTCCAAAATTTAGGTTAGAAATCCAAAAAATGCGGACACCGTTAATGTCATGCAATTTCGATCGAGGCTTCATATAATAATGAAAGAAAAAATGCAACAATGCACAATATCACTACATAATTTATGGTCATCGAATCATGCAATAAGATACGATGGATGTTCGAAGAGAAAACGCTAAAATACGGAGGAGCAGCATGAGTGGCGTAAGTGGCGTATCCTACGATCACAGCGTAAGAGCGTCATACGCGGCCCACTACGTGATCCGGGACACACACGCCATCTCAGTTGGAGATGTAACTTCCCGTTATACATCAGATTCCCACCAGATACGCCATCACCAGAATCAAGCTGTACATACTCTACATACCGGTGTCAGGGTTAAGTGTGGCTGTGTTGAGGGTATTTATGAGTTCGCCTAAGCTTTTCTTGTCACCATTCATCTTCCAGTTTCCACCAACGAAGAATTTCCTCGGCGACATGGTTGACACGATAAGGTAAATGCGGCCTGCGTTTGACGTTAAAGGTGCCGGTACCCGGTAACCCAGCGTAGGACAGAGCGGATGCTGATTGCAAGACCGCAGCTTATATGAACGTCCTGCCTCCGTCTCCGCCGTTTTGGGTTTCCATTGGCTGAGACGAGGCACGCCCACCATCACTTCCTTATGTGGTATTATATGGGCGGGGCAACATGACGTCCGACCCAACTTCATTTCGCAGCCATCTTCTGAATTCTTGCTTGGGTAGAAGCGCGTGTACCAATGGCGCCTTACACCTATGATAACCGCATAAGCAGAGTTCACATAAGAAAAAACTTTCTTGTAATAAAATCGGTTTTAGAAACGTTGAGCAAAAGGATTCCCTCGGTGAATCTGCTGATTTTCCTTCCTGAAAATACAGTCACAGTAAATACGCTTACAGACAAGAACGCAAGCCGTTTTGACTGAACGTACATCAAATAATTTGCATACCCATCATCCTTTTCGAGTATATGGTGAATATTTTTAACAAGGGGATGCATATTTTAAATGTCATTTTTTGACGAATATATTTATGTAAGAACTATGCACATTTTAAATTACGCATAGCTTCGCAAATTTCCGAATGTGTCATTTGAGTGTTGGTTCTTACCTTGCTGGAATCACTGTGCATATAAACTGTGTGCTCTTCGTTTTAAGATGACGGTATTTTTGCTCTTTTAGTATTAGTCTGAAAGATTTCTTCTATGTTGATACATTTTTGGCTAAGTTTATGTGTCAAATATCACATTTTATTTCTTTAACATTAGTGTTAGTATGTCACTGCTGCAAACAGCCTCCAAGTTCTTAATATAGTTGTGTTGATTGCTAGGCTTACCACTAGGGGGCGGAAAAACTATTTGCTAATGTATTCTCTGTATTCCACCTACAAGCTTGATATATTGCCGAAATCAAGAAACATCTTTAGGTTTTACCGATGTATAACGTTTTTCACATTTATCATCACGAGATATTGATCGGGAACTTCAAGAAATAGCAATGCATAAATATCTAGCAGGATGTCTATAATATATATTGCAAGGAATCTCATTGAAATTTACTTCCTGAAAACTTAGGTAACCTCATCAGTATTTTATCTCTTGCTATGTGTTTTTCGTTTAGAGTGGGCTGTATCCTTTATAAGATCAGATATTGCGAAATTGGGTGAAAGCTGAAAGCTGTCAAGAGGGGTAGGAGCAAGACAGAGATGGAGTGAGCGAAAGGACGGGTAAAGGAGGGTCGCATGGTCCGCGGCGTGCACATTTCACGGAAACGCCGCAGCCGAGAACTTCCGGCCCGCGAAACATGGCGGCTCCCTGGATGGAGAAGTTATCGGAATCGCTTGGCTCCTCAGAACCTGCGGTCAGGTTGATCCTGTCCGTCCTCATCGGTAAGAAGGACCCGGTCCATGCTGGCATTCCGGGCAACACTCCGAACTCCTTTCAAAGCAAAAAGGAAAAGAAAAAACACGTGCAACTCTGTATAAGGCTGCTCGACAGCCAGATTGTCAGATATAGTTAATCGTTTCCATACATCTGCACTGAATATTGAGTATGGGGATTGATTTCAGCGCCGAAGGGACACGTTGGCTGAACGAAAAGCGCGCTTTCATTGATGTATAGAAGTCTAAAAGCAATGGGGAAGATGATAGCTGCCATGTTTAACCGCTGGCAGACCCAAGTTCAAGTGATGGCTCAAGCCATTCTTCTGAGTCGCTGCCGGCACAGACCATTAGATACATGGCGTACGTGTTGTTTTGTTGGGGTGTGGCGTTGGGTGAATGCCTAATGTGCACATTACGTGGTCATCAGCCGATCTCCGCGTTTTAGACGCTGGGCGAGGAAAAGCGATCACCTCGGACTTTGCCCTAACACGAGCACCTTTTCAATAAACTCTCAAAGTGACGTGCAGCCTGAGAGTGGCTCACGTTGCAGGTATTGTCATGTGTCCGGCATACATACTGTCAGTCAGTTTAATAAACATTAATTGTTCATTTTTTGTGTAGTTTAAATGAATGAAAGTATTTTGAGCCTCCTGAGTATGATGTACTCTGACCACTGGCAGCTTTTGGCGAATACACATGCCCTCCCCCTGCTGTCAGTCCAAAACAGACTTAGAGGGACTAATTTTAGCGCTCAGGAAACAGTAGAGCTAAACAGTTTGCGCTTATGGAAATGAATGCTTCGTGCTCTCTGTTTGCCCAGGTTACCCATTTGCCCTGATATACCGGAGATGCTTCTTCTGTCGCCCCCCCTGCGCCGTCCACCTGTTCCACACGCTGTCGGGGCTCGCTCTGGCGGCCTTCAACTTTGGTGAGATGGAGGGCATCAAAACACAGCTGGATGCTACCACTGCTGGCATTTATAATGTTATCTAGTTTTTGTCACTGAGTTTTTGATCAAAATTTCTTCACAGCAACGATTAAGAGTGTATATATAACTGTGTTAAGAGTATATATGTTAATGCTACTTCGGTGCCACGGCTGTAGTATTTTGGGAGCCTGGTCGATCGCCTGCTGTTTAGCATTTGAACGGAAAGGTGACTGGAAACAGGGTGTTGGCCCTTATATGTGCAGGAAGCATGATGACTAAAGACCCCAAATGCCATGCATGACAATAATGTTGACTTAACATTTCTGTTTCCACCATTATGGCTGCCCTTGGATTTAACAGCAGGTCTGTGACCCCTGAGTGTGCCTGTCTTCATCTGACATCTGCCCTTTTCTCCATCTTTGTTCCCACCCACTCCCCTCCCCTCCTCGGCCAGTGCGTTGTGGGCGTACTGTGGTGTCCACGGCACAGGCAGCACTCTGGTGCGCTAACGCCGTCTCTCTTTACCCCTCTCTCAGGCTCCCAGCTTTATCACTCTGCAGTCTGTGTTGTTGTCCAGTTCCTGCTGCTGAGGCTAATGGGAAGGACAGTGACAGCCGTTTTGAGCAGCTTTCTATTTCAGATGGTGAGGTCACTTTTTCTTTTCCCCCGTGCTGCTGTGGTGCAGCTTCAGTGAAGGATTGGTCCCAACATCCCCAGTTGTGGATCACCGCAGTGTTTTTATTTTGTGCTCTGCCTGACCCATTCCTGTATATTGCTCTATGCATCATCTTCCTCTTTCTTTCTCTCCCCTCTTCTCTTTTCTTCACTCTCTTCTCTTCTCAGACTTACCTCTTGTGTGGATATTACTACACAGCGACAGATCAGTATGATATCAAATGGACCATGCCCCACTGTGTGCTCACACTCAAGCTTATCGGTATGTCTCTTCTTGCCTCCTACACTTATTTTGTCTTTCCAATAATTTCTCTTTTTTTCCTCTCATCTCTCGATTGCCGTCCCTTTCAGTCAGTTTTAACAATAAGAGTGAGGTTCTTATTCAGGCCCTTATTTTGGGGTGTGGGGGTGGGGGGCCCTGTGAAGAACGTTATCATTGGACTGTTTTTCTCTTTCAGGTTTATCATTCGATTACTATGACGGTGGGAAAGAACGAGTGAGTCGATCTGTCCCGTCCGTCGATTGGCTGTTCACCCGTCAGTTCGGTTAATGATTGGCTGTTGTGATTTGTAATCTGTTTCTTTCCCTCCCTTTCCTAACTCTTGCTCTTTTCTCATTCTCCTGCTCACTCAAGCGCGTGCATGTGTATGTGTGAGTGTGTGTGTGTGTGTGTGTGACTGGAAGGACAGGTAACTGATCAACTGGTGAAGTAGCTTTAGGACACAGACTCATTTCTTGGTCAAAGGGAAGGCTAGTCTTTGTTATGGTACTGTTTTGGTGAAGCAGCATACAGAATCTGCAGTGTCTCTGTGATTTGTGGATGCAACCTGTCACTGGTCATGCATGTGATGTGCTATATTCTGCCCATTTCTTGTTACTCTGCTCTTCTCTACTCTGTCGTCCAGTCTGTTAGTTGATAAACAAATGTTCCTGCTTCTAAACCCTTAGCACTGCTTCTTCTCTATGGCGCGTGAGGTCGTCCATGTGTCGCACGACATTAGAAGCCGGCACTCTCGCTTGGCGCAGTCTCTGAACACCAAAACGCTCCACATTACTGGATCTCGAGCTGTCTGTGACTTTGCACCGTTTCGGCTCCGTGTCAGCTGTATAACTCTCAGTAGGGCTAGCAGAGGTCGGCTTGTTGGCTAATCCCGGCACCATGATTGGCTGCAGTGTTCTCGGATCATTCTAACAGCCGGAGTGTTTATGAGTGGGAATGCGGTGGGCGTGGCCGCACTGTGACAGCTGTCGCTCCCTCCCCCACCAGTCTCAGCTCAGCGCAGAGCAGCAGAGCGCCGCCCTGCCTGCCATCCCATCTCTCCTGGAGGTCTGCGGCTTCTCCTACTTTTACGGTGGCTTCCTAGTGGGTCCGCAGTTCACACTTCGCAGCTACCAGAGGCTGGTCTCCGGGGAGCTGACTGACTGTCCTGGACAGCCACCCAGCAGGTGATTGGTGCACGTCACATTACAGCACCCAGGATGTGCTGGGATCGCAGCCTACTTTTACGCCAGTGGCTCCTATCGGAACAACGAACCGTTTTTGTGAGCTTCGCATACGTCTCTCACTTGTGCTTTTTGTTTATTCAAGGATCCTAAGGCTCGAATTGTCCTCCCTCATCCGGCTGTTAGAGGCTTATCTAACCCATCTGAACACATTATTCTTGCTCTGTAGCTTTTTCGTTAAGGATTAGTCTTTGTCCCCCTTTTTTTGCATGCCTTCCTCTCACACATGTGCCTCTTGGCAGCGTAACTGAAATCAAACTCCCGCTAACAAACTGACCCAGACCACAGTGGCCCACATCCAGTGTCTGTTCTTTTTAGCCATCGAAGAAACATCGTGGCTGCAGTTCAGAGCCGCAGTGTGATTTTAATTTAGGCGTCCAGGACCGACGTGCTCTTGGCTGATTTCTGTCGCTAGGATAATTCTGAAATGATTTTCGATGCGCCGTCCCACCTGGCCGGCCGAGCTTCAGCCTCTCGCTGACTCCTCCGGGGGGGATTGAATGGCGACAGCAGCGCAGCGCACTGGGGGGGATTGTGGGTCGTCGTGCTGGAGCTGGCTGGTTTATCATGCACGATGCAGTCGGGGGGGGGGTGAAGGGTCCCTGCATTATCTCACTGATACTGGTGGGACCTGCACATTCAGATTTGTACGATGAATGAGTTCAACAAGTCTTGGATTTTTTTTCCTAAATTTTATTTCTTTTTTCAATCCTTCGGTCAGTGTGCTTCCGGCCATGAAGCGTTTCTTCTTGGGTCTTGTCTGCCTGACAATTTTCACTGTGGGAGGTCCCTACTTCCCAGACAGCTACTTCCTCACGGAGGAGTATGAGGTGAGCAGTGCTGCAGTACGAGCCGCCCCTGTCGGGCTGTCCCCGACATTCATGGCCAGTGCAGAGTGTAAGCAGTGTTCTTATCGAATGATTCTTTGTCTGTGTCAGGCTCAGCCCTTCTGGTACCGCTGTGTATACATGCTGATTTGGGCTAAAATCACCCTGTACAAATACGTCAGCTGCTGGGTCATTGCTGTGAGTATCCACTGCACACCCTCTGCATGGTGTCCTGTGAAACCCACCCGGCTTAGATCCTCTCTGTCTTTCTTGGATTATGAGGAAATGCAAAACAGGCCTTTTCTTTTCTCTTGGGTATTTCTAAAGGGGAAAAAAATATTTACTGAGGTGTTTCCTTTGGCCAATAGGAAGGAGTGTGTATCCTTAGTGGGCTGGGCTACAATGGAAAAGATGAGAAGGGCGTGCACCAATGGGATGCCTGTGCCAACATGAGGGTGTGGCACTATGAGACCACGCCCCTCTTTACTGGCACTATCGCCTCTTTCAACATCAACACCAATGCATGGGTGGCCAGGTCAGCATCCCACCCCCCTGACAAGTAGCCATTTCTTACAATCAGAAATGTTATTTTCCCTGACGTGTTTTTCCTTGGTTGAACCATATCGGCTGACGTTATCCCCCCACCCCGCCCCCGCCTCATCCCGACATGATCTGACAGGCATGTTTTTAAGCGGTTAAAGTTCCTGGGTAACAAGATGGCCTCCCAGCTGCTGACGTTGCTCTTCCTAGCCGTCTGGCATGGCCTCCACTCCGGCTACTTGGTCTGCTTCTCCCTGGAGTTCATAATCGTCAACGTGGAGCGGAAGGTGAGCACCAGTCCTGCTGCTGCTTCACTCATCTTCACTTCTGATATATACATATCATATATATGACATGTGTGTGTTTTATATATATACACTTTAGTTCTGTTCTGATGTATTGCACCATAGCAGTGTGTGGATTTGGGATTCAGAAGATGGTGGTGCTTTGTGTTATGCAACATTCTGTCCGGATGGAATGTGAGTCACTGTGGAAAAACCCAGAGGACATGGGCTGGGGGGGGGGGGGGGGGATTCCAAAATGTATGGTACTTGGGGGGTTTGGTGTGGCACACAGGCCAGTTCGCTGGCCAAACCCCTGACATTCTGAGCACGCACAAGACAGTCAGTGACGACCTTGGGTGCAGGCCTTAGGGAGCAGAGGGATGAAGAGATCAGTTCAATTATTGAAATGTGGCTGGAAGCGACTTGGATGTTAGCAGTAGCCCTGCTGGCTAAAGTAAGCCATGATAAAATAGTGCGTTTTCAGGCTGGATTTGGTCCGGTTCCCTGGCTGCCAGCGCAGTCTGCAAGTCAGCGGATCTCTAGCTGAAGGCCTGAATGAAAATAAGTTGAATTTATCCTAGGAATTAAAAGAAGATCCCTCATCCTGCGGTCAAAGAGCCTGTTCCAGCTTGTCGTGAGATGACTGGGGGCCAGACCTTTCTGAGGCCTTTAAGTGAGAGGATCCATTGTATCTGTCCTCACCTTAAACGGAAGCTAGCAGGAGTGGGATAAGGCCTGGTGTCATGTCACCCGTGGCTGGTTCTGGTTACAGCCGTCACTGCGGGCTTTCAGATCCCTCGTGGAGGGAGCGTAAGGCATTGCAGCAGTCCACTGTAAGGATATTTGAGTGTTTTTTTTTTTCCTCTCCTTAATCTTTAGCGAACAGCTTGTATCTCAAGCTGTAGAAACATAATGGAAATATAATGTATTAAATGGCAGATCGCAGTCAGAGATATGGATGCATGACTTCTCCTTTGCAGTAGTAGCTTGAGCTGGTAGGAGACACAGACAGGCAGGCAGAGCGATATCCAGAGCCCACTGTGATCCGGATGGCCGTAAGCCGACACCCCTGACGCTCAGCCATGCCCCCCTGGCCATGTTTGTCTGCTGCAGGTCATGGTTGTGGTCAGAGACAGTCCACTGCTGATGCGACTTGCCACCAGCCCTCTCTACCCTCTCATCTATGGGGTCCAGCAGATCATGCACTGGCTCTTCATGGCGTATCCCCTCGTTCCCTTCTGTCTCTTCACTTACGACAAGTGGCTCAAGGTATGAGTGAGGCCGCCCCTTTAAACGCACGTCCCTTTAAAAGCAGGCTGGCCCTGAATTACTTCAGAACTGTCTTTGACCGTGAGTTTTCATTCATATATGTTTTGATCATGTCTTTCAGGTGTATTCGTCCGTCTATTTCTGTGGTCATGTCTTCTTCTTCACCATCTATCTCATCCTACCATACCTCCGTAAGGGGTTGGTGCCTCGGAAAGGCGAGGATGTGAAAAAAGATGCATAGATATAAAGGTATGGTCCCAGCAATAATTTCTTGCACTTAAATTGCCTGGGATCTGTGTTTCTGACTACTGGTTCTGTCTTAATATACATTCTGTACCTGATGTTGATGATGATGTATAAAAATGTTTTTTTCCACCTGTTTCTCTCCTTTTAGGTCTCAAGTCACCTAAAGGGAACTGTGACTTCTAAAGATGAAAAGATCAGAACATATTTTAATGCCTTTAGTAATATTTATGTGTACAAATTTTGTTTCTATATATTTTGTTTTTGGTGGATGAGAAAGGGGGAAATGATTAAATAGGGACATCGCTTGCTCGTTCACTGCACCTTAACCTTAGCTACTATAAACACTGAAAAGAACCTCTGAAGACGTGGGG
>JAODKC010000137.1:20586608-20608521 GCA_026777985.1 Mormyrops attenuatus | reverse complement strand
CATTCACCTCCCCTCCCCCTCTCTCTCTGTCTCTGATTGTCTCTCTCCCCCTCCCTCCTCTCCCTCTCTGTCTCTGTCTGTCTCTCTCTCCCCTCGCCCTTCCTCCCTCACTCTCCCTCATCTCCCTCCCTCTCTCAGGTACACGTGAACCCCAGTCAGTCCGTGCTGGTTCTGGAGGGGGATGACATTGACAGCTTCAACCGGGCCGTGCAGCAGGTCACCTACAGGAACTCACTCCGCTTCGCCACCCCCGGCGTTCGGCCCCTCAAGCTCACTACCTCCCTCAGGTGGGGGGGGGCTGTTGGTGGCCCAGTTGCACAGCACTGGTGTTCTCCACCATTCACACTGCACATGACTGTGGGCCCCCTGAGGTTTTGGGGCCCCCTCTTGCCCACAAATAATTGTAAAATAAGACCTTGAGCCACAGTTGTTATGAAGTTACGGCCTTTAGAAGCTGTCATCCTCAGTTGGCTTTGGGCTGATATCTAGCTTTCTTCCCATTTTCCGTCTCTCTGTGGCATTCCCCTCACCCCAGGTGCTTCAGCGAGGAGGGCTGCCTGTCCCTGAAGCAGCTGGAGGGCTACCTGGTGGTGCTCCAGCCCGACGCCCCTCAAATCTCCCTGTCCGGTGTGGGCCCCCACCTGGCACGACCGGCTGCCGAGTTCGAGGGCCCGCGGGGGGTGCCGCTGTTCCCGGAGCTGAGGATTGTGTGCTCGCTGTCCCACGCCGTCAACACAGCGGCGCAGGGCATGGAAGGAGGGGGTATGTCACTCGGCACTTCGCACCCGACTCTGCGACTTACAGATCCCACATTATAGTTTAGTCCTACGCTCTCAGAAAAAAGGGTACAAATTTGTACCTTTGCTTGTCACTGGGGCTGTACCCCCAAGGGTCTGCCAATGGTACCTTTAGCTATATATAGGTAATTGTACCTTTTAAGGTACAGAAATGGACTCTAAGGAACATCTGGAGGTACAAACAGGATCAATGTATTATCAATGGTACAGAAATGTTCCTCAGAGTCCATTTCTGTACCTTAAAAGGCACAATTATCTACAGCTAAGGGTACAATTGGCAGACCCTTGAGGGTACAGCCCCAGTGACAAGCAAAGGTACAAATTTGTACCCTTTTTTCTGAGAATGTATGCCTAAATATTGGAGAATATGAAGAACAGCATGGGCTATGTGCTTCACAGGCCCGGAGGGCTGTAGATAGGGCCAGCATTTCCTTTATAGGAACTCTAGGCAAAGCTTTAATTGGGAGGCCCCCCCACCGAGAAAACCGATGATCATTTCACTTCCATTTCATTGTGCCTGTAGCTTGAGTCGGCTCTGTATAGAGACATTACAGGGGGGCATCTCCTCAGCACAGTGCTGCAAGCAGGAGGTTGGCTGCATTCTCCAGGCGTGGGTCTGCGCCCAGTCGCGACTGCATGTGCTCCACTGTAACACTATCCGGTAGATAAAAACAGCCTCTCTTCTAGAATGCGAAATGTGAGGTCACCAGCGTGAAGGTGCTCCATCGCGCCACGTAGACCCCCCTCATACATCATGATTCTGCAGCCGGACATGTGATTCTGGGTCTGCCACCCGCGTAATAAACTGCAGACTGTGGGCGGGACGGGTTCTTTGTCCTTGTTCGTAACCCTCCCCCCCCCCCCAAGTCCCCTGAGCGTCGGCGTGGTACTGTGGAATCTGCAAGGCCTTTGATGGGTCCCCATCAACATTTTTACGGAAGCCATCCTCTCTCCTATGCTCAGCGCTCATGTCAGACGCCGTGGCCCACACCCTGGATGGCTGTGAGGTCCAGCCGCTGGGGGAGGAGCTAAACCCGGAGAGGGAGGAGCTTCTGGTGGACATGGAATCCTTAAAAGAGAGGGGGCTGGACATCATCAACACAACAGCTTATATCGCCATCACAGGTGCTACAGGCGGGGCGTCTCAGCATCAGAGTGTGCTTTAACTGACTTTAAAATAGATGTAATATGACTGTCTGTTCGTCTGGCTGCGTCGCACAGGAGCCGAGTCCATCTCGGTGTACGAGGACATCCTGCGATCCATCCGCTACCGGCTCGCCAAGGGCTCGGCCCGTTTCGAGCGGCGATTCCGCCTTTCCTGCTCGGAGATGAATGGGAGGTATACCAGTAATGAGCTCACACTAGAGGTAAGTCCATCAGTATGACGTCCGCTGGACGGCCAGATGATAATTCAGATCGATGATGTCGAGATGATCGTGATAACCTGATGTTTTAGCGCTTGTCTCCTGCCTGCCGCCTGCAGTCAGCCCCATATGTCCCTCCGGCCGTCATCCAGAACAGTGCAGGCTTGCAGTGAACCTGGAATATATCCCAGAATGCACTGGACACAAGGCATGGGGCAGGAATACACACAGATACACAGTCACACAGTCACACCTGATAGCATGTTTTTGGCCTGCATGAGGGAAGCGGAATGCCCAGAGGACATTTCAAAATCTATATATGTTGTGATCACTCTGTCTGTGTTTTATTTACATTAGTAGGTGAATGTTATTGATTATGAGTGGGTGGTATGTGACTCTCTGGATGGAAGGTCACCGGGTTAAATCCTGTGACTGGCAGGCTGATGTCACTCTTGCATGCTTGAGCAAGGCCCTTACCCCTATTGCACCAGGAACCGGCTGACCCTGCTGTCTGATCCTCGATTTTGTGTCGCTTTGCTAAATAAGGATAGTGATCATGCTTTTATAGGTGAACTTCCTGCACTCTCTGGAGAGTCTGTACCACCCCTCGCACCTCCTGGCCTCGCAGCAGCAGTTTCTGCACCCCTCACACCACTCCGGAGAGCTGGGTGGACACACCCTCCCCAACCCGCACCGTAACTCCGGTACTGTCTCTCACGCCCAGCATCCCTCTATCTGTCATCACATCGCAATCATCCTGCGGTGCCCCCTTCTGGCGGGTGATTATAATTTTCTCAATATTGTGTCTCAGTGGTGCCGGGAGCTGCCACGGTGATAATCATGGTGTGTGTGGGGTTCTTGGTCGTCATGGTGATCCTCGGTGTGTTCCGAATTCGCTCCATCCATCGCCGTGGTGACGGGGCCCGGAACGTTGCCAAGGAAGGTTCCAGCCAGTGGGATGATTCTGCTCTAACCATCATTGTCAACCCCATGGAGGTACATATCCCAGTATGGGGAGTAAGTAAACAACATCTAACAAGGTCCTTAGTCTAGCCTGTAGAAAATAACTGAATAATCTCAATTTGCATGAAGTTGGATGTTCTACCAAGGAAAGCCAGGGCAAGAGTCCAGCTGAAGGATGCCCCCCCCCGGAGTCTTGCTGCTATGCTACTTGCTAATTCTCAATTTCTATTCCCCTCAGTCCTACGAGTCTCGCATGGGCGTGTCTGTGGACACGGAGGGAGAAGGTGAGGAAGACGAAGAAGGGGTGGATTCACCAGGAGATGCCAGCGATGATCAGAGAATCATCATCAGGAAGGAAGGGAGGGACAGCGCCCCCCGGCGTTACTGAGCCACCCATCGTGTTCCAAAACACCTACCCATGAATTCAAACACAAAACTCTATGTATTTATGAACTACTCCGGGAATGTCTGTAGAATGTATGCTCTGCAACACTGCACACCACATGCACCTCACTGAGACGCAGCGCCCCCTGCAGGGCGTTATGTCTCATTACACAGTACCGGGTGTAGGTTTACACCACACGTTGTTGCACTAAGCGGGTGAACTTCGTGTTCCTCACACGACCTTAACGATGACACAAAAAGAATTCTAACAAGAATCAGAGAAATGCCACATATATATTTCACAGCCCATCACAAAGTAAAATTTAAGCGGAACAGAAGCGCACTTTGGCCATACAGCCACCCAGACATGCTGTGTCACTCAGACACTGGGTGGCTGTTACCCGCTTTGTCCAACATGGCCACTGGCTGGATGGCCTGAAGCGCACACTCTCGACACATCCCCTCCCAGGTACGGCGGCGGTGCCCGCTCGGCCCACGCAGTCTGCACATCAAATGAGATGCGTGCACCCAGTGCCCCCCACTAACATCCAGAATGTCTCCTCTGCTTGGACACCTTTGATTGTAATGAAATTCCTGTAAATATAAACTACTATTATTATTATTATTATTATTACCGTAAGCTTCAGTTCTCCAGTTGTGCTTGCAAATCAAAGGGGTTCAATATCGATCATTTCTTACATGATTGTTAATTATAGCTTTTTTTAAATTAACGCCGCTCTGTTTAAGCCACAATGGTGATAAAAGTAATAATGATAATAATGATTAGCTTGTTAAGTGTCAATTAATTTGTGTGTTGAACTCTGTACTTTAAAAAATGTGTTAATATTGGGATCACAGTGAACTGGAAGGCACATTGTAGTGATAATTAGTATTCTCTCTCCCCTCTCTCTCTCTCTCTCTCTCATTCTCTCTCTCGCTCTCACATGCCGGGTCTTTATATCTCAATTGCTCTTCTGTCCTGTCCGGGTCACTTTCACTCGGTCCCTCTGTTCTTACCGTCTTTTCCTCCCCTTCCCCTCCATCTCCTTTGTTCTTTGTCTCCTTCTTCCTTGTGGTTTTACTCTCCTCCTTTCTCTCTTCTCCTCTGTCTCTATCTCTCTGTCCATGTGTTAGTATACAGTGAGAAAACTGTCAGTTAACGCCTGTTGTTTTTAAGTGTAATATTAAGAATGATGAAATTGCATTAATAACTTATTATTACTAAGATTATTATCGGAACATTAACTGTAATTATTGATACAGTAATGATTGTGACATGGATTATGATGACCAGTTATTATTGAAAACTGTCAAAAAAGACAATATTCATAATAAAACATTAGGATGATGTCAAAGTGTTGTTGGCTAATTGAGCAAATAATGGTCACACACTCAAAAAATTGTATTCAGATAAAAATATTCCCTGGACAGTGACAGCCCTTAAAGAATACCTTGCAGAATGACTGAACCATTTTCGGATGTAATAATCCTAAAGTAGATGAAAATTTAGGATTTTGGCCATAGAAACGGGTGGATGGTCTCCACAAAGATATGAATACAAGTGTGTTCCTGTGTGTCTGCGTCTCAGTGAAAACTAGGAGCCCAGATACAGTCATTCATTATGATACAAAGTGGTATATCACCAGCCCCCCCTTCAGTCTGTATTGGACATTACAATTCAGTCATATGTGCCATTAAATACAGCAGAAACACCTGACATTAAAATGAAGGCTTTAATAAGGATTAGGGCTACCCTTTGGCATCAGACGAGGAAAGCTTCTTCCTTGGAATGCTGTCACACACATCCTGAGCTGTGTGCAATAGGATATTGTACCATTATTTAAGAAAAGCATCCAGTTCATTGCACGATGATGGTGGATGTAATTGTTTTGTACTCAGCACTCCAGAACCTTCTATTATAAACATCCAACTAAGTTTAAGTCTGGTGATTAAGGGGCATCTGAGTCAGCGGGCTCTGAAAGCCCACAAGATTGGCTGGCAGTGTGTTTGGGAGCATTACCATCAGGGAATACGAGGACCCCTAAGGGAACAGCACTGTGCTGACTGGCCATAGTGTTACATGTCCCACATTGTGGGAAAGCATTCTTTGGCTATCTCTAAATATAAACCTGTCCATATTGTCATGTGTGCTTCAGAAAAACACTGAGAGTACAATAAGAATCTTATAGGCCTCCTGTAAACTAAGAGATATTTAAAGAATAAGAGCAACGACATCAGACCATAACAATAAGAACAGCAATGCACACAATGCATAAGCAATAAACAACACAAAAAGCTGCATGACAAAAACAGATAGCAAATGGGTGGTGATTATAGGGTGAGCAAGTAATTTAGAGAGCTCTTATGTTTTATGCTTGGCAGCCATTGAATCGGCTTATGGCTCAAGGGTCAAAATGGTTATTGAACCTTCTGGTTTGAATACCGATGTTTCTGTGTCTCCTGCCAGAAATGAAGAGGGAGAGAAGTGGCCGTGCAGTGTGCCAAGAATCCCTCATGATGTCGCCTGCCTTTCAGAGACGGTACATGCTGGAAACGAAGTGAAGGCAGGCAGCGAGGATGCAGTTCGTTGTGTTTTTGGAGAAGTTGGAAAGAGCTGTTGGCATCCTCTGCACCTTCCGTTTTTACATTTTATTAATTTAGCACCAGATGTGGATAGTTCAGGTGCAGAAAGTTACACTCCAGGCCAAGATTCAGGGGCAGTGGTTGCCTAATAGTTAGGGAAGCACACTTGTAATTGATAGATTGCTGGTTTGAATCCCTAACACATCCCAGGAATGCTCCACGGGTGCTGAATTAATTGCCCCCTGCTATGTCACATATGCGGAGGACACATTTTGTTGTTGTGCAGTGTGTGCTGTGGTTTGTCATCACTGATCACCTAACTCTAAGATATTAAATTCTAAGATTCTATTTCAACCAGCCAGTTGAGTACCCTGTGACTGTGACTCTTTATACTCAACTTGTTGGTTGAAACAAAACCTTCTTGTGAATTTTTACTTTCTGGATCTGAACTATCCACCTCTGTTTAGCACACTTTTTAATATAAAATGACACTATATATTTATTTGGATACCACTTTACAATAAGACTATCCTTATTATAAAGGGTTTATGAATGGTTTATGATGAGGTTATTAATTAGGCTGCAACACTTTGTAAATCATTAATAGACTATTATAAACAAGTTTAAAAACAGGTTTTTATTTGATTAATGAGATACTACCATTTATAAGTGGCAAAAGGGAGACTTACTGTAAAGTGGTGCCATTTCTTGAGAAAGCAGGTTCAGAGGTCAGCAGCTTCAGTTAAGGGCCTTGCTCAAAGGCCCAACAGTGGAAGCACTCTGCTGACCACAGGATTTGAACCAGCGACCAGTGTCCGAACACACTGAGCCGCACGCTGCCCTCTGTCCATCTGAGGAAGCAGAGACCCTGCTGACTGCAGTTGTGTCTCGTGTCCATTGAAGGTTGACTCTAATATGACCTCTGGGAACTTGAAGCTGCTCACCCTGTCAGCAGCGTCCCCATCTGACGTGAATGGGGGCGTGGTCTGCTTTCGGTCAAATGAAGCGACCAGCTCCGCACTCCTGCTGACATTGGAGAGGCTGTTGTTCCAGCGCCACCCTGCCAGGACCCGACCCTCCTCCCTGTAGGCTGACTCGTCATTTTAGGTGATCTGCTCCATAATGATGGTGTTGTCTATGAACATCATGGTGGAAATGGAGCAGGGTCTCATTGCAGGGTCAGGTATGAACAGGGAGCAGAGCGACGGGCCCGGCGCACCAGCCTGGACACGCCTGCATTAAGGATCACGCTGCAGGAGGCCTTACATCCCAGCCACACGTCTGGATCTGACAGAGAGCCCAGAGTCACCATCCCCACCCCAGCTGACACTCCCCTCACCCCACGGCATCTTTTTTTGGTTGTGACTTAATGACCAAGGAAAAACGTCTAAGCCAGCTGAGAACCACAGGGTTTAGACCAGGGCTCTTCATATCTGTACCTCGATTCCAAATGCAGGACTTGTTTTAAGTCAAGTTTTAAGTTTCCCAGGCAGTTAGTTTAATAATTTCTGATTCTGATTGGCCAGATGCTCACACCCTCACAGGTAAAGGAAGGCTAGAAAATCAGCAGTGCTCAGACCTTGAGCCCTAGTTTAGACTGTCCATTTTGTGCTTCTTTAGGACCTTAATGATTTTGTTGTTTTCTTTTTTATTTTAAACAGGTGGGAGCTGTGGACTACTTGAGAAAGAGATGAACGTCTGTAAACACCAGCAAGCTGGGATCTGCAGGCTCTTAAAATGTGTCGGACTTCAGGACAGATGCTCTGCCAGTATTAAATCTTTAAGTTTTCCTTGCACCCCCCTTTACCGCCGCAGAGGCTCGCATGGGACAGGAATGGTCATGGGATGAGGCTGACTCGTCAGGCCACATTACTTTCCTTCCTAAGTGTCTGTCCATCCTCATCCATGGTCTTCTACTTGTGACCACTGTTTGGCTCCCCAAAGGGAGGTTGTCCATGTTTAGTATGTGCTGTAACGATTTACAGCTCCCCCTGACACATTAAATCATTTTAGATTTTTTTGATGCCCCAGCAATTCAGACACCAGTTATTTAGCCTCTGGATGTTTTGTAACTCAGATTCAGAGTTCCATACATCTTTTATAACTGACAAATACTATTAATTGATACTCAGTCTAATACAATTCAGCTCTGTAGTTACAATCTCAGTCAAATGTTTTTGCACACCACAGGTTTTTACCACTTTTCCACTTATTTCATAAACTGCAGATTTTTTATTCTTAAGCATTGGAAAGTTGAGTGAACAACTAAAAATGAAAATATGTAAAATAAAACAAATTTCCTTTATGATGTGGAAAGAGTATGTAACACTGCATGTCTGACATCCTATTAACTGGTTGTGTGGACATAGTCAAATTCTAGGCTGTCCTTTAACTTTAATGCACTAGTTAGATGTTTCTTCCCATTAAACAGCAATATTTAATGTCCCTTGTAGAAAGAATGCCTTGAATTTTCTCTGCAGTTATAACTGCTAGAGGTTACTTTGATTAATCAAAGTTATGACATTTTCTTGCTAATAAAAGTGAACATACTGTAAATTTATTTGTTAGCAAAGAATGGTGTATTTTTAGTAAATGTTTTGTGAGTAACATCTCAGCGTGTGCAAAACCTTTTGACTTTCATGTGACATTCATGTGGTCCATTATTTTGTTCATTCCCAATATCTACCACTATATTGGTCTACTCCCTTTTACTGTAATTTGTAATACCAAGGGTTATACTGTTCAAAATGTGACACAATCAGTCCAAAAAATGTACAGTTAATAGGCCTATCAAAAAAAAACACTTCCTGCTGTCAGTAACACTACATTTTACTTGCCAATTCATAGTGCTCACATGAATGCTTCAGAGGTGAACTCTAATGACCGTATTAACTGGAGTACCGAGGCTGGACTTTGCATTCACATCTTTCGCAACATACTATGCAAATACAGCCGAGCTTTGCTTACAACCTCATCTCTTTAGTATAGCAGGTTATTCCAAGGGCACGCAACTACTAACACCCATTAATTTATAGTTTTGGTAGGTATGTCCGCAGCAGAGACTTAAAATCTTAACGTATTCTCTGCTTCCTGTGATTTTTACCCTGTTTCTAGCCTGGAAATCAGCATAATTAGCGCTTAGGGAGCCATTCCTCCGCTGACGTCAGCTACAACGTAAGCTACGTAAATGTCTTACCCGCTGCATTCAGAACATGCAGCCACAACTGCGTAAACACCTTCCGTGAATTCGGCCAGCAAGATTAACGTACATTTACGTCCTTACAATTTTTTGTCTCCGCCGGGACCGCGACGTGGGGGGAAAAGACACATGTAAACACGGACCACTGTTAATACGTCGGCAATTGCCTTGCTAGACATGTTATCCCCCTAGTTAAGTGTAGCCTGTTTGCCGGGGGGTGTAATTTTCCAGCTGGCTAAGGCTAATAGAAGAAGGACGGAGCGTTCACCGACATTGTGAGTTGTTTGGCATTCCTTTCATTTCGGAGGTACATCTGGTGTTCTGGGTCTGTTTTGCGTTTACAGTTACTAAATAACCTTTGCATTTTTATCTCCTGTCTATCTAGTATCAATGATCAGGCTATGTACGATATGCATGCCAAGTGATATTTTATTAAGCGCCTCAAATGACATGTGACAGCTAGTGTTAGCTCAGCGCTGGCTAGACGTTAATGTACAAACCGTGTTTGGATAAATAATAACCCTTGGGTCCATTTATTACTAAAACAGGCTTTAGAATTCAGTCGAGGTTATTGGTTAGTGTTAAATTACGATTCCCCAGTGCAGTATATTGATGCATGCTGTAATTCCCGTGACCATAGAAACTTTTACAGTACAAAGCCCTTCAGTTCTTCCATGAAACTTCCCTAAAATGTTTCTGTGTAAATCAATAACTCTGATTTGCAGTTTCAATAATTTGCAGCTGAATAATGCATAAAATCCAGCCCGCTTTTGGTATATTTTGTAATTGCCCTAATCCTCCATAGGGTGAACTGTGGAGTTTTAGATATGTATAGTGCAGCCCTCTATTAATGACAGAATGCCAGACTCAAATATACAATGATATACAGACATCCGGTACAAAAGTTCCCTTGACAAATTTTGTGTGCTGTTCATTCTTAATAGAGTTATCTACCCAAATATTTATTCACTGTGTGTTTGAAATAAAACCATATGAAGAATTTATTGTGAGTGACATAAAATCACAACAGCGTCATCATACTTAAGCTGGGATGTCATAGGACATGTTGCTGTAATGGGATTTAAACTTTACACCTGCGTGCAGTCATGTCCATCACTGCTCGTTTAAGGGTTATTTTCGGCTTCTAAGAGGGCCTGTAATCCTGTTAGTGTCCTGATGTTCATTATTAAATGTCCCCAGATGATCTTATTAACCTGGTTTCATGATTACAGGATTTCTCCTCGTCAGTGGAATGTCTTATACCCAGCAGGCTGGCTTACAGCCCCTCTGTTTATTGGCCTGTTTTGTTTTTTGCATTATTGTGTGTGATTGTTGCCTTTGGGTAATGTACTCAATTAACCTAACAACTAAATGACAAGATATGCATGTCAATGAGTTAGTCCGATCATTCTGAGGCTGTTAACGCATATTTTGGGGTATATAATGAATTAGTCAGGTAATACTGCACGTATTTTCTCTTTAAATGGTACACTCTTGCTGATTGGCGCTACCCTGCGATTTGTCCCAACCCTCAGTCGCCATGGCAATGCGGGATCTTGTCGAAGCGGAGTGTGGGGCCGCCAACCCTCTGATGAAGCTGACAAGTCACATGACTCAAGAAGGAGGGGCTTGGCGGCACCGGGCCACGCCCACTGTAAGTAATTCTGATTTCCGTCAGTTCTGTGCTTCGGTAACAATGATGGTTAATGGCACAACTCTTGCGATTTGGGCATTTTGAGTAATATAGAGGACAGGGGTCCTTGCAGGGATGCGGTGTGTTTGCAGGCTGACCAACAACATGCACGGCTTTTGTTTCCTTTGATTCTCTTAGATCCCTCCGACTCCCATTGAAATAGCCACAGAGGAAGAGGTAGGTCTCCCTCGTGAAGATAGCTCTCTGATTGTGCTTACCATTTCCGAAATGTCAGCCACGTAGTTCTGATAGAAGCCCTGGTATTGGTGAGCCCCACTCGCACTGGCGTGGAGGGCTGATTCGTGACGATATCCACGCCACAGCTGGTGAGCGAGTTCCTGCAGGCGCCTCCCAGGCCCCCGCACAGCTTCGACATGGGCCAGCTGCTGGAGGAGATGCAGCAGATTGACCAGCAGAACTATAGACAGGCCCCGCAGAGAGGTGAACTTCACGGCAAACTGTACCCCAATCCATATCAACATCATCAGCAGCCACCGGCTGCTCTGACTCTTGGCTCTCGGGCACCTCACACCCTCACGCGCCTCCTCGTGTGCTGGTTGTGCTCAGCTCCTGGTGTGGCAGCCCTGGCACTATCTGGAGACTGGGCAGCAGAGTTCCTGTCCTCCCCCGAATCGGCCTCCACGCCCGGGCAAGTAGGACCCGAGGACGCCGCCGAAGCCGACTGGACTCGAGAGTTCATCGCGGACGTGACAGGTGTGCGACATCGCGTTTAGGCTTTCTGCCACTCTCCCAGCACCCCATTCTGGAGGAGTGTGTGACCTGCTTCTCCCTCCCTCCCTTCCTCAGACCCTGGGCGCTGGGCAGAGGAGTACCTGGAGCAATCGGAGGAGAAGCTGTGGCTCGGAGACCTGGGGGAGAGGGAGCAGGACCGAGAGTGGTGAGACATGGATTTGGGAGAAGCGTAAGGGGGGTGGAGAGGGTACAATGGAGGTGCAGTCAGCGGAGGCATAACAGACAGGAGTCCTTAAGAGTGTGAGGATGACGAACAGCCATTATTCGTGATGCTCAAAGGTGAATTCCAGAAAAAAATGATTCGCTCTTTTTGTTCAATGACAATGGCCTGCAGATTCAAAGGAAATTGCACTGTAAGGATGATGAATGCTATGAATGGGCCAGCATTTTCCTAGAACCTCCATATCCTGGAAATGCACAAAAGCCAATGATTATATTTATGAGTAATACCTAAATTACATTTCTGTTAGAGTGACTGGCCAGTTTCTTGGCTTTACCGTGACAGATTGCTGGGTTATGTATGATCAGGTAGGAGCCCCATTTCTGAGGATTGCAGTTGTTTCACAGAAATATATGAGCGACTCGACTCTTCTTCAGCCTATTGGAGTGTCTGGCTTGCTTTTCTTCACTGAGAACAATGTCCACATTCTGCAGGAACGAGTGTTCGGTGCAGCGGCATCGTGTTAAACCTCATTATCCTGCCTGGAGTGCGCAATGTATCTGATGGTCTCTAAATTGTTAATTTCCCATGAATCCTTGCTAAGAATAGTCTACATTATTAAAATGTGCTCTGGAAGTTGTTTATTTTTTTAAATTTAGATGTAAAAATGCGACCTAGTCCCTTCCGCAAAACACTGTGACATGAAAGGGGCATTATTTGACGCTGATTTTACTGGAGCAGACTGAATGAACAGCTTAGGAACATTAAACATGTATTGAATATTGGTGGAAGTCACTGCAAATAATTCAGTCAGCGGGGTACATACTTCAGTACTGTACCATAATGTTTATTCATAAAAGTCCTTCAACCCTGTAAATCGACCAGGACCCAGGAATACCAGCCGGGGGAGGAGCTTAAGCAAGCAGCCAATGAGCTTCTGGCCAAAGTCGATGACCCCAAACTGCAGAATACCGAAGTAGGTTACGTGTCTGCCAGTAGGAGCGTGCCTCTGTTTGTGCCATGTGTTTTTGCTCCCTTTCTTGTATATATTATTTGCTCGCTATGTTCGCCGTTATTGTTTTTGTGTCTTTGTGTTGCCGTCGCCACATGTTTGGCAGCAGTGATTAATTTTGCCTTTCTCCCTCTTCTCAGTGCCGTTTGACTGTGCCGTAGTGATGAGCCGTGCTGAAGCGCAGAGCCCTTAGCTAGTAGAGTAATCACTGCTGTGTTGTTGTTGTTGTCTGTTGTGTAGTTCCTGCGGTTCATTAGGCAGATTGGCGAGGGCAGTGTGACAGTGGAGGACAGAGCAGGCAGGGAGCACACAGATAGAGCACAGGCCCAGCTGGCACAGCACTGGGCAACTAAGATCAACCAGGTAGGACCCCACGCCAAGGCCGCCCACTGTCAGAGGGCCCCGCCCTGAGATTAAGCGAACATGTCATGTTATTAACAAGTCTGCATACCTAGCTACAAGGTACATAGAAAGTTGAAAATTCTAATTAGGGAATGGTGATAATTAGTAAGCAAATGTTAACTGATAGCACATGGTTTTCTAACCATTGGTGAGCTAGTTAAATATACCCTTTGTCTATGGGACAGGATTATCATTGTGCAGTTGCTAGGCCAGCGATAAATGTGATTGTAATCCGTTCATTTTTATGTTTAAGGCTGTAGTGTTGTAGCACATATGACTTCTTATTGCTAATTTGTACGTCCAGTGGAAGTTCTAGTTTGATCAGATGATTCAGTTTCACTTATGTGAAGTGCTGTGCTGTTTTTTTAAGATTTTATATGTGAAATATGTAAGTGAGTTTTTGTTGTATACATGTGATGCACTGTATGGGTGTAAATAGTGTGGCATTGCACAGAGAATGGCACAGGCTGTCTGTAGCACATTCAGGTCATTACGCCTGTAATCATACCCCAGTGATAAACTGCCTTCTGGTCTGCCCTTCCTTCATCCTCTCTCCTTACCCATCATGCACTCCTGCATCACACCCTTCCCTGTTAATCCCCGACCATTAAAAAAAAATGTATACGACCCCCCCGCCCTTCACTCGAATGACCTCCCTCGGTGCCCCCCCCCGCCCCCCATGATCCCTCCTCGAAGTTCTTGGAGGAGACAGGGGGAGGGGCTGTGCAAGTGGAAACTCGAGAGGGAAAAGAGAAGACTGACAGAACTAATGCTAAGCTTGCGTTTGACTGGGCTGCCATCCTGAGGCAGGTAGGCCTGAGGCTCCGGCCAGCAGGGCGCGCTGCCTCACACGCTGCGTACAAATACCTGTAGCGTATGTGTATCCAGTGCCGATGACTGCTTCATTATGCCTGACTTTATCCTTGTTATGAAAGGGGTAAATTCTTAAGGAACGATACAGTGCTTACATGCATTTAGCTGCAGTTGGGCTGCATTGTGAGTGCAGGACATGTTAGCAAGCGCGTGGCTGCTCTCAGGGGAAAGACCTCAGTGCCTGTGCACTAGTAGGAAGCAGAGGGAAAGAGCAGGACACCATCGCCTTACATTTTCTGTTCCCTTTATTCTTTCATCCGTGTGTCTCATTTCTCTCTCAGTTGTTGTCTGATGGACGAGTGTGTTTCTGCTGTAGCACTGGAGCTGTGCTTCTGTGTCTTTTTCCCAGGTGTCAGTAGAGTCGGCTGAATCCTGGGTAGACGAGTTCACTACATCGGGACAAGACTTCCAGCAGGCCAAAACCGCAGTGGAAGTGAGTGAACTGGGCGCAGAGGCGAGCCTTTGCTTCCCCCCGCTCTGTAAATATGTAGCAGTGGCTACGGTGTGCTTAGGGTGTGTGATAAGCTGCTTTCTGATGAGGCGTGTCAGTAAGTCTGTACCCTCTGCACGTCCAGAGTGACGTGGACTTCTGGGAGAAGCTGCAGGAGGAGTGGGAGGAGATGGCAAAGAGGGACGCAGAGAGTCACCCCTGGCTGTCCGACTTCGACCAACTGATGAGCACCTCGTATGATAAGGTGCCCGACCCTGACGGAACGTCGGAGGGTGGGGGTCGAGCTGGCTGCTCCAGGGTCTCCCTTTATGGAGAACTCCTCTCCCGTGGTGTACTCAGAGATCCCTGTTTAGCATTTCTAAAGTGTGTGGCTCCGTGGGTTAGTCTTCGGAAGGTCATGGGTTCAGATCCTGTGGTCAGCAGATTTCACAGTTAGGCCTTTTGCTCTAGGGACAATTTGACCCAGATCTCTCCGGATAAATAAAATATAGCAAAAAATGTTCTCGTTCCCTCTGGCCCTAAGGGTTACCAGTTCGAGGAAGACAACCCATACCTGTCACACCAGGACCCCCTGAGCGAGGGGCTGCGCCGGATGGAGGCGGGGGACATCCCAGGGGCAGTGCGGCTGTTCGAGAGCGCTGTGCAGAGAGAACCCGACAACCACCTAGTGAGGCGGCGCTCATGTCTGCAGTCAGTGTCATGGCCGCATGCCAGTTCAGCTTCCCTTATGCTTCTCTTTCTCTGTGTTTCTTTCCCCAGGCTTGGCAGTATTTGGGCACGTGCCAGGCAGAAAACGAGCAAGAGTTCGCCGCCATCAGTGCCCTCCGCAGGTGCCTCTTGCAACATGTAGAACGTCACATTTTAACTGAAAAATTCTTATCAAGCTTGATTTCATTTCCGATATTGAAAGTCTCAGTCTTCAGCTGTGAATATGGAGTTAGCAGGGTGTTTCTTTCCTGTCGCTGACATGTTTTAGGTATATTCAGAGTGTTTGCATACATATTTAACAGGTTTTTTTACTGACTTTATGCGTCACCAAACCATTCACACACCTATGACTCAATTCAAACTGTCGTGATTTTTAATTTTTTTAGATGCATAGAGCTGAAGAATGACAATCTGACAGCCCTGATGGCCCTGGCCGTCAGCTTTACCAACGAAACGCTGCACAGGCAGGCCTGCGAGACGCTACGCGATTGGCTGAGGCACAATCCCAAATACCAGCCAATCCTAGAGCAGCATGAACAGGAGCAGGAAAAGGAGGGAGTCAGAGAAAGAGAGAAGGAAAGGGAACGATTTGGATCGTTGCTGCCGGAGTGAGTCTGACTCTGCTGTTACTGTCTAGATCAGGGGTCACCAACCTTTTTGAAACTGAGAGCTACTTCACGGGTACTGAGCCCGAAGGGCTACCAGTTTGATACACTCTTCTTAAATAACAAATTTGCTCAGTATAATAAACATGTTTTAAATGCTTTTTTTTAGATATTGTCATTTTCAAATCTATATAAATGCAAATGTGATTAAAGAAGAATAGCAGCAGGATAAAATTAAATTTTAGGCGCTGATCACTGGTGAGTTGTGCTATTTTTAGAACAGGTCCGTGGGCGACTCATGTGGTCCTTGGGGGCATCCTGGTGCCCGCGGGCACCATGTTGGTGACCCCTGGTCTAGATATATCTGATACGTGTGTGAGTAGTTTAGTACCCTCCCGCCTCCGTTGTCTCTGAGGATGGGGTGTCTCTTATCAAGAAATGACATCACACATAACAGCTACATTAGGCAGTCTAACCCCTAAGCAGTGAGGAGTCTCCTGTATTTTTGGCTTTGATCCTCAGAGTGTTTGGATGGATTTAACTTTTGTTCATGCAGTTGCCTTGGGAGTCTGATTGAACAAAACTTTATTATGATGTGTGGCTAAGCAGAGACATTCAGCCTCCATTATAAGACGCAGGAGACCAAAGGGGGAGCGGGGGGCCAAGGCCACCTCTCAGGCTGCAGAAGGCCTGGGCTTAGAAAGCTCCTTGCAGCTCATTTGCTGTGATGACGAGCCCCAGCTGGTCACATGTCCCAGTAGGACTTACTGAATACTCAGCATCCTGCATTATGGCACTGAATCCTAAGGAATCCTCCAGTCCTCAGGAGTGTTCCACCCGCATCGCCTTCCTCCCAGGTCCCTCTTCATGGAGGTGCAGTCCTTGTTCTTGAGCGCGGCCACCTCTGACCCCACCCACGTGGACCCGCAACTCCAGTGCGGCCTGGGCGTCTTGTTTAACCTGAGCGGAGAGTACGACAAGGCTGTGGACTGCTTCAGCGCCGCCCTCTCTGTCACCCCGCAGGTGACCCCGCCTCGCCGTATCAGTCTTTTTTATTCACTTCGTGTTTAGGTGTTCAACAGCTGACTAACTTGTCCGCTTTGTGCTGCTCCTCACTTTCCCGGCACCAGGATTACCTTCTGTGGAATAAGCTTGGTGCTACCCTCGCAAATGGGAGCCGCTCAGAGGAGGCTGTCGCCGCCTACAGGAGAGCTCTGGAATTGCAGCCGGGCTTCGTCCGCAGTCGATACAACCTGGGCATAAGCTGCGTCAACTTGGGGGCTCACAGGTGAGATATCAGTCGATAAATTGCACATCACTATTATCGTAGGGTGCACTGATGACTTGGGAAATTATTATATTTCAAATTTATTCAGTTATAAGCCAGTTATTAGTCTCTTCCAGGGACAGTGGGGTATACAGATAATGTATAGTTTTACAAATTAGATTTAAATATGATTTAAATACATTTGAGTGTGTAGTGCATGCCCTGCAACAGGCTGGCATCCAATCCAGGGCATCCCATCCCTCATACGTTGGGCTTCCAGGGATAGGCTCCAGGCTCATTGCCTGGTGCTAGGATAGACACTGAGCCCATAACCCGGTGCTGGGATAGACACTGAGCTCATAACCCAGTGCTGGAATAAGAGGATATGGATGATGGGGGTGCAGTGTGTGGCTCAGGTGTGCAAGTGATTGGAAGGTCGCTGGTTCAAATCCTGTTGTTGGCTGAGTGGGGTCATTGTTGTTCATTGTTGTATCTGAACTCTGATTGCTCCGAGGACTGCTTTCTCAAAAATGTAAGTTGTTTGGATAAAAGTGTGTGCTACCTAAAAATAAAAAAAACATGAGATGGATGTTGCCTGGTGTTTATGGTGTCCTGATTAAATATTAAGACAATGTAATGGACAGGTGTGGATATTGCTGGGTTGATATCAGCTCGCTCAGAGTGGTGTCTGATTAGCTTATTTATTAATGTTTCTGCCCTGTCCCATGCAGAGAGGCAGTGGAGCACTTCCTGGAGGCCTTATCTCTCCAGAGACAGGCGGCCGGCGACGGCGACGCCAGGGGAGGCAGAGCGGCAGTAGCCATGTCAGACAACATCTGGTCCACACTGCGCATGGCGCTGAGCATGATGGGAGAGAGTTCGCTGTATGCCGCAGCCGACCGCCGCGACCTGGACACGCTGCTGGCCCACTTCGCACGACAAGAAGGGGAGGGAGAGGCCGGGCCGGACTGAGATGGGCTGCTGGGGGGGAGGGGGGACATCGCGTGTGAGTGCACTATAAAGGAAAGGGGGGGTCGCTGTTTGGGAGTGGGAGTGACTGGCAGGCATTAGAGAGGGTGACAGTGAGCAGGTAGGAGGCAGCACGGAGCACTGAGCTACGACCGCACATGGAAATATGATATAGTGACTTAGGCTGAGTGATGGACAGAACTAGCAGACAGGCTGTCTGGCTGAACTTGAGGTTCTCCATTTTTTCATGCACAGAGTCGACTGTTTAGTGTTGCCTCACATCACCTCTGTCCAATAAAGATGAATGACTAGGGCACATGGGGTCAAGTATGCAGCATTGTCCACTTTAGCTCTTTATTCAGTTTAGCTCATAGTTTGTCCTTATTCATATACTTGGATAGCTAGGAAAGCAGTTCCCTTTGGATGAGGACATGGAAAAGGATATGGGTAAGTGCCAATGGCAACAGTACAGTGCCTGCTGAAACACTGCAACCAGAAGCGAATAAGGAGCAGGCCACACTGTGTTCATCCTTATCCAGGCATTTCCCATGTTGTAAAATAATTTGTAAATGCTTCTATACATTAATTGTACTGTACCACAATTGTGTGCTATTGTTTTAACAACGGTAAACTTGGCTGTAATGGTGTCTGTGATCTAAAGCAATAAAGCTTTGAAATCATGTCGGTAACAGGTTTATACCATTTGTTTTATATACAGGGTTGCCAGCTCTCACGCATCTGGCGTGACACTCATGCTTTCAGACTCTCAAACTCACGTAAGAAATCTTATGGCAAATGTATTATTCCTTTATGAATCTAAAATTAGCTTCATGAAAAGCTTTGCAAACTCTATGGACTGTTTATAAGGTAGTAAAACTGTTACATACATGTAAATGTGTGTGCAGACTTGTCTCGCATTGTCCTCACGCAAACACGCTGACCAAAGCTGGTAACCCTGTGTGTGTACATACATTTTTGTTGCATATAAATTACAGCAATGGGTCACTACAATATAACTAATTCTTCTGGAACAAAATTGCACGTCCCAAAGTCTAACGTCAGTTGGGAAATACAAGTTCAAGTTGTGGTTAAGGGTGTGCGGATATTGCATTTGAAACGGGTGGGGCATAATACAGGTACGCCTATTTACTACTAAAAGCATGTTTTTCAAACGTCGGCGGCGGGTCCTGCCAGCGTAGCGTCAACCAGCGACGGCCAATCAGCGCCTCGCATGCCGTGCTAGAGGAGCTCGCCGATTGGCTGGTTTGAAAATCGCTGGAAGCACGCCGCAGCATATTTAAATATTGGCCGCATATAACAAGGATTAAACTGACCTGGGAAGCGGCGATACCTAAATATATAAGGAGTTTAGCACGCGTGCCATCAAAAATACATCTGTGCCCGAAGGTAAGCAAAAATCGAAAGATCCACGGAGGGAATTGTGTCGGGCTAATATGTTTAAAAGAACTTATTACCATTTGTACAGTTAACCTAGCTGGTGGTAGCATAACTAAATGGCTATGGCTAGTTAATGGCTACGTTAGTCTACACGATTGTGTTTGATCATGGGGTTGCGTGGTTAGATGGTTGACTAAATTCGTAGTGGTTTAGCAAGCCACGTGATCGCATTTATGATTTCGTTTGGGAATAACAAACTACGGCAACTTGTTACTACCGTGAACACGACCGTTTTTCAGACTTGGAGTAACCGTATAAACGGAGAGCGTTTTCTGCTAGCTTTCGTTTTAAATTGTCGTGTAAGAAACTGCTGTGCGTTGTACTTTATCCAAAGCCATTGTCTACAAAACAGCTCTTTGGTTTTTGAAGATTCATCGGTGAAAACATGGGTACCAGTAACAGTAAGACAGCAGTGACCCCCTCAAAGCCGGAGCCCAGTGGGCGAGTGAGGAACGAGCGGGTCTGCCGCCTTGTCGACCCCCGATCTCCCAGCACTGGCATCGACCGTACACCCATACAGGTGAGTGCGCATTTTGGTAACCTGTATCAATGCCGTTTATGTGTTGAAGTTGATTCTGAAGTGCATAACATCTGTCCGCCACAGGTGGGCGTTGCATCGCAAGGTCTCGTTGTGGTCGCCTGTGAGCGACCTGCTCCCATAAGTGACCCCCGTTCACCCTCCCCGGGAGTCTCCCGCACGCCGATGAAGGACGTGGTGAGAGGTAGGGATGGGATTTTGCTACTTCTACCATATGGAACTTCGCTGACTTGGTGTTCTGCCTGGCTTGAGTATTTCTTGCATGCAGTAGCTTCTCTTAAACTGGTACTAACCCCTGTTTTTTTTTGTTTCCAGCCACAGTCAGTTCCTTCACTCGCCGCATTGGTAAGCTCCTCCTTAATGATGGGGAGGAGGTAGTTAAACTTCCGCCTTCCCACACCGTTCAAAAACTCGAAGAACTCACTGGGAATGTGGAAGGGGAAATGGATTCCTCAGAGCCCCTTCTTCCCCTTATCCCCTCCTTGGATCCCATTACATCTCCAAACTCAGATTCGAACGTTGAGGTGGAAATGGGGATAGAGGCTAGCCAGTTCCTGGAAAATGAGGTAGACGACTCCCCACCTCTAGATGTTGAGCTGAGCTCCAGCCTTCTCACTTGCCACGAAGGGGTGGTTTCATTTCTGTCCCTTGCAGATGATCTTCGTCTGTCTTGTAATCCTCCCCTTCACTCTGACACCCTCAATGACCTTGCCACTGAGCATGCTCAGTCAGTATTTCCAGAAGATGCAAGGCCTTCAAGCCCAGAACCTTCCATCTCTTCTGCACCACTGGTTAGCAGCGAGGCTGAAACCTCAACTAGCACAACTGGATGCCAGCCAGAGGCCAAAGAGCCTCGTTGCCCGTCCCCTGCGAGTCGGGTCCTGGCCCCCCAGAGCCAGCCTGCTTCTGGGGAAAACAGAATAAGACTGCCCACCTTTAATACCCAAAGTCCCAGTCAGGTGGTGTTTAAGCCCCAGTGGCTAGGGGTGGGGTTCGGCGTTGCTGGGGTGAGGGCCAGGGGCCTTCAAGGCCGAGGCAGGAGCGGTGCCTCCCCCATCTCTCTCCGAAATGGACAGAATGCCGGAAACGAGAACAGAGGACAGATGACCAAACAGAAGCAGAAGGGTTAGTGACACTTTGTTTCTCACGGTGCTTTCTGATCTCAATAATCGTGTGTGTCCTCCATGGCCAAAAACATGCTGTTTGGATGATTGTCCATCTCTAGGGGCCCAGATTGTGTGAGCATGTGCAGTGTGCTTCCCAAGAAGGACTCCAGGTTCATTATATGCCTGCACTGGATAAGCAGTTATGGGTGAATGGGCACTGCCTGACATTAGCATGCTGTCATGTCTCATGGTTTACCGCCTCTCTCCACGCTCAGAGAGGTGTGGCAGGGTCTTGGGAGTTGAAGGCCGCTCCCCTCTGCAGATCCTCAAGGAGAACAACTCCCCTCGTGATCATGCCTCACAGGTACTATCTTGTTTAAATTGTTCAAACGGGTAAAGCATCGTTTTCTAGTAGTCAGATTCCAGCTATAGTTCCTTTTTGTCCATGACGTTTAACCCTCTGGAGCCTCGGGGTAGGAAACGCTCTTTCACTGACTGGGGCGTGATCACACATTTCTTGAAATATAAACTTAATTCATGGCAAATTACTACTTGTATATTTGTTTTGCCATTACACTCATCTTTATTTTAATGTATATTGTAAATATGTCAGATTTTTGTTAAGTTT
>JAODKC010000137.1:20569413-20586508 GCA_026777985.1 Mormyrops attenuatus | reverse complement strand
GGGATTTACCTGGATCGCGTTTCACCGCTGCGTTGTTCATTAGATTACCATGCGAATGCAATTTGAATACGCAGAAATGTGGCTGTTTAGAATGAGAATGGCGCTCTTCCCGTCTGGGCGGTACTACACACCCCCGATGCAGGTAAAACAAAGGAAGGTGACTTGGTTTACTTTTTTGCCGATTTAACCTAATTTTAAAAATGTTAATGCAGCATTTTTTCCATGATTCTACATGAACATTTCAGCGAGATATAAATGGAAATAGACGCAAAAAGTATGCTGCATCACCGACGATGCAGTGGACCCCAGGGGGTTAATGGGAAAATGAATTCAGTACAGTTTGTCGTTGACATTCAACTGTAATTGGTGCTGCTGGCAGTGTGGTTGTGGCCACATTTGTGCTCTTGGAGCAGTCATAAAATCGATTGGTTATAAGTTGCATATGTTGTTTTTTCTTTTCATGATGGACTATGAGTCAAGTTTGGCTGTTCTTCATGTTTTGCTTTGCTTCCTCTGATTGGCCAGATGAAGGTGAAGATGACCACTCCTGACAGAGCAAGACGTATCCTGTCTGTGTCTGTGGACAAGGAGAACCAGTGATGGGCTCGCAGGCGGGGGCCCGCACCCCCAGCCAGAACTGCTTCGAAACCGCTTTGGAGCGCAGGGCGTTCGCTTCTCTCGTTGGCCAGCAGATGGCTTTGCTGGAATTCACACTAATCTGCTCTCCTTCTATTGATCTTTTGTGAATATTGCTGTCTTGTCATTTTTATTTGTTTTGTTTTATATGTAAATAAAATGACTTTAAAAATTGGATGTTTTCATTTAAGAATCACTCTGCATACCTTGACAAACTCGCAATAAAATTCAGTTTAGAATTCTGTGTTTATTAGGTGTACAAATTACTATGAAGGCAAGTAAGACTGATTAGATTATGTATTAGGTAGGTGTAAGATCCTAGGAAGAGAAAGCTGAGGAACAGAGTGTACTGAAATTAGTGACTTCTAACAGGAAAGTGGGGCATTTTAAAGGGTTTCTTTACTCTATACAGAACATGGTGTCGAATCTCTAAAGCAGAATGGAGGGGTCCAGGTTTTTCAGAATAGTGCACTGACCATTTTCAAACCCCATCGCCCAGTGTGCGAAATACAGGGGGGTCTGACACCCCCCGGTTAACCGATGAGACCCCCCGAAAGGCTCAAAAGCAAAATTTTAAGGGGGTCTCAAGATTGCTATTGCGAAACAATAGGAAGATGGGGACCCCCCCGAATATTGATGGGTATTTTGCACACTGCCATCGCCTTCCTGGAGGAAGTTCTGTGTCATTGCCCCTGTTTTTGTGCCCAAGGGTGAGACTAGGAGTGCTCAAGTTGCACAAATGCTTCTTAAAATGGATTTGAGGTAAAGATCAACTGCATGAAAAATAATACGTACAGTTAATAACTGGGGAAATCTAAGCAAACAAAAATGAAAGAAGTTGATATTCGTGTTCTTTAAATGGTTTTAATGTGCAATAGCTAGTTTCTGAGGCTACGCTGCAGGTGTCGTTCTGTTACAGGCTGCCTTGAAGCATTAGGAACTTATGCCTGATTCTATTTCTCCTGGGTGTAAATTGGGAGAAGGGAGAGAAAAAGGTGTGAAGGAAAGAAAAATATCTCCCTCTGGGTCAGTCTCCCAAAATGATACTAAGGATGAAATGCCCCCTTTTCCCCACTGTTTCCAAGTGGCTATACCCATTAGATCCATCTCCTTTTTAATATTCATTTGTATCACCCCTCCTAGAACACTTTCCAGGACATTGCTGTTGCTTTCTGGAGGCCCAATTCAGTTCCAGACCTTAAGGAAGCTATCCCAGGATCCTGTGCAGGCTGCCATTCCGTCAGGTGTCACTCCAATGCAGCTCACCCTGTTGTCATGACCAGCCAGCACTCCTGCGGGACAAAGTCTTGGTGACTGGGTATATTAAACAGTGCTCCCTGTCTGTTGTGTCCATCCAGGTTGCCCCCATTGAACTCACCGACTCTCTCGGCCTTCAGCGAGTCCCAGATGTTGCAGTTGAAGTCATCGTAGCCGGCCAGGATGAGGCGTCCGGACAGGGAGGGTGATATTGAGGTGACACCGCACATGATGCTGGGATCCTGGTAGGTGATGAGCTCCTGGTCGGCCCGTAGGTCGTACAACTTGCAGGTGGCATCATCGGAGCCTGTCAGTACAGCATCCCCATTCGGGAAAAACTGAGGAAGCAAAGGTGTGTGAGCAACTGATCATAAAGGAAGGGGATCAAAGTATGACCTTTACTCAACCATATAAAGCAGTTTTCTCAAACCGGTCCTTTGGGACCCCCAGACATTCCACGTTTTTGCTCCCTCCAGCTCCTGGTAGTGGGAACTGTCAGGGAGCGAGCAAAAACCTGGACCATCTAGGTGTCCTCCAGGACCGGGTTGAGAAGCACTGATATAAAGGAGCATCAATGGGCAGGCCTGCAAAACACGACCCAGTCCTGTTCATAAGCACACCGGCATTGAGACCTCACCCCAATGGCATTGATGTCACTCTCGTGTCCTGAGAAGGTCTGTCTGCAGGCACCCTCCCGGATGTCCCACAGCTTGGCCGTGTAATCGCACGCCCCAGAAATGAACAGGTTGAAGTCTGGTGACACGGCCAGGGACATGCAGTCGCCCATGTGGCCGCTGAAAATGGTCTTCTGAGTGCCCGTCTCGATGTCCCATAGCACGCTGGAGAGGAGTGGAAAATTAAGGGCCGCACGGTGATGTCACAGGGAACCCACACGAGACAGGAGCAAAGCTCAGTGGGTTAGGATGCTGTGCCTTTGATTGGAAGGTTGCCAGTTCAAATCCCAAGCTTGGCAGAAAAATGCCACTATTGGGCCCTTGAGCAAAGCCCTTAACCCCCAATTGCTCCAGGGACTAGCTGACCCCACCTTCTTAAAAATGTATGTCACTTTGGATAAAAGTTTCTGCTACCTAAATGCAGTATGTTTAGCCAAGTAGTTTTGTAGATAACTGTCTTTAATGAACCATTTCAGGTTGAGTGCATTGCTCAGAGGTACTACAGTAAGATTCTTTGATGTTGTAGATCATCAGCCATGTAGCATGGCAGCAGTACAATAATAATTAGTAATAGCAGGAGCTGGGAAGGAGCAAAAACATGGCTTGTCTGGGGGTCTCCGAGGACCGGGTTGGGATACAGTGGTCTAAGGAGATGCATGGGTGATGAGGCTAGTTACTGGGTGATGATAACTCCTTACCAGGTGCAGTCACCAGAGCTAGTTATGATCTCGCTGTCATTCAGGAATCGGCAGCAGGACAGGTATCCTAGAGAAGTGACAATATCAAGTGTTTTGATTGGCTGCTTTACAAGGAATTTCTGACCAATGAGCTTGCAGTTCTGGTGGATGCAGGAAGTGCTTGTCTGGTGCAGGAAGTGCTTGTTTTTCAGGGTCACTCTTGAAAGACTTTAATTTCATCTGAGCTCAGGAAAAATGCTGGTTTCTCTCAGACATTGAAGCAACTGAATTATATTAGTATGCAAAAATATATACTGTTTATAAGAAGAGCAATGATCGTACATATACATTTACCAGCTGTTCATTTCATTTCACAATGCTTAGCTCTTTTGGACCTCATGCGCTCACAGTAAACACTTTGGAACTACCATAAAAAGAACATTAACCTTTCATTTCTATTTATAAATGTTTGAAGTCTGTGGGCATTTACCGGTGTGTGCGGCCAGCTCACGCATGACCTTGACGTTGCCGTCCTTGCCCTTGAGGTTGTAGATGGAGCACATGTTGTCCAGGCCGCCGCACGCCACCATGTTTCCGGAAGGAGCATAAGCGCATGTCATCACCCATGATGACTTGAGAGGGATGGCATGCACCTGGGAAGGGAGGGCAGAAAGAGGAACAAAGGCTTTGACCTCACTTCCTGGCCAGACAGGAAATAATCTTACTGTTTGTGCTTCATTAAGAATATTGTAACTAGTTAAGAACTACAGAAAAATATTGTTAAACATTTTTTGATAAACTAATGTCTTTTTCCTTTGTTTCCTAACATTTATGAAATGTATGTATCTTATTTAATAAGACAGCAACAGTATTTGCAATCGTAATCGATCATGTGGTTGACGTGAGTGTCTGTACCTTGTTGGTGGAATAGCTATCCCACACGATGAGTTTGCCATCCTGTGATGCGCTGACACACAGTCTAGAGCGTGGAGACAGACAGCCATCAGTGTGACTGTCAAACAATGACAAGTCAAATGCTGCTGATTTCTTGTTAGTGTGACATGCTGAGTACAGTCAGCCTGATCGCTGATGCCCCTGTTCTGGAGGTCTCTGTCAGGGGGAGGGAAATGTTTCCTGAGCCTGAGAACTGAATACGAAGAGTGGCTCAGTGGCCCGCACTGGATGAAGTTATGGATGGATGGATGGGTGGAAAGGTTTCTGTAACCCAGCATAATTAGCTATTTACAACAAACTGTAAAAGATTGTTTTAGTTTGTTCTTTACTTTTTAAAAGAATACACTATTTTACCGTATATAACATACACAGATTTCATAATTTACAGTATAACATTAACTTTTATACTGTAATATTCTGGCTGTGATGTTTATGAAATGTCCATAGAAGTCAGTGATCAGCACAAATTGCCAGTGTGTAGGGTGCAGTAGTTAAAAATGACAGCTACTTGGAGTCCGTGGACCAGTGCACGGCATAGATCTTGGCCAGATGACCCCTCAGAGTCTTCCTGGTCTTCATTTGGACACGGCCGACCACAGGCGTCGAAGCCACCACCTCCCCCAGGGTGGAATCGTGGACCGACTTGCGAGCGGCCTGCCCGGGGGGAAGTAGACACTGTAGCTGAAACTCAGGGCCACGAAAACATTCAGCTGTGTAATCATCCAGTTCCTGGTCATAAATTACAATATTATTACAGGCAATACAATAGGGACTACAGATTGTTATTCTGTAGAAATAAATTTATGTTTTAAATAGTTAAACCAGCAAAAATTAATAGATGCTAGAAAGTGACTAAAGTTGTACTGAGAAATAGTGTATCAGATGTAGATTGAGAACACTGACGGTAATCTGCTCCTTGAGGCTATCCGCCTCTTTGCGCAGCTGATCCATTTCACCCATGGCAACTGGTGGAGGTGCTGTTACCGATGGCAACAGACAGGAAGTGACTTCAGGTTGACAGAAAAAATGCTGGGTAGAAAAAGATAAAAAATAATAACTGGCTTTTTGCTAGTACCAGTGCTTTTCTCATTATTAATTGCATTATATGATCTAAATTTGTCAACATTTTAAGTAATTTTATTCAAGGTTATTTTGCTTAGCCTGTTTGCCTCTAATGACTTTCTAGCTAAGTTTTTCTTTGACCAGGTATTTGCAATTCAAATGTCCCTCAACTGCTTTGCAAATGCACCTTCGCAAAGCTGCACATGCTCAGAAAAGCATGCACACACCCGCACAGCAACACTGCGAGGTGATCACAAAACTTGTGCTTTATCTCATCATATGCAACAGTGGGCCATACGTAGAAATACATAGATATTTAACAACATACACTCTTACCCAGTTCAACCATAAACACAACAGTTAACCTGTTCATTTTATGTGTTGCTGAACTTTTGAGTATTTTTGCAGTTTGTTTTATATTCCATTCATTTGTCATCTTAACAAATTCCCTTTTGATTATCTCAGAACTAAAGTAATGAAAAAAACTGGTGCAATTTATTTACTAGATATATTTAAAATTAAATATCCGATAAATCTAATTTATTGAATCAAGTTTAATACATATTTTTCTCTCCTTATCCAAACAGCATCTGGAAACTCATGATGGTACAACTATAAAAAAAAAATAGTGTGTTTAAAATTTTCAGTGTGTCTTCATAATTTACTGTGTCATCATACACAGACTATACTATTGCCGCATCCAAACAGTCAAATAGTTTAAAGCAAAAAGTATGGTGTGGAGTTCTCTGGACTCACCTTAAAAATGCAGAAACGATGTACACTGTTCTTTAGATGTTTTGTATCACACCTGTTTTATCTTGTCCTTCGTGACTCTCCTCTGTTCTCGTTCTATTGCTTTCTTTTTGTTTGTCTGTGTATATGAAATCTCATGACCAGCTGAATTTGACTAAAATTTGTTTGTGGAGAGCAACAAGAGAGTGACTGGGTGACTGAGTGGAAGGGAGAGATTCCTACAAATTTCTTCTGGACTTTTTAGATATAAAAATATATATTAAATATATATGGTCTCTATCACAATGAAAGATATTTAAAATGATGCTATAGGCCTCAATAAGGTTACTGTCTATTGCTTCCTGCTTATAACAATGAGGTACCCAAATAGGGTTCAATGCATGATGCTAGACCAAACCATTAACTGTGATGGAAGAAGAAAGCCCAAAAGCGATAGAGCGGCCCTCCTGTACAGGGAACAGAGGGGCTTAAATCCCAGCAGAGCTTTTTAGGGAAGCCTTTTGAATCAAATCTGCTGTCATCGGCTTACTGACTGCTCTTTACATCTGGATAAGTGCTGGAATAGAGAGACAGAACCAGGGCGTGGCTGGCCAACTCAGGAAATGTGGCTCTCGCCCTTCCATGGTGTACAGGGTGCGATCATCTAGCTCTGACTCACTCTGTCACCCCTCCCATCACTGCACCCTGGGTGATCGAGTGTCTACAGTTTAAACTGCATTAGGTCAAAATGGCTGCTTTGGTCTCCGTTACATTTCACTTGCTCTGTTCAGAACTGAATGCTGTGTTCATTATTATATAGGTTATATTATTATATAGATTATTATAGATTTAACCATAGTGTCCAGTGAAGCTGGTCAATTTATATTCAGGATACTGAAGTAAAGACTGTAAATGGAAACACTTTAATTAAACCTACAGGGCTCTCAAATGACATTTCTCTGAGTAGGATTGTCTGCGACTATCATCTTTGTAGATGTTTATGGTAATTCAGATGTCCAGGCTTCTGTTTAAATGACCAGGATGTATTTCTGAAATGGTGATTATGCTAACGTCCTGCTGCTAGTGCAACATTGCCATCAATGCGGGGTGTAAGTGCAGTTTTGTTTACCCAGAACTCTCCTGCTATGCCGTAAAAACACATCAGGTAACGATGATGGTCTCGATCTGGAACTTTAATCGCTTGATCCCACTCTTTAATTAAACAGCGCCCTGTGCTCCTGTCAATCGCAAAATGGCCCCCATCCTGACGGTGATGCTGCTGTCTATAACTGTTTGTAATAGGGAAATCTTGGGCTCCCTTGGCAAAATTCACCCTGAAGCCCCACCACCAAACTGCGGTGGTGTTTTGGAGTCACCTGTCGCCAGTATCCCCAGGTTTGCACCCCATTCCCAGTGCTCCTGGGGTGCGTTTCCCAAAAACAAGCTTACATTGTTAGAAGCATGTAATTGAATGGGTCCAACTGCGAAAGTTGGTAATGGGAGCACTGAGGATGAGTACCGCTGGCTGTCTGTTGCCATGGAGACTGGTGTGGCACAGCCGCTGTATGTGGCACATTGTGGCACCTACTACTGTTCTCTGATCAGATGAGATACTTGGCTGCTTGCCTCAAAATAGGGGCACCATCTATGTCTCACATCTGCGCCTGAGCGCTTAATGCTCAAATTTCAAATCCATAGTTTGAAGATTTCAAACATTTATTCACTTTAAGAAAGAATCATTTCAGCATTTTGCAATACTAATAATTTCTAATGCTCTATGCATAGTAGATTTATTAGTAGTATCAGTAGTTATGGCAGTACTATTGGTAGTACTAAAAGTTGGAGTTGCTGGACTATTACTAATAATAAATATAATGCAGTATGTACTTTTAAAGTCCACTTATCTAATGTGAAATATGCTGTGTTGATATTATTGCTGGTGCAATATTTGATTGTCATTTTTTATGTGGTGAAAACGACGACTTGGATGAGCACAGACCCGACGGTCGCCGAGGTGCGGAGTAATGCGATTTTGCTGATCTGCTGTTGAGGACCATCACAGAAACACAGTAACCATGTGATCACTCACTCACCTTGTCACCCACAATGCAGAGTTTCCTCTTTACGAGCCGCCCCGCTGCAGAGGACCCTCTCCTATCATCCCACACTCCTTCTGTCTTTCATTCACTTTTTCCTCCCGCACGCCAACAGAAATGTCGCTCTGATTTCCCCTCCTTCTCCGTCACTCCTGAGAGAAGCAAATGAGGATTGGAGGAGATGAAAGGAGATCAGGGATGAAGGGATAAGCCCAGGAATGGACAGAGCAATGGGGATGAGGGCGAATAGGGAGTCGCTCAAGGAAAACCAATGGGAGAGCAGAGGCAGCATGGGCAAAAAACACAAAAGTGGGTGCGGAGAGCAATGATGGAGGATGGTTGAAGGGAAGCAAGTTAAGATAAAGTGGGTGCTTGGATATTGAGGGAAGGATAGAGTGCCATTATGTAATGGGGCTGGGGCTGCACTTCATCGAAGACATAGTGAGGGGAAATAGCCGTACTGCTCAACCAAGGCTGAGGCTCAGCAGACAAGAAGCACCAAGGGGCAGACAGGCAAGGAGGTCTGACTTCCCCTTAAAGCTCTTTGAATTGTATTTATTTCTTGTATGTATTGTATGTGGAATAATGCTGAGGGGAACGTCTGGTTAAGGCCCAGAAACAGAGCCATGACTGACAGGAGGGCCACGGCTTTAACACTTTGGCAAAATGATTGGGCAGGAAGTGAAAGAGAGGGAGAAAGAGGGCAGAGCCATTCCTCACCTCCAGCCCACACGAAGGGAGGAGGACGGCAGAGCCATTCCTCACCTCCTGCCCACACGAAGGGAGGAGGACGGCAGAGCCATTCTTCACCTCCTGCCCAGGCAAAGGGAGGACGGCAGAGCCATTCCTCACCTCCTGCTCACACGAAGGGAGGAGGACGGCAGAGCCATTCCTCACCTCCTGCCCACACAAAGGGAGGAGGGCGGCAGAGCCGTTCCTCACCTCCAGCCCACATGAAGGGAGGAGGACGGCAGAGCTATTCTTCACCTCCTGCCCAGGCAAAGGGAGGACGGCAGAGCCATTCCTCACCTCCTGCTCACACGAAGGGAGGAGGGCGGCAGAGCCATCCCTCACCTCCTGCCCACAGGGAGGATGGCAGAGCCATCCCTCATCTCCTGCCCACCCCATCGGGTCATGGAAGAAGGAGTAGGGTGAAAGAGGAAGTGAATGTGGCCGAGCAGAAAAGGAGATCGGGATCAGGGAAGGCCGTGATCTGATCTCCTGTATTGATAGGAGCTCCTCTTATTGGCATCACGCACTAGATGAGCTTCAGGGCAGCCATGTTATGCTAAGCTAAGACTGAAAGAAGAGCACAAACTGATGTGACGTATCAGATCTGCACGGAGACCGACCTGCAGCGTGATTTTTTACCCAAGATGGATGCTGATCCTTGCTCTTCCTCTAGGTGCCCTATATGTGCCTTATGTGTGGCGATTTGCTTGTACAGTACCTTGTATATAAATTATCTGAATTTCTCATTTTTCCCTGGAGGAAGAAAAGAGGTAAATTGTTGGCACAGAATTATATTCAAAATTTAGAAAGTGAAAGCAACTGTTTGCACTATATACACATTGTATTGCATTGGAAGAAATTAACATCCACTTCATTGCACAAGCGTTTTCCCACTGAACTCATTCCACTGCTAAACATGGATTATGGTAAAGAGGAACTGAGAGGGTTATCATGCTATACAAACAGGGATCTCCTGCAAATGGTCTGGTAATACACGAAGAACGATGAGATTGATGGAAGGGCGTGGGTTAATTAGAAAGGGTTAAATGTGACATGGATCAGGTTGCGATGGGGGAGGGGTGTTATATGTCAGCGATTGAATGATTACTCCTGGATTACAATTCCATATTCTAAATGGAGATTTTAATCTTCATAAACAAATTCACTCATTTGTGAGGGATCAACCATAATCCCTCTCTCCCTTTTTATTCCTCTATCCGTCTCTCCTCTCTCTCAAAGCATCAATGTTAAGACGCGGGTGAGATTGACCCCACAGTTAACCCCCCCACACACACACTGTAACATGGATGTGATGAAGGAAAGGACCATCGCGACTGGTTCATCAAGGTTATCCTCCTGACTCCAAGGCGAACAGAACCCAGGTTTCTGTGCATACTGAGGGGATGGAGGGTAGGATTAGGGATGGACCCCCCTGGCGGGGGTCATATGAGCAACTGAAACCACTATAAGAGTCTGCAATGTGCAGGAAGTCAGCCAAACATAGACGCCAAAACAGGAAACAAGGCAAGCTGTGATCCAGTCCTAAGTGCTGGCTCTTTGGCGCCACTCCTGCTGCTAGGTCACAGCTCGTCTCGCGCCCCTATCACTCTGTCCTTGGATTTGCTCTTCTCCCTGAAGCCCTGCCTCTGTGCCAAGCGTCGGGTGCCACTGGCCTCATCTTCATCCTCGTCATTGGCCTTCTTCACACTCTGTCCTTCTGCTGCCCACAGCGCTTCAGCCTCCTCCCGCTCCTAAGGAAAGACCAACCAGTTAACGAGGCACAAGGCCAACCCAAACCCAAACTGACCCAACAACCAACTGGTTAACAAGTTTCGAGGCCAACCCAAACCCAAACTGACCCAACAACCAACTGGTTAACGAGGTTTGAGGCCAACCCAATCCAAACCAACTATGTACAGCTCGTGTGGCAAACCCAACACCATATTGAACCAGCAACCAACCACACATATCTTACATACTTTCGGAAAGCAGTATGGATTAATACAGGCTGATATTACAAAGTGCTATAAACGCCTTAGCCCAACTGATGACTTTCTTCTGTTGTATCAGGCATTGATATCCGTTCTCCCACTATTCCTGGACAGTTTTAATTATTCTGCATGATATCATCTCTTGCTATTTATACAGTGAGTGCGAGTCTTTGTTACACTTCCAGTCACACTGTACATCTCCCTTTCGCGAACCTCATGGTCCATCTCACCATGTCTCTGTGGAGCTTCTCCTTAGTGAACCAGAGAGCCACTGAGCATCTCCGTCCGGCGGTCACCGCGGTAACCCCATGGGGGTTTACGGGTCCCGAGGAGAACCCCACGAGACGTCCACAAGCGGGCCTCACTGTAGCCTGCAGGGGAGCAAAGAGGAATGGCACTCTGAAATGAAACGGAGCCAAAATGCCAGAGCATCTCAGAGGCTGCCAGCTGCAGCAGAGTGTACATATGAGATCAGGGCATTCCGCTCCTTACCGATACAGTCTTAGCATCTCTGCCTGTGAAGAGGAGATCCCCACCCGCAAAGTTATCGTTCAAATACAGCAAGGCACTGTAAAGACAAAGAATTGGTGAGTAACAGACCATAAAGCCCCTTCACTGGCAAGTGTGATAATGAACAGGATCCTAAGTAAGCAAACCAAATCATGACTAGCTACTATGCAAACAGTGCTGATAATTCACACTATGTATGTCCAAAGCATATTTGATACTCTCCATGGACTAAGATCTAAATGGTGTTTGGGACAGATTGCCGAAAGTGCCTTTATATCTGCATGTTTCTGCACCCGCTGCAGCCCAGCCAGCAGCCCCCAAACCTGAGGTCCCTGTGGGTGAAGGCGGGAGGCTCCCTCCAGCACCGCCGCGCCTCAGCCTCCAGCAGACAGTTGTCCACGTGAACTGGATGGGAGAGGTCCTGCCTTCCCTCCTGCTGACCTGCATGGACATCCCGACACGCATGCGATGACAGAGCTGTGCCACCAGGGGGCTCACAGAAAGATGAGCTGTTGGAGCCAGTCTGGCTAATAGATAGATAGATAGATAGTTAGAGAGATAGATAGATAGATAAACAGAGTACCTGTGATGGCAGTTCGGCAGACCAGGTGGGTGAAGGAGAAGTAGAGGGGGGAGGGGCTCCTGAAGTAGGAGTGCAGAAGGGTGCGCACCCGCTCCCCAATCTCATGCAGCAGCTTAGCATCTGTCTGGTTTAGTAGCCCATCTTGTGCCATCTTGGGGGACAGGATAACAGGCACGGTCACGTGGCATCCGGCTGGCAAAGGTGACACCCCGCGTGCGAGGGCCGCTCACCTTTAGAGCCCTGAGGACGGTGAGACCCTCAAACTTCTCGTGTGGCGTGTGGGGGGACTTCCGGCCCTGATAACCATCTCCTGCTGAGGCAGCAGCCTGTCAGGCAGGAGAGCGAGAGAGCAGCTGAAACCTGTGCGTCGGTTAACAGGCACCGGGTGCAAATTTTCTCCCTCCTCCGTTTCCGGGGCTTACGGTGGCAAGCTGCAGCAGGTTCTGACATTCTTTTGGCGACAGGACTCCATCCAGCACAACGCGATTGGTCCCGTTCAGGGCAGCGCTGTCCATGACAATATCCACCCCAACAAGAGGAACGTGGCCCCCTGGTGGCCAGATTAAAGAAATGGTTATTAGAGCTCTTGCGCAGCATTAATTCCAGCAGAAGAAGGGAGGGGATTTTTACCGGCATAGAAACCGCTGTCATCCATCTCTTCCTCTCTTTGTCCCTCCTTTTCTCTCTCCTGCAGTTTCTCCCTCTCTGCTCTGGGAAGCAAGTAAGTTAGACATCAGCATGAAAAACTACATCCTGACTTTCTTAAAACTAACTGTCCTGTAATGTGTATCTTTAAAACCAACCACTAGATACCAAAGCTGTGAACATGTACACAGGCCAATGCCTCACCTCCAAGCCTCTCTCAGGGACTCGGGAACAACCTCTTCTGGGGTCCATAAGTCCTGGGATAGGAAATCACAAGTAAACACTTCTGACTGGAATCCCATCACTAAATATGTGACATGTGACTTCCACCACTGTACTGTGTAACTGTGGTCACAGCCAGTACAAAAACAGTAGTCATACTGGGTCGATGAAACTGAAATCCAGGTTTTCAGCTCCAAAAAACAGCAACTTCTTCTCTAGTAATGATCTCTTGACATAACTGGAAATTTCCTGAGGAAGAAAAGAACACCAGATAATGAAAACATTACAACCAGATGAGGCAGAGGAGCGTCAAATGAGCACAGCATTCACACCAGAATATGAGGAAACAGATTATATCCCCACATCACCAACAACTGACCTCTGAGGGCTGTGCCTCTTGGGACTCAGTGTCACCCCCTAGTGTGTCAAAGTAGAGCTGCAAATTGGAGAGAGAATCTGAATCGGATGGATAGAAGAGGAGGAGAGAGCGAATGGTCTGCACTGCCCCCTTCAGGTCTCCCGCTGTCAGGGCAGCAATCAAAAGGGAAAAGTTAGGACGGATCAAACTTTATTTCCAATACAAGCACACCATTTCTTCTTTATAACTGCAAAACAGGGCTATGTTTGAAATGTCCACTTCACTCACTCACTATATAGTGTTCACTACATAGAACAATCACTAGGGGATGAGGGCAAGCAGAGGTTCATGCATTTTGGACACTAGGTGGATGTTACGCTGCTGTATAATTATGCGCCAGATATTTGTAATTGTTATCTCTGCTGCATAAACAGATGCCAGAACATCCCCTCTAGCATTAAAGTATAATGTTGAAAATTTAACTTTTTTCTTTATTATATATTTTGCGTTAATGTTTGTACTTGTCGTTTATTATTGTAATTTAAAAAAACATGCCAGAACATGGGCACCAATGTTGCTATTTTTGGATAAGTACATGTAGTAACTGACATATCTTCACAACATTGAAATAAAAATTAAACAGAGCTTTACAATATAAATCAGTCTACGTATAACTTTATTTACAACATACTTGACTGTACTGTATTCACCTACGCAAGCAAGATGGGGGCTGCAGCTGTAACTGTGGTGTTTTATACTAATCTTCAATATACTGCACTAATTTAGTGTTAACATTACCCACGTAAAGAATTCAGAGGGCATTAAAATATAGCTGACTCGCTATATAGTGGACGGGCGGACATTTCGAACACAACCCAGGAAAGCAATGAGTCTGACCTTTGAACTGGGCGATATGTAAGTGCTCCAGTATCATTGGAAGGAGGTCCTCATGAGGAGAGATCCTTCCGGGTCGTGTTGACACGACGGACACACATGACTGCTGACAGGCCAGCAAGGAAAGGGAGAGAGCTGCATGGGAAGGACTATGTGTAATTAGTGACTTTAGTGACATCACTACAATATTTGGTTTAAGGAGAGAAATATGGTTATAAGCAAACCGCACTATTGCAGGCACATCTTCAATGACATGCAAATAACAGGCCTAGAGCGCCCTCTACCTGCAGCCCTCTCAAACACGCCTTCCGAGGCTTCTGGCTCTCTTTCGGGGAAACGCTGTCCCTCCACGACACACTGCACCCGGCACTCCTCCGTCTGCTTCAGCGTCTCCTTCAGGCACTCCTTCCATTCCTCTACTGCATGGGGCCATTCAGAGGAGAACTCCGAAAGCAGTGCCATGTCATACAGTGACTGAGCGAGGCAGCCGGTAAGGGAGAGAGCTTTGTGTCATAATCCAGCTGTATAATACAATAATCTGTTGGTGTTTTTAAATAAAACTGCCATCTTAGTAATGTACAGCACTTTAGGAATGATTATTTCAGGTAATTGGGTTATTAAGGTTAAGTGGTTGCTATCTGCCCCCTGGTGGAACATGATTTAATTACATCTACCAGCAATATAAATTAGTTTTTATCCAATTACTACGGCTGGAATTGTGTGATAGCGGCTGATAGCTCATGCATTAGCAGTTAATTTCTTATTGAGTGTAAATATTAGATAGTCTACACCCCAAACTAGCAGAGATAATGAGTGCAGGCTTTCACTGAGTGTGCATTTAAAAAAAGGAAATGCAGAGAATCTCTGTCATTCTGTGCCCCACAGCGTATCACTCCAATGCCCCCCCAGCCCCCGCCTCACCCAGTGCTTCTTCTTCTCTCTTTCCCTGTCCTGAAAGGCCTCCTCTGTCACTCCCTTCATTCGCCTGTACTTCTCCAAATTGTTCCTCATCTCAAGGTGGCTTGGGTTGGCCACGAAGAAGGTGTGAGCCGCAGACACGGCCCTCTGCACCCTCCCCAGCTGGGGGCGCAACACACAACTGATTTTACAGAAATATAGAGTCAATCAACAGTGCAGGGTTCATCACGTACACTGCTGGTCTTATTTGCCCTACAATAATGATATTTAATGTATTTTCAGCAATATGTGCAAAAGATACCGATGGCTACATACACATGTAATGACCTCTTATTGAGCTGTATGATCTAACTGGCTAAGACTGACTGGCCCACAGGTTTGCACAGATTATCTTACAATGGATTTTATTTTTCTGCGAAGGGTGGTGGACCAGTGTTTTCAGTGAAGAAAGGGAAATTAGCAGATAGCTGAGTGTCCCCATAAACTGGTTGAGTAATTCAATTTGAGTAGATGGGTGTGGAGAGGTAACAGGCTCCTCTGGGTGGAGGGGGTTGTGCTGAAGGGCAGAAGATACATTGCATACATATGCAGGCCTGAACTGGTGGCTACCTTGTAGTACGTGACCTGCAGGAAGTTATATGGGTTGCGGATGCCAAACTCATACAGGATGTCCTCAGAGACAGGGAGCAGGGCTGCTGGGCTGATGGCTCGAGCGAGACAGTATTGGACACATTCTGCCCTCTGCTGGACCCAGTCCAGAGCCCATAAGTCCCACAAACTGCCCTTCTCAGCGTCTGAAGGCATATATGTAAGAAATAAATTATCTAAGTGCTACATTAGTCACAAATTCAAAATTTATTACAAATCACCATTCACTGAAACCTACTCCAAAGCTGCAGCTCTCCTCATCTTATTATAACACCAAAACATTAAAAAGTGAGTTAAGTTGTATCTTGCATGCGTTGTTTTGTGTATAAATATCCATGTAAGTTATCCGTGAACCATACGAGTGCTGTAACAGCCGGTAAATGAAAACGATTTTCTGCAACCTGAATTCACAGGCATACACATGCACACACACACATGAAATACCCAGTTTAGGCAGCCGGTCGTGTCCAGCTGTGACACAGCTGTCGTGACACTGTCGACGTATCTGGAAAAGTGACTCCCGGGATGCGATCGACTTCTCTATCAGCTCCGCCGCTTTCTCCCACTCTTTCCTGAAATAAGCCCGGACCCCCGTATAATACAGGGCATCATAAGGGTCTATAGGGCCACTCGTTGATCCTGCACTGCTGGCTGCAGTTTTCGTTGAGAAAAACGGTAACGAAACATGAGCGAAAAACAGCGCCACGTATACAATGGCAGTTTTTGAGTGGAGCGCCATAATACGTCCGAGAGAAGAAGGAGAGAGGAGAGGGGAGTGGAAGAGGAGGAGGTCTAGGAGGAGGGCGTAAGGAGGAATGTGCAGTGAAATGCATGGGGGTTCAACAGTATTCGCGAATAATGGGCGGGTCAGAGTTAAAGGGATGGGGGGAGGTAGCGAACAAATCACGTTAACCCTGTGTAATGCTGAGGTATCAGCAACGCAACGGGAAACTATAGGCAGCCGACAAAAGACAGTATATCTCGGTTTTGGCTGCGACAAAAAACGCACATGACACATTTGAATTCTATCGGCTCACATAAAAGTAATTGTCCATGGCCTACGTGCAGTGAGAGAGCAGTCAATGCGTACAAATAGTGCAATCTGGTTGCCAAAGTCAAATAGCTGGTTATGTTGCTGTGCTCCCGTGGTTAGGGGACATGTGTGCACCCCCTTTGCAGACGTGACAAGGAAAGAATTCGGAAAGTACAGGCAAGCGTTCGCTGGTTTTAAACTGTGGAAGATCATATTAAGCGCAGGAAGCACATTTAAAGAATAAAATGGAATGCAAAATATCACTTAGTAGTTACTATGTTACCATTTTCAATACCTCAGTGACAGTATGCTGTCAGGGTTGGCTGTTCAACTTGCATCCCTTTGTTCTGTTTGTGGATTTTATGGTTGTTCTCCCTGTTTATGTATGGTATTCCTTTACCCTCTTACAATCCGTTGGCTTTTAGTTAGTGTGATTTTGTGTGTGTGTGTGTGTGTGTGTCTTAGGTTTATAG
>JAODKC010000137.1:20542756-20568579 GCA_026777985.1 Mormyrops attenuatus | reverse complement strand
TGTGTGTGTGTGTGTGTGTGTGTGTGTGTGTGTGTGTGTGTGTGTGTGTGTGTGTGTGTGTGTGTGTGTGTTTGTTACCTGTGATGGACTGACACCCCAGCCCAGTGCCATGTTCTGCTTGGGATATGCTCCTGGTGTCTCTGGCCAGTGGTTGGCAGATGGATGGATGGAGGAGTGGTTTGCTTGTCCTCTTAAGATAAATAAAAGCAAAAACAACCTTTGTAACCTACAGCTTCTACCACTGAAACCAATATGTTTTTGAATGCATATTCTTCTGCACATAATGCATGCTTTAAGAATATTATATTTGATAAATTGGCATTTATTGTTAGATTGGTGAGTTCTTTATGTATAAATACCTTGTGAATAACATTTAAAGTTTACAACTGGAAAAGAAATGGGCAGATCATGTTAGGAAATGTATTGAAACAAGTTTAATGCGATGAAGTACATGATTTTAGGTGATATCACCACAGTTTATCTGTTGTAAATGTTTTACTGCAAAGACAATTTGAGAAATAAAACAATTATTACTTAACTACATTTGTGCTCAGACGGTGATTTGTTATATTCTGTTTTTGTTTGTCTTTATTCTTGCCGTTGTTTTACTTTGTTATCCTGGATTAACTGAAAGATATTTAGCAGGGCTAACTCATTCCATGAGGTAAGTAGGGGTGTGGTGTCGCTACGGCTCAAAAATAAATGTACACTAATTTGTTTAAATTGTGTGTTATCATTCATTTTCATTAAAACCATTAAAATCAGAACCCCCCCTCCTCCCCCTGTAAAGTGTTGCCCCCTTTCCATACATTTTAGTAATGCACCTGGAGGTAAATATTACATTCCCTTCTTAGCAAAAGTGATGTGAAATGGTACCAACTTCCAGAAGGAATACATCAAAATATGATTTTTGCAAAACGTCAACATAAAACTCGTACACTTATATGGAATGGTTAGGCAAATCCAAAGGCAACATGGTTTAGTTACTCAAGTAACGGGAATGGTTGCTGCAGCTGTAATTAGTACTCCAATTCACAAGGTGGCGATATTGAGTTTTACCGGAAGATAAACCCAAATTCCGCCTTCTCATCATGGAGTTCTATGACCTTACCGTAGATACTATGGTAAATGCGCCGTAACATAACAGTTTCAATTTTTATTAGATATATATAAATATAACTGCTGCCATTCTCATTCTTCAGCTTCTGTGATATGTCTGTTAAAGTTAAAGTGGTGTAATTGTTTTTTTTTTTAACTATATGATGTGTTACAATTTATAACTATACAAGTTACAGTCGTACATAATTGCATTGGTCTACAAAAACAGAGCATATAAAAACCTGCAAAATACATTCGTATAATTTTCCCAGGGTTAAGTTAAAGTTTAGTTTTACTAGTGTGGATTCTTTATTTGTAGTACACTAACAATTCTTGTCCAATGTGTGCGTCGTATGGCGTTTATATTCCCTGTAATACGACCAGTGGCTACCATCCAATGTGTGTGTGGTGAGTCTGAAGCACGTCCGGCCTTGCACCGACTGAAACTCGCTGGACCAGGCTGAGAAACAGCGAGGGAGATTCTCAGTGAGAAAGACGGGCTGTAGGGAAGAGCTGACGGAGGACGAATTACAGAGCCGGCTTTAGGTAAAAACCAAGGAGGCGCACAGTGCGAAAGCGAGACACCAGTGTACGACCAGAAGGCAGAAATAGAGGCAGTGAGAGATGGCGGAGGCGAGCGAGGTTTTGATGTCGGTCCTGTCCACGATTCGGGTTCCCAGGCCCGGGGATCGCGTCCACAAAGACGAGTGCGCCTTGTCTTTCGCTACTCCGGTGAGCTCATTCCACCTGCCGATCTGTCTCATAATTTCTCTCTGCTTCCTCGTCTGGTTCCGTCCGTCCATACATTCTGTCATTCTCTCCCTTTGCGCCTCTTTCATCTTTTCTCCGTCTCTACTTTTTTATTTCCCTTTCGGTTCATTTGTACCGATCGCCAACTTACCGATCACTTTCTTTGTGACTGAAGTCTCCGGCACCCATTCGGGATCTTCTCTTTGGCCTTTTATGGGTGGTTTGTTATTGTCATTATTATCTTGTTTTGCCATCTTTGTTGTCTGTCGGTGCACCTGCAGATTGGCCCACACCGTGATCACTTAATTTTATTTGTGCCCGTCTTAGGAAAGCGAGGGTGGGCTCTACGTGTGCATGAACACCTTCCTGGGATTTGGATCCCAGTACGTGGATAGACACTACAAAAAGACCGGCCAGAGAGCCTACCTGCACATCAGCCGCACCCGAAAGACACAGGTAAGTCTTGCCGCTCCGCATGCAGCGGGGTATCTTAAGACCTGTGTGTGGTTGCTCTAGGTACAGAAATTGCATATGGCTTCGAATGAGAAATACGATTTCCCAGCGTTTGAGTTTGCCGATCAATACATCCCACGCTCCTGGTAATTTTATTGTTTGCGAATGGGCATTGATTTTGATTTATTGAAATTGCAATGTGTTAATCAGAAGGAGGATGACAACGGCTCTGGGTCAGGGGACCCCCCTAAGAAGAAGCCAACTCGACTGGCTATCGGTAAGACTGGAATTATTTGTACTCTGTGCTGTTTACCTAGTAAGGCTTTCATACACTGCTCCGGTTGAAGGCTTGTCAATTACCCAGTTGGACCGTACCTTTCCGAACTCACTCTCTCAGGAATTGAAGGCGGTTTCGACGTGGATCAGGAACATTATGAGGAGGAGGTGAAGGTTGTCATCCTCCCGGACCGACTGGAAGTGACATCAGAGGACCTGGCGACCATGCCCGATGTAGTGAGAGAGCGGGTGAGGCTCCGTCAGGTCCTCTCTAGGGGGGGATGTCGACAGCCGTTCCCTACAGCTCTGAGGTCGATCTGAGGTGGTGCTTAATGCCTGTCTCTCCCCTCCCCCAGGTGTCCCTGTCCATGGCTGGCTTGATGGCTGCCGACTCGGTGTCCCACACTCTGCAGGTGCAGCAGTGGGACGGCGAGGTCCGTCAGGAGTCCAAACACGCTGCAGACCTGAAGCAGTTAGACAACGGTATCAAAATCCCTCCCAGGTGAGCCGCCGTCTCTGTCCATCGTGGGTCCCCTGCCTCTCCATAGGTTACGGCATAAATGCGCATGTCCGCCTTACCTGCACTCCTGAGTTATTAATCTTTTTATGTGCTATAGCTTTTGCTTGATTTTAATGTACCATGGTGCATTGTGATCGCTGTGTAAAGTGTAGATGGGCATTATGGGCACTGAAGTGCTTACCCTGGCAGGGGACATGCTGCCTTAGTGAGCACATCCAGGATCGTGGCTTAGATTTTCACTCCAGCTCTGCACATGCAGTTTAGCAGTTTGGATGCTGGGCTTGATATTGTGTTGGGAATTTGGAACAAGTATGCAAAGCAATCGGTAGCTACTCTCTCTTTTTTTTTAATTAGTGTGAATGATAATAGCATATAGCTGATACTGTTTATGGAAGAAAATACAGTGGGTATTACATACATTTTAGACATAATTATGCTGCTATTACGCCCTGGCTCACTGGATAGCATTGTGGCCTCTTGCCTCCAGGGCTGTGGGTTCGGTTCCCGGTCTAGCTGTGTATTTGGGGCTTGCATGTTATATTTGCTTTAATGTGGATCTCCTCAGGGTAACTCCCACAGATTTCTTCCGCAGTCCAAGAACATGTGCTTACGTGCGTCAGCCGCCCCTTAAGTGCCTGGTGTGTGTGTGCGCGCCCTGTGATGGTCTGGCAACGCATTCTGGGTGCACCCTACCCTGTGCCTGCAGCCTCCTGGCATAGGCTAGAAGCAGAACTTCGTTTGTTTTTTAATCTACCAGCTTTAATCAAGGGCATAAAAAGCACATCTGGAGTTTGTAATGCCATGTGATGAACAGAGTAATGCAACGTGGGTACAGCTGAGTCCGGAATCGCAGAATCAGGTTCAGTCCAAACCTAGGGAATCGCTAGCATGGCACCCTAATCCTAAATGTAATTTGATGATTTGGCATGGAGTCCCCTTCTGATTCCTTGTCAGGGTTATTTGTTTAATTTTTTTGGCTCAAGATCCATTCCCTGACATGTAAGTGACAGTAGGGCATGCCTTCTCTGCTCTGCCGCCTCTAATTGGCTGCCTCCTGTCACATGCCCTCCGTCTCCCCCTCAGTGGGTGGAAGTGCGAGGTGTGCGATCTCCAGGAGAACCTGTGGATGAACCTGACGGACGGGAAGGTGCTGTGCGGCCGGCGGTACTTCGATGGCTCCGGGGGCAACAACCATGCCCTGCTATACTACCAGCAGACGGGCTACCCGCTGGCGGTGAAGCTGGGCACCATCACCCCGGACGGGGCGGGTGAGGGCAATCGGGGCCGTTAGCCAGGATTGGAACCGTAGCGTTGGCATGGGGGAGAGTCACATGAAACACTGATGTCACGACGTTTCCATGGTGCCGATTCTCATACCATAATAAGCGGCTGAAACGTGCATTCATCACGGCACTAAGCTGAAAACAAGCCCACTTCATATTTATTCCTGTTATTACAAATGTCCTTTAAAATAGCTGCCAGGTGACCATTTTTATCTGAGCGTAATTCTGCATTCATGCCAGCTTTCCGCTGTGCATTATGCCTCAGTGGATGGACCTGAGTGATCTGTCTCCGAGATGAAGACAGCGGTGACTGTCTTGTCATGTGAATAATGGTATCTTTGTGTTGGTTTTTAGATGGGCATCGTACATATTCAGCCAGGCTGTTGGGCAGAAAAACAAGCTGTAATGTAGTCATCCAGTTCTGTAGATAATGTGGCAGTAAATCTGATAATTGATATCTTTTTAGTGTTAATATTAGTATTGTGTGTATCCAGGATGTGATGCTGACACACTTGCTTCTGCGCATCCCCCCCACCCCCCTTGTCACATGACTTTTCTCCCACTGTGTAAACACATGCTGGATCAGATGAGTCACCTGTCAGGTTCATATGTTGGGAATGTTTGAGTTCTGGCAGCAAACCAGTGTTTGGCAGGCTTACAGCACTCCCGGGGCACTAACGGATTCCTCCTGAGATTAGGGGCTGCTGTTTGTTACGGGTAATAGCCATCAGCCATGGTGTCCATTCCTCCACAGATGTGTACTCCTATGATGAGGATGACATGGTGCTGGACTCCAAGCTTCCGGAGCACCTCGCCCACTTCGGGATTGACATGATGACCATGGAAAAGGTGTGGGGGCCGTGCCCAATAGATCGACCGCGCATTGCGGTTATGCCTTGTTTTGCTGTAAAGAAATGGTCATGTGGTCGCCAGGGTCACATGACCACACCCCGACCCTATGTTCCTTGGGTCCTGGGGGAAGTGACAGTCTCTCCTCACTCGTGCAGACGGAGCGCACGATGACGGAGCTGGAGATCGCGGTGAACCAGCGTGTGGGGGAGTGGGAGGTGATTCAGGAGTCGGGGGCCACGCTTCGGCCTCTGTCGGGCCCCGGCCTCACAGGCATGAAGAATCTGGGAAACAGCTGCTACCTCAACTCCGTCATGCAAGTGCTCTTCACTGTCCCGGATTTCCAGCGCAAGTCAGTACCCCGTCAGTCCCAGCCGCCTCGCACTGCCCTCTTGTGGTCGGAGGCCGCCTCTGCACTTCCTGGCAAGCTCACAATGTCCCTCTAATCGCCACCCTGCGAGATGATCCTGATCTGTCTCTGGGTCTCAGGTATGTCTCCAACATTGAGAAGATCTTTGAGGATGCGCCAGCTGACCCCACCCAGGACTTCAAAACACAAGTGTGAGTGTCTCCGGTCGAATTCATGTGCTTCTCATTGCCACTGGCTCGGGTCTGAGATGGGGACTTGAGTTTGCGACTCGTGAACAATAAGAATCTTTATGGCTCTCTTTAAAATTTCTACACATGCAAGGCATTGAGCGTAGAACCCTCCCCAAACCGTAAAGGTGTGAAATGCATCAGGCATAATTATTGCCCCTCTCACCCTCATTGTGATCTGTCTCGTGTGTTGTTTGTGTTTTTATGTTGCACTCATGGTCATGGAGAACGATATTTCGTCTCACTGTATACTTTATTCTGTATTGTTTGGGATGACAATAAAGCTCTACTTACTTACTTACTTACTTACTTACTTACTTACTTACTTACTTACTTACTTACTTACTTATAAGAACTGGAGTGGAGAAGCGTGATGTCAGGCGGTGTCAACAATCTCTAACATGTTTTTTCTATTTTGCCACTAGTTCAAATTGTGGACCCGATCTGACAAAGCATGTGATGTTCTGAGTGTTGTTTTACATTAGAAAGCAAGGCTTAGGAATAGGCGTTGCTTAATCTGTGACGTAAATTATATATAGCCTATACATTAATTTTAACATGGAGTTTGTTGTGTCACTTCCATGATCATTTATTTACTTGTGCAAACGCATGATTTGAGAGACAAATCAATTTTATTTATTGTATTCATGTGTAAAAAAAATGAAAATCATGATTTACTTTAACGTATTTATTTTAGCGGCATGACAAATGGGATCTTGGTTATACTCATTCATTAGCCAATCACATCATTTTAACATAGCTGAGGGCGGAGTCCGGCATGGTTTGGTCTGGCTGCCTCGTACACAGGAAGCTTCTTTTTGTTAATCATATCAGGAAAGGTTTCAGTCATATGTGTGTGTGTGCATGTGCATCTGTGTGGTCCAAGTATGCATTACATTTTGGGGACATTTGGCCCCCACAGTGTTATAAAAAACAGTTATTTTGATGCTGTGGGGACCTTTTTTTTTTTTTTTTCAGTCCCCACAAGGGGAAATATAAAAATTTGTGACTGCAATCAAAAAACTAAAAATGCCAAAAGTCTTGTATTTTGTTTGGTTACTTGTGGTTAAGGTTAGGACTGGGTAGGGGTTAAGGTCGTCATGTTGGAATTAGTTTTCCCCATAGAAATGAATGGAGAGTCCCGACAAGGATATAATTACAAACCTGTGGTGTGTGTGTGTGTGTGTGTGTGTGTGTGTGTGTGTGTGTGTGTGTGTTCATAGTTGTTTGTTGTTGCCAAGTTTGGACCCTCTTTTGTTTGTAACTGTTCACACTAATTAGAAAAGTTTACCTGTTCTGCTCAAGGGGTGTCTTCATCATAATGTTATTTTTGAGAAAGTATTCATTTTAAAATCTACATTAGCAGTTTTTGAACTGTTCAAGTGGTGATTCCCATTTAGTCACATCAGTTACTAATAGAAAAACAAATAATTGGTTACATTTTTGATAAATAGTTATGTCAAATTGAAACCACGATTGAGACTTGACTCTGACTCTCTTTTGGGACTCTTGATCATCTCTGGCTCGGGTCTCTCCATTCCCTGCATGCTGGATTGTGGTCTCTCCTGTCATTGTGTATGAAAACGCTTTCATTGTATTGAATCGGAGGCTGTCGTCAGCACAATCTGACAGATGTATTATTGGGGTTCGCGTTGCATGCAGTTGCTTGGAAGACCCTGTATCGGTCTTGTTCTTGCACCTCTCACATATCCAAATATACCCTCATGTGTCTGCAGTGCCAAACTGGGCTATGGCTTGTTGTCAGGAGAATACTCCAAGCCTGCACCTGACCCTGGAGATGACCCCAGCTTGACCCCTGAACCCAGAGTATGATCCAGGAATACTTTTGTTACGTGGTTTTTCTAATCATTCAGTCAGACATTAAATCAATTGATTAATTTGATCCTGTTGCTTCCAGGGTGACCAAGTTGGCATAGCGCCACGCATGTTCAAAGCTCTGATTGGGCGCGGACACCCCGAGTTCTCCACCAATCGACAGCAGGATGCCCAGGAGTACTTACTGCACTTCATTAACATGGTGGAGGTAGCTGTCGATTTGCTGTCCTGTACTTCTGCACCCGTCCGCTTGGGGCCCGTAGGCTCAGATTCCAGCGGTTCCCAGCCTTAATTGTCGCTCCCCTCTCAGAGGAACTGCCGCTCGGGGGAGAACCCATCGGAGGCCTTTCGCTTCCTGGTAGAGGAGCGCATCGTGTGCCAGCAGTCGCTCAAGGCCAAGTATACCCAGAGGGTGGATTACATCGTGCAGGTGCCGGTGCCCATGGACCAGGCTACCAACACGGGTGAGGATGCTGAAGAGCTGGGAAGGGAGCCCCAGAGCTCATCTCCAATGCCTAGGCTAATTGTAATCTGTTGTAGTTAAGTTTCGGTCATGATCCTGTGCATCACTGCACCCCCTATTTGTCGAGCAGAGGAACTGCAGGAGGCGGAACGCCGGCGTGAGGAGGCTGAGGCGGCCGGCGCTCCTCCACCCCCCATGCCCCGAGCCTGCATCCCCTTCTCCGCCTGTCTGGCGGCTCTGAGTGAACCTGAGACCCTGACTGACTTCTGGAGCTCTGCAGTCCAGGCCAAGACCACCGCCAGCAAGTACGGCTCGCTGACACGTGGTGCTCCGGGGAGCCGGCAATACCGGGTCTTCCTGGTCTGTGGCCTCTGTGCCAGTAAACGCATACAACCAGAAACTGGGTCTGGGGTGATAACAGCCGTCAGAGGAGTGACCAGTGTGTACCCCCCTCCCTGTAGGACCACCCGCTTCGCCTCCTTTCCCGACCATCTGGTGATTCAGATCAAGAAGTTCACTTTCGGCCTGGATTGGGTTCCTAAGAAACTGGGTAAGCTGGGCCGTGGCACATTCCGGTCACCCCCAGTCTCTGCATGCCCGGGTTAGCATGAGTGTCCTGCAGATATGATATCAAACACTTCTTGCCATTTGTAATAAGGACCGTGTGCTTGTACGTTGTGTCCTTAACTGCAGTCCCGTGGTGGCATTTGCCAACTTCGACGCCAAAATGACCCATTCATTAAGCTATGCTTGTTTTTTTTTTGTCTTCATTGGATAGTTATACTAGTTACCATGAAAGCTACATGTCTTCTGAATTTATATAATATTATGGTTATTTGAGATCAACAAGCAAAAACCATTACAATGTTAAAAGCTGGCTTAAAGCTTATCGAGATCTGACGTTTCCAGTAACTTTTTGTAATGGGAGTTCATTTAAAACCATTAAATATCATTTAGGACTGTGAATATCATGCCTGTATCAAAGATCACAGATGCCAGTGGTAGGGATGTGTGCTTTTCTGTGGGGTTAAAGTGTCACTGGTTTTAGGGCATGCAGTTGAATTTGGGTCCTTGGGTCAGCCAGCTATCTGTGCCTCCCTGTCCTTCCAGACGTGAGCATCGACATGCCCGACACGCTGGACCTGAGTGCCCTCCGTGGGACCGGCCAGCAGCCGGGCGAGGAGCTGCTCCCAGAGGTGGCCCCGCCCCCTCTCGTGACCCCTGACGTGGAGGTCAAAGGTATCCTGGGTTCCCACGGCAACGAGGAAGACGACTCACTCTACTCCCCACTGCTGTGTCAGTCTGTCTGTCTTTTCCCCCCTCTCCCCCTGGCCCTGCCCCTCTCCGCCCCCTCCTCTGTGTCGGCTCCGCCTTCCCCCTTTTTTTTGTTTCTCCTCCCATCGCCGTTTTCCTTGCTTGCCGTCGTCCAGTGGTTTTCCAGTGCTTGGGATGTTTTGTCTGCAGAGGCTGTATGGGCTCCCTCTGTGTCACGGTTCTGGCGTGTTTTAGGAGTTAAAGGCTTACTGAGTCTTCTCAAGTAGGTCTGTAAAGTTCTGCTGTTTTTCTATTTGTTTGTTAAAATTCATACAGAGTAGAGCATTGAAAGTGAGAGGTAACGAGTTGTTATAATGTCCTGACCTCCAGGTGGCACTAACGATCTAATTTGAATTCTGCACCCCTGCAGAACTGAGGTTCAGCGACTCTTAGAGTACCATCCAGACCATCAGTCTGTGGGTTTGTGGTGTTTAGTCTTGCCGACAGTTCTTCGTAGTCGTCCCGGCCCAGCCCGGTTCGTTCTTCATGCCTTGCTGTGCAATTACAGCCCCAGTCCTGGACGACTCCACAGTCTCACAGCTCTGTGAGATGGGCTTCCCGCTAGAAGCGTGCAGGAAGGCTGTTTATTACACTGGGAATACCGGGATCGATGCTGCAATGAACTGGGTCATGGGCCACATGGATGATGCAGGTTTGTTGGGTACCTGTGGAGACTGTGTTAATATAATGCAGTTACTGTGCTGTTGTTTAAATTGACACTGACCCTGTGCCTTATCTTCGGTTCCTAATTGCCTGTAGATTTCTCCGCACCCCTGGTACTACCAAGCTGTAGCTCGACCCCTGGGACCACACCCACGGAAACAGTATCTGAGGAGCACCTAGCAACCATCGTTTCCATGGGTTTCAGCCGAGATCAGGCCACTCGTGCACTGCGAGCCACGGTCAGTTGCAGTATGCAACTGTAATTCTTTCTTTCAGGCCCTAATGTCTATGGGCAAAAGAGTTCACTGCACCGTTGTACCGTGTTGAAACTTTCAAAAACATTTTATACTGTTCTGGCACACGGAGGCGCTCGTGCATCTCAGGGAGTAAAGGATCCTTTGGCAATGGCCCAAATCTCCTGAATCTCCCACTTGCAGTGAAGAAATTGAGGGCCCTTCAAGACACAATTTTGAGGGTGTTCATTTTTGTTGACAAATAAGCTGAAATTGGTTCGGTTGTTATTTAACACACATGATGCTTAATAATAAGTTACTGAAAAAGTATAATTGAATATTTCTGCCAGCTAAGTAGCATTTTGTCTGAAATGGGTTGTGTTTCTCACTTTCTGAAAGTATTCCTCCTCCCGTTCCATGCTTCTCCCGCATTTCTGCGACACGTCCCTCAGAGCAACATTCTGGAGAGGGCTGTCGACTGGATCTTCTCCCACCTGGACGACCTGGAGTCCATGGAAGTGTCCGAAGGGGGTCGTTCAGCTGGCGAGAGCGAAGGCAACAGGGAGCCCCCACCGGGACCCCGCGTGAGGGATGGGCCTGGAAGTGAGTGAGGCGCTCCTCAGTGCCAGGCTCTGGGGGCACATGCCTGTACTTAATGAGCTCTCCCCCCCCCCCCCCAGAGTACGAGCTGTTCGCCTTCATCAGTCACATGGGCACAAGCACAATGTGTGGGCACTATGTCTGCCACATCAAGAAAGACCAGCAGTAAGTCCTGTTTCTCTTGTCGACAGCTTCCTGGTTGCACTACTGTCATTGCAGATTGAGAGGCTTATGAATTACATCCCATAATGACCAACCGAAATGATTCAGTCACACGGTTTATGCACTGAGAGAGCTGGTGCCAGAGTTTCGGTCAGGCTTTCCTAGTGTGCAGGCATTGCTGTTATCTGCTTGTATTTGTTTACAGGGTGATGTGTGGTATAATGACTTCCTGCCTCTTTCCCATCCTGCAGGTGGGTCATTTTTAATGATCAGAAAGTGTGTGCCTCTGAGAAGCCCCCCAAGGACCTGGGCTACCTGTACTTCTACAGGAGAGTGGTTGAGTGACAGTTGAATATGGTGTGGGGGAGGGGAGGGGGGATGGGTCATTCACATGCCATGGGACACCCATGCAAACGCTTCTGTATTGACACGAAAGGGCGGATTGGGGGGGGGAGGGGGGTCTGCACACAGACATACATATATCCCAAAGTGAGTGACCCATGCATTGTTTTCGAGAGGAGCTTCAGTGTTCTCCACCAATGAGAAGCACTCGGTCCACACTGATATCGCCCTCTGATTGGACGTGACTTCCCGCCCCCTTTGCCCCCATTGGCTCGTGGCTTCTGTGACGTTACAGCTTCCTCCGCCCAAGCAGCTTCCTGCCCTCCCCTTGGTTTACAAACGTTTTAACCAGGCGCAGACAGAATAAGCCTGACAACGTCAAACAGAGGAAGGCTGAATATTTAAAATGGGGAAAGATGAAATGGAACCGAACCGGCTGTTCTTCTGCCGTGGAGGTGTGAAGTTGAGTCGATTAATGGGGTGAGATTTTGTGAAAATAAAGTATCTTCTGCTATGATGATAAATAAAGCTGTGTGTTTCTGCCTGTGATATGGTCGTGCTTTTGGTAAACTGGGTATTTCTGCTTCAACCTGATAAAATAGATTCTATATCCATCTGTCTTCCAAACCTGTTCATCCCATGTGTATGTGCGTAGGATGCAGCACAAGGCACAGGGCAGGGATGCCTGTCCATCACAGGGACCCATACACTATGCTCAGTACAGAGATGTCAGGTGACAGAGATGAATCTAGGCACAGCCGCCCTTTTAAAGGCACCCTTAGATGGTGGAGTGTCCGTCATGTTTGGGGCCAGGCTGTGGCACCATCTACGGCTTGGAGAGTAGGCAGTACAGTCGCTCTAGGGCAGTGTTTCCTCATCCATGTTTTTGCTCCCTCCCAGTACCTGATTGGGAACAAAAATGAGGACTGTTTAGTAGAGAGCTGTGAAGGAGCAAAAACAAACTAACTGGGGCTCCCCGAGGACCGGATTGGGAAACACTGCACTAGAGCTTATACTAAAGCACCTGGCTCTAGTGGTCATGTGACATTAGGATGGCACACTTGCTACAGCTGCCCACTGGAGAAACTGGCCGTTTGCTTTTTTGGTGTAAGAGATGGTATGACACCCCTGGAATGCGTGTGTGTGTCTAAGTATGCGCCCTGTGAGGGATCTGCATACCAACCAGGGTACATAGGGTACATACTATGGATGGATGGATGAATTACTGCATGCACGTCTGCCTATAGTTAACATGAGTACTGTGATCTGCGGTTTAAGTGTGCTTCAGAAATCATTTACTACCACTAGAGGTCGTACTGTATCAAATCTAGAGCCGTTTAAAGAGGAGTTCATATACTTAGGATACGTATTTTATATATCAAAGGTTATATGTATTTCATGGAGATTGTATACCTTAAACTGTTTTAGACATCACTAATGCCTCGCGAATCACGGTTGTACCTAAGCTATTTATTTCCCCTCTGCTGCATTTTGAACCCTGTACTCATTTGTCTTGTACTCAGCAATACGAGTCACTTTTTGGCTCAAGGGTCCTCGGTTAATACACCAGGTGACAAATACATTGCCACAGGTTCTTTTAAAGTGTTTTGGGATAGCTATTTTGTAAAAGGCACTATAGGAAACGAATAGAATACGACCCCGGTGATTTGGCCCACTAATTTACCCACCAATGCGAAAAATATTATGATGAACTATACGTCAGTGGATTTTCAATATATGCCTAATTCAGAAAAGCAGAAGTAGGCTACTAGTCACGAACAGATGAGCGCTAAGTAGCCTATTTCACGCCTGATATCTTGTTAACTGAACTGTACAAATTTGGATTCATCGGTTTCTCCAGCCTTTTAATTGTGGGCCTATACACTTTACACGCAGCACCAAATATATGCTGGATTTTTCCCTGCTTCCAGTCTTTTACAGTCTGTGTCTTTTACTTTTTTTTTTTACTTGCGCTAAATGTACTTTCCGTCACTCAAAATTGGAATAACACCATTTTTGTTATTAATGTACCATGTAATTTATTCATGCTGCAGAAGTCAACATTCAGCGTTCAGAGTTTTTGGTAAAGTGTGTGTATTGTTGTTTCAGGCTCCCGCTATCTGTCGGCGAACCTTTAAAACGGCACATAGAAGTTATTTTAATGTAATGCCTTCCATCAGTAGAGCACATTACCGTATGTTCTCCGGTACGATGTGCGTCGTTCTTCCGCACCTTCAGCATCTTCCGTGCGTCTCCCTGCCCCCTCAATTGAAGACTTCCTCTCAGGACCAGCAGCGACTCACAACCGTCGCTTGTGTCTTTTTTCTTGCAAATACTTCTTATGTAAGTATTTAATATTTTTCAAGGATGCCATATGTATTAAACTATGTCTAATGAATATAATGATAAACGCCTAAATGGATCATCAGTATAGGAGACCACAAAGAATTTGTGTAAATTTAAGTTTGATTTGTATATTTGCAGTCATTTTAATTGCAACAAAAAATAAAGGTAGGACAACTTTTTTGCTGAGGTATGCTGAAATGACAGCACGGCCAGCCCAGCCTGTATGTCTAGTGATCTGTCGTTCATCTGGAAATAATGGCTTGATGAACTCGACTTCACTAGGTAGACAAATATGGACGCTGGGAAGCGTGTTTGATAAAACTATTTTGTGAAACGGAAAACATCGATAATTCATTTTCTTAGTAGAAACTATTGAAATGCCGTAAAGTACCCAATGGGAATTTAAATAAATTTAGTAGTATCAGTATCCAAAATTATTACGAAGACGAAAAGAACATCGATCAGTGTAATTAATAGCAACCAGTATTCACTAATTTAAAAGTATTTTCGTTGTTCACCACTGTATAATAAACATTGACTATGCCACCTAATAAATGAGTGATTAAAAATGTATTTAGTCCCTCAACATGATGGTATTAAAGAACAGCATCCACAGTAGGCCTTTATCTGACACTCCGAACACGAGGGCCACATCTGAGAAACTGTGCAAAACGTTGTTGTTTGAAGGTGAAACTTTAAAATACACTGATATTATTTATGAAAGCAACAGAATTCGCGCGTTTACTTTTAAAGCCATTGCAAAAGATCGAAAGAGACCGAACGGAAATGGTACACGGATTTGTTTTTCCCACAGTCTATATGCCGCTTTGTTGCACCAATCTATCTATACTTAGTAATATATTACAGAATTGCCACCTTTACTTGGTGATCGTTTCGGGAAACTAGTTTGAATTTATTGACGTTTATAAGGACCATCGCCTAGTACTGAATAAGCTGTTGGGCGATGAATGGGTAATGATTTACTTTTAATGATAATGATGGCAATAAGCTTGTTGATTTTGTATTATATATCAAGATAAGTGATATATATAGCTGGTTTGTCAATTGATTTCGGTTCTCAGCAGTATCAGTATCTCAGCAGTATCTTAAGTGAAACTTCTTTGAAAATGAAGAAGCCGTGATAGAAACGACAAAACACAGTACTTTTTATTGAACACTTTATATAGTCTTAATATATAGATTAAAATGGAAAAGTTTAAGTAGGCATAGGCTATTGAATGATTTTATTTGTGTGAAGGGTCGGAAAAATACTTCAGGAAATGTGTTTTTACGTCATTAATGTTGTTTCACTTTTTCTTATCAAGAAGGGTTTTATAAAAAAAAAGTCTGCGAGAAACAATCATTCACGGAACACTGACCCATGAAGGGAATCAACGGAAAATAAAAAATTGAGTAAATAATACTGGGAGTACGTCTACAGTTTGATTCACGACCTTGGTCACTGTCGATATATATTTCATTTATTTCATAAAATAAATGTATTAGATCTTTTTTTTTTATTTGCCAATGGGAATTTGACACTGAATCAATTCATGAGAGACTTTTGTAAGTATGAAACTGACGATTTGTCATGGTTATATCACCACAAGATGGTATTAAAAAGTGATTTTATATCATTCCAAGGCTACGGCTGAGCACCTCTATAATCGGCGGTTCTTTGTCCGGGTGGTAAAGTCATGTCTTTCAATGGCATGATACCAGAATTTAAGTAAGTTTTTTGTGCATCTGTGAATGGGTCACAGGAAGTTGTATCTTCTTGTATTCATAATCTTTGCATGCATTTTAAAAAAATTGTTTATTTATTAGTACACAATAAAAGGCATAATATGAATGAACTGATTTCAAAGGGCCTGCATGATTTGACTGCTACGTCGTCAGCTCACTGTAGATATCGCAACACGAACATGTCGCGTTATATAAAGGCAGAGTAGATGTTTTACTTATGTCTAATACAAAATAAATTATAATAGGAAACTGAAAAATGTTATCACATATAATTTTTACAAAGGTGCTTATTAATGAAATAGCCTTTATAATTTTAAATGTGTTTGTCCGAATAAATGAATTGCTTCTGACATACTAAATAGGCCTACTTGTAAAGGTTTAACAGAGACAAGTGAGAAGATAATCGAAACGAACGGAACCAGGTTTCTGAAAAAGCCGCAGATGTTTGAAAATGCGTCTTTTTTTGTAAATAGAATATAACTTTAATTCATTATGCACATTTGGCTCACTTTTAATTCTGCACCTAATTTAAATATTTCTATTTGTATTAAAACTTATTTTCTTATTTGTGTAGTGTGTTTTGGGCAGGGGGGGTGGTAGGTTAGCCTATAAAGCGGGCGTGTGTGCGCGTGTGTGTATACACATATAGTACTTATAGTACGCACATATAGTGTTTTCTTAAATGATCATTTTAATTTTTTTCTTTCTTTTTTCATTTGTCATGTGTTAATTGTCTCGTTGTTTTTAGACCTGAAAGACATATTAATGAAAATGTCACATAGACCCACCTGCCTGTGGAGTTTCCTTGGTGAGTAATATGAACATATAATATGCAATACAATATGACATTAAAGGCATACAGTGTCTGCTGATAAGAAGCGTCTTACTCCTTTTTTAACGCCAGCAGATGTAGACATGAATAAAAAACAAAGGCCTAAATAGTCCTGCTGACTCCCCTTCATGCGGTTTTGTTTCGGTTTAATACATTTGCGTTCCCATTTATATTATACTGACTTATTCATATCAGTGAAACGTTTTTCATTTCCCTGATGCATAATAATGTCAACATTTAAAGCATCTTTTAGACAGGAAGTGATGTCTTTATCTGTCTCCCTCAGTGCTGTCTCTTTGCACCGTGAACTGTGATGTGGTCTACATGAAGGTGGGAGGAAACAGCAATCTTTTCTGCCCAATCTACACTTTGAAAGAAGAAGTATCATGGACATTCAACTCTCAGCTCATTGCCCGTGAATATAAGTCTGGGAGAGTAGTGAAAGGTGAAGGAGCAGGAAGTGACTGATGTGCAAGCCTTGCACTTCCTTAAACGTGCTCACGTATAGCATTCTTGTTATGTTACCTCACCTATATGCGGCGAGGACAGAAACATACCGTTATATTTAATTGTAAAAGCTCATGCACTGAGTTTTCAAACTTCATGTAAGATAAGCATTATAGCGCCCCCCTGTCAATGACCAGGATAGGGGGGTTAGATGATGGATGGGTGAATAAATATTGTATTATAAAAAAGAATGTTCACTTACCATCAGTTAGTTCACAAACAAGACACAGACCTATCTCCCTTCCAATGGCTTTTTAGAAGTTTTCCATGGAGGATTTCTGAATTGAGGTGTGATTTGTGGTTAAATGGCAGCAATGGCTTCATCTTGGCATGTATTCTGCATGCGTGTTTTTCATTTGGTCCTGTTTTGATGGTAGGGGGGGCACCAATGACCCAACGAAGTTCTCTTTCCCGTGGATCTCTAATCGTCAAGAAGGTGGAAGAGTCTGACACTGGAGAATACAGCTGCGACGTGTCCAGTAGAACTCAAAAGCTGACTGCGATGACGTATAAATGTAAGAACCTCCTTTCAATGCACTACAGGAGCAAATATCCAACTACTCATCACTCTATTCTTCTTGTTCAGGCTCAGCTCACCCCACTGGGCCTTCCCTTCAGAATGAAACAGTGAACATTCGGTGTACTGTGATGGGCGGGGCCGAAGTCAAATGGACTTGCAAAAGTCCCAGTGGGAAGTCATATATGGCCTCTGACTCGGGTTCTGTTGAGGCGACCTCTGTAAATATAAGTGACGGAGGGAGCTGGGAGTGTTTCTTTAAGGAAAATGGACGGCAAGTCAATTATTCCCTGCCGATTACCATCGTAGGTATGTGTGGCAAGCCTTGTGCATTTCCTGGTTTGGTTAACCAATGAGTAACTGCCTTGGTGTTCTCCCATGACCCCCGCTTGGGTGATGTGTCACATGAGACTGGCAGTGGCGACTTTTCAGGTATGAGCAGCCTGTGTCTCCCTCTCCCTCAGGTCTGATGCCAAGTGCACATGTGACAGTCCAAGAGGGAGCGTCACCCATTCTCCCTTGTGTTCTCCATCCCAAGTCAGGGATGAACTTAAAGCCAACGAATATCATCTGGGAGAGACTCAGCCCTAACCCATCCCAGTTTTTGGTGGCAGAGTCATTAAAAGGGGGTGAACTTAAAAAGAAAGCCTCCGACTCTCCTGGAGACTTAAAAAATGTGAAGTTTTCCGCAGAGAATCTGAACTATAACTTTTCTGTGACGTTGACCAATGTGAGTTTCCATTTATTTGACAGCATCCTCCATTTCTGCCCCTTTTTAAAAATCCAAGGCACTGGTTTTGGTCAATATTTATAGTTTACTTTGAAAAATTTAATTCCTCTCGCAGGCCAACTTTTCGGTGTAATGGGTCAAGCGGCATATTGAAATTAGACTCTGCTAATTCTAGTAGAGGAGCTGTTATTATTAAGTACTTGCAGGTGAAAAGTTCTAACATCATTTAAATCGCATCAGGAAAATATCCAGGTGTTTGTAGAGGTAAAACTAACTTAGAAGCCGACCATATACCTTTGAAGGAAAATAACATGTTGAAAATGAGCAGTATGGATAATAAGATATGGTTATGGAGGTATCACTTCTTAGATCTATACTGATATTTAACTAAAACCCTAACTGGTTTAACTAATAATTTATCACCCTTAGTGTTTGGACCACAGATATGATAACTTTACCATAACCTAATTCCGTTTTGGAAATGCACCTGGCTCAGATGGGTGGGCAATCTTTGAGCATTCATATCTGGGAATTTGATTGGATGAGGTGGCACTTATGAGCAAAAAGATGGAAGCCTGAAAGAACTTAACATTTCTGTCTCGGCCTGTGCAGGTGAAGGCGTCGCAGGCAGGCACCTACAGGTGCTCTGTGAAATTTCCCAGTGAAAAAACCATCATGCACGAGGTGATGTTGGTTGTCGTGGATCAGGATGCAGCCCAAGGAATTTACCCAGGAAACAGCAGTAATGGTTCAGGTATAAACATAGCAAGACCATCATTATCACAGAGATGGTGTGTGAATTTCCTTCACCATCTGATCTTCTGCCAGGGGTCCAATCGAAGCCGAACTCCATACTGGGCATTGAGCAGTGGATATGGATTGCGATTGGTGTTGGATGTGTGGTCCTGATCATTCTTGTCATCGTTGCTGTCATTGCGTATCAGAAAAAAAAGAGACTCAAGGTGAGAGACTCTGTTCAGGGCAAAATGAACTAGTTCAACAGCACACACAAAGATATTCATTCCATTCATTTCTGTAACTTCCCTGTCAAAGTTAATAATAGAGGCTGTGGTAGGTTTAATGCATGAGCATTAATTGTAAACGGGGCACATGGCTGGCGTAGATATGTGCATCATATATGAGATAGATGAAGATATTGATGAAAATGTAATGGCAGTAAACATGAACGGAAAAGGGAGGAGCATAAAAATGGCACACTGTGCGCTTCCCTTAGCAATGGCCTGTTTATAACTAGCATATATTTTGGGGGGGGGTGGGGGTCCTCGTGCATTTGTGTGACCTTCTCCGCAGGGCCAATTTTTAGTTTATTTGCTGTACTTGTATGCTTTTTAAACTGGTTACTGACTGACTATGAGTATAGTTTCAGAAGAGAGGAAAATGCGAAGAGACAGACACAGGTGAGGGTTAGGGTTATTGAATAGGGGTTCCTCACGGTGCCATTTCCTTCTTCCAGAGGAAGGCGAGGAAGATGAGGTCTATGAAGCACCCGCTGATGCCGAGAGACTACTGCCAGTGTAACCGGTAACGCTCCTCAGGGGTTGGGGAAGCCACTCGGTCATGCTGGCGGTAACGGCGGACTAACCTGCCCCGCGTGTCACTAGGCACAGGGGCGAGCTGGACCAGCTGAACGGGAAGCAGAGGGAGCACCGGCGCACATCAGACGCCAGAAGCAGCAAGGAGAGCAAGCCGTCTCAGCAGAGGAACCGAGAAAGGCGAGAGAAGGTGCCGTGAGGCAGGAAGTGCGCCGCAGCGTGTCAACAATGGGTGTAAGCTCTGTACACCTGCATCTACATTCTTAGTTTTAATTAAACACTTCAAAAAATGTGCATGTCTTTGTCAGAGCAAACAGCCTCAGCTTGAATTAATGCATTTTATGTATTTCATTCATTCTTTTTATTTTGTTCACAGAGTTTGTTCTTGCCCTAATATTGTCATATAAATGTGTTTTTTGGCAAAAGGACATTTATAATGCATGTATTTTCCATTCTGACCGCTTTCAAAAATAAACATATGTACTCCAAATTTGAGTCCAGTTTGTGTTACGATGTTGCCGTTAGGAATGAATGTTTTCTTGTTGAGTCATTTGCATGGACGCCACGTGGCTTCACATACAGACACACAGAGGAGACCCAGTCAGCTATTGCATGCTGGCAGTTTTCTCATTCTCAGAAATGTGTTTTGTACGGCGCGTGGGGTCGGATCTGGAAGGAGGTCATATTCCTCCATAACTTTGTTTACCCCTTGGGTGTTTTCGCCGCTAATCCTGCCGTCGTCATCCTCCCCACATTTGCGGGCTCTCTCTCGCCCCGTCGAACTGGTGCAGGGGACTGCATGCAGGTGTTCCAGGAGAACTGTAATGTCCTGACATCTGTGTCACTTCCTCCGGTGAAAAGTCTCCTTTAACAATTTCAAAACAGCAGCTGAAGTGAAATTCTGTTGCCCGGAACATTCTGCCTCAGAGATCGATATTTGAAGATTGCATTCATTCTGTCTTCTAGGGGACCTGAGAAATATCCATTAAGAAGGTTGCCAAAGCTTAGGTTTTACTCATGGGGGAGATGGGTGGGTCACATCCCACAGAATAACCGAAACATGGTGTTTGTACCACGCAATACTTTCTTTGGCTTTTAAAAATAGGAATAAATTTGTCAGGACAATTCTGTTCTCATCTCACCTGCTGACTGAGGGGGACACAATTTCAGTTGCATAAACATGTACGGCAACATTTATCACACTGCTATGTTTTCCTTTATCAATCTCCATTCACTCCAGCGTTTTCACATCTTTTTTGAAAGTATTTCCATACACACTGTAACTACTGAAAATGTATATGCTGTTGCTATTAGCCTACCTCAGGCATACAAGCAACAACATATTGACCAGTAAATTAGTTTCTTTTTGCACAAATATGCAACAGTGACACTGTATATCATGCTATTTAGCTGCATACTGGTCAGCAAAATGGCAATCGTTACTGAATGCAGCTCCTCCATATCCGCCATATTGGAATACTGTTTACTTCTGTGTAGGGTGACCAGGTGACCAATCGGACAATGAGAGGGTGTAACTAGTGGGATCACTTCACGGATGGGCCACATGATGAGCAGGGGCCAATTAGGGCGCTTTTAGAGTCTGCATTTTCAAAACTTGTTTTCAGTCATCCACACTGTCAATCTAAAATGGAGTTTTCTGAAGTATACGGCCGTGAGAGCGTTTGCAAAAGTCTCAGTTTTTGCATTTTTAAAGGAAAATGTATCAGTATGGACCTAGTCGCTTAATAGATCTGTCCCTGCCCCCCCCCCACCCCCAAATATTATAAACACAGTGATGCCCTTGCCACCATCCCTACTTTAAGCCAGTGCAGAAGGCACAGGGCACGAATCGGGAGAGCACCCTGAATGGGATGCCAGTCAGTCCACAACTCATTGTAGGAAATTATGATTTTCTCATATAAAGATGATAGTTTTATGTGTCTTTCATAAGTCTTCTTCCATAAAGGAGTTTATATTAAAATGAGTTCTTGCATCGAGTTTGTAGGTGTTTAACTTAATGCCTTTAAATGCAATTAGAAGACATTCAAAGCCGCAATAATTACGCCAGAAATTCTTGAAAATTAATCCTGCAGAATTTTATGTGAATGAATGTTGCATTTTTATAGTGCTTTTCAAGACACCCACAGCACATTATAGAACCAATGGGGAGCCACTTCAACCACCGCCACTGTGTAGCACCCACCTGGATGATGCCACAGCAGCCGTTCTGCACCAGTACACTCAACACAGTAGCTAAGGTGGTGAAGTAGAAGGAGAGAATTCAGTTAGATATAAGGGATGATTAGATGACCGGATCTGATAGGGTCACAGTGGGCAATTTTAGCCAGGACATCGGGGTGCCATCCCTACTCTTTCAAAGGGCACCCAGGGATCTTTTATGACCTCAGAGAGTCAGGACCTTGGCTTAAGTTTCATGCGAAGGATGGCACCATTTTTACAGCGCAGTGTCCCCATCACTGCACTGGGGCATTGGGATCCACACAGACTACAGGATGGGCTAACCCGTCAGCCACACCAACACCTCTTCCGGCTGCAACCCAGCTTTCCTAGTCGGTCTCCCATCCAAGCACTAGCCAAGCCCAAACCTGCTGAGCTTCAGGAGGATGACCTACTCTGAACTGCAGGTGATGTGGCTGCTGGCTAGAGCCCTTACATCACACATATTTGATATTTTTGTAGACCACATATCCATCCTCTAACAATCCATCTTCTATCCACTTATCCTCATGGATATAGATACTGTACATAGATGCCGCATCGATCTCTGATGCAAACTTCAGCAGTGCCACCATATTGATCCAGGCATCTTTTCAGTGGAAAACAAAAAGGGAATGTTGTACTCTGAGTGGAAATCAGTGAAAATATGCCAGAATTGTGCACAGCCTGTGGGTGTACCAATTGTCATACATTAAAATCACGATGTATCAGAATTACCTTTCACAGATAAGAATGCATAATCAACTTTGGCTTATATTGTTGAATTATAACCAGTTCAGTGAACATGTTAATGTTAACTAGAGTAATACTTACTTCATTTTTATATGTGATATGTTCTGCCAAAATAATTTTAGTCACAAATTTCACTTTTGAATATATACAGTTGTAAAAACAAAGGTATCAGCTTTCTGGTAATATCTGCATTATGTGTCTAGAATTTAGTGGCTGGAATATCAACCAAACTGCACCCCCACTTCCACGGCGTTTTTCTTCATCTAGTGGTTCAGCGTGATGAGTCTCTGGATACTTCAGGCAATGTAGCAGCAAAGGGTAAGACAGTGTCCGTAGCGGCTGTAGAGATGTCCCCAGCGCTAGCAGCAGAAGACATCAGCGATTGCATCCCCTTTCGTTAACATCGCTGCAATTGTCTCAGATCATAGCTTCCTACCAACCAAATTTGGTGGTCTTGTGGAAAGTGTCCTTGTGTATGTATCAGGGTTTGTCGTTTGACGCACTTTGGGAAAGCCATCCTGTGATGTGTGCCGAGGTAACTTGCTGACAGGTGTTGTACCCACACCAGTGCTTAGTTTGTAAGCAGGAACTCATAAATTGTGCTGGAGCTCATAAGACAAGGACGTCGCACACAAAGCGGTGGATAACACTTTACTTCAGGGGTTACAATTAAGGTAGCAGTACAATCTTAATGTATTAATTAACAAGACACTGTTAGTTATGTACTGATCCCATGTTTGCTCATCATTAATCAATTATAACAGTTCATGTGTTTAATGCTGTTACTATACTTGTTCATGATTTGTACTTTAGTAGTAACTGAGCAACTGAGTGCCCCTCAAGTACATTATTACTATTGGTCTTTAACAATGATAATACGCTATTGATTGTTTAAACATGTAACAATGCACTATTTTCTAGCGACACCATGCAGTTAGTTACATCAGGCTTTTCGTCTGTGTTGTGCTCTTCATGCTGCTTTTTGCGGTCCTTCTCATTAGCGTTAGCGTCCACAAGCGCTGCTCCTCTCCTCTCTGTCTCTGCTTGTTCTCCTGCCAGATTTTCTGGTTTATTTCTGCAGTGCTTTCAAATCAAAAGCAAGATAAGCAAGACATACTAATTTATACGGATGTATGTCATAAAGTCGTACAACATAAACAATTCTATAAATATAAATTTCTTCAGCTGAAAATGTATTTATTCCAAAGTTTAAAAAGTTTAAAGTTTCCAAATTAATTTTAAGTTAAATTATATTGGCTGTAGCGTTTGAGGTGCCGGAGCACAGCACAAATCACACATTGATCCTATCGTTTGATCAGAGATGTCGCTTTCTTAAGCAATAAGCAAAGGAGGGCTGATGATTCCTTCCCAAAAATATAGTGGAGGTGGTTGGATCAGCAGAATGCTTTAGTCCCCAGTCAAACGCATCATCAGGGTGAGCAGTCGGAGTGTGTCTTACAGAGCACATTCAAGACACACAGTTTGAATTTGCCAAACATAATTTTTTGCTCCTCATTGTTTATGTCTCCTTTCTACAAACTAAGGCTGCACCATATTGCCAAACTGGACACTCTTAAATTACAGATTGGCAACAAAGGAAAAATGCTGTGCAAAGCAGTTCTGTTCAAAGGGTTTTAGTCCTACTGTACTTGAATATGTTCCTTTTTATGTTATTTAATTTTATGTTATTTAGGCCTTTTTGTCAAGTTCATTTTTTAAAAATGACACGATTGGCATGAACATTTAATTGTTTATTTGATAACACTTTATTTGGATAATCCACCTACAGTATGGAGGGTTAACAGAGTATTTGTAACATTTCAACAACTTAGCTGAGATTCAACAATTCAGCTGTTTTATTGTCTGTAGATGTCTAACAGAATATACAATAAATAGAATATATGCAATGATTCATGAACATTCCTACATATTCCTAGAATAATAAAATTGAATTTGACCACCCACTCAAGCAATTTTTTATGAATTGTTGAATCTCATCTAATACATTTTTCAAATGTTACAAACACTTTGTATACCCTCTATAGGTGGACTATCCAAATAAAGTGCTAATGTTTATTTTTATCTGTTTATTTTTAAATAGGAATATATTTGCCTGTTATACATGTGTACACATATGACCAGGAGTCCTTTAAAATTCAGTGTAAAAAAGCTTATCATATATTGTTCTGTCTGTATTATGTACTTCTCAGCTGGGTATTGTAATCCCTTTAATAACAATTATGTATTTATGTCTAGATTGAAATAAACAAAAAATAAAATAATTTTAAGAGTTTTTATCGCTTTTATTAATTCCTCAAGAAATTTATTTTCCACCACACAAGCTGTTCAGTTCACAGAATATCTAGACAATCTTTTGAACGTCAACTAGTATATCTTGACTGTAAATAAAATTGGGGATCAAACTGTTTTTGAAACATATGTACACCATAAACTCTTAAATGTAAAACAACTTTCATCAATATCTGTTGAGAAATATGTACATTATAGTATATTTTTCATCCAGAAAAAAGCAGTACCCCATTCATTGCCTATCGGCTCGTATTGCCTGGATCAATATGGTGGACGCGTTGATGTATCCCAGCCACAGGCCAAATCAGTAAATGCAGTGTCTACATATCTATATCTATCATTTTCCTAGTCAGGGTTGGGGGGGGGGCATTCCTGCAGCCTGTTCCAGGCAGAACAGAACACAAGATTGGGGTCCCCCTGGACGGGATGCCAGTCCAGTACAGACCATAGACCACATATCATAATATGCATGAACATAATCAATATAAATGTAAGTGAATAATATTAGCAGATTAAAAGCATGGGCAAATCCCAAACAAGTAGCAGAAGCTTTGTCGGTCTCCTTATTCCGCTGTTTAAAAGTTTAAATCAGACAAATAGCACCTTATGCAAAACTACTGTTTCATGCTTTTCACGTCTCTTCCTCTTTCTGTGTTCATTCTGCTTTAACCACCAGTTCCCTCTTTCTCTGAAAATTCTGGCTATCCGTCTCCCCCACCAAACCACCAGGAGAAGCAGAGCAAGGCAAGCGGTAAAGAAAAGCAGCGACAGCAGCATGTCTCGAGGTTTATCCAAGCAGCAACTTTCGGCAAAGGAATTACAAAATCTGCAGAAAATATTTGCAAATGACACACAGCATGCAAAAGTCACATA
>JAODKC010000137.1:20532394-20542656 GCA_026777985.1 Mormyrops attenuatus | reverse complement strand
CAGCAACTTTCGGCAAAGGAATTACAAAATCTGCAGAAAATATTTGCAAATGACACACAGCATGCAAAAGTCACATAGTACCTGCAACAATAGACCACCTGTGGTTGGAGTGTCTCAGTTAATCAAAGAAAGGCTGGGTGTCTTTACTGGGCAACAGGAGCACATGCACTGTAATGATGTAGGGAAAATTCATTGCTTAACTAAAATTAATTTTAAGTTTTCTACTTGTACCTTGTTCTCTTATGTTCTGACCATGTATCTTGTTGTATTTCCCTATTGTTTCCTTACAGTAGTAATTTGCAAATACGGTACTGTGCAAAAGTCTTATGCAGTCAAAGAAAAGATTTAAATGATCTTCCTGTTAAAGACTATCACTGTCTGTATGTCAAAGTGTTTCATCTTAGCCATGTCAAAACCTCTCCGAAACTCACCACAGTATTTGCAATACCCATCCAATATACTCACGTATTTGTCGACCTGACCACTGGCATACTACATTTACCTAATCAACACCACATCATGTTATCTCAATCAATCCGTGAAAATGTATTTTTAGAGCAAATGCTGCTCAAAAGCAAACCAAACCAATATAAACAGGAATAGGAACAAAAACAGAATAAAAACCTGTAAAAAAAAAAAAGACATGAGATGAGACACAAGAAATGGGGACAAGAGAAATAGAGCCAATAATACAATAACAAACACTGACGCTGATGAAAAGCCAGGGAGAAGAGATGGGCTTCAATGTTGATTTAAAAGTGCTCAAAGTAGGTGCAGGTGTAATGGAGGTATACCTTTTTCAAATCCACAAAACACATGTAGACTGGTTAGGCAAACTCCCACGAACCCTCCAGTATCCTTCTGAGGGTAAGGAGCAGTGTGCGAAATACGGGGGGGTCCGACACCCCCGTTTAACCCATGAGACCCCCCGAAAGCCTCAAAAGCAAAATTTTAAGGGGGTCTCAAGATCAGTATAGCGCAACAATAGGGAGATGGGGACCCCCGAATATTGACGGGTATTTCACACACTGGTAAAGAGCATGTCTGCTGTCTCCAGAGTCCCACAAGCTCCCCAAGCTTGGAAGACCTCCTTCTTCAGCTTGGCAGCTCCCTTTACTGCTGGTGGGGTTGTTGCTGTGACCAACAAGCAAAAACGGTCACAGATCTGATGATATGACTACAAAATTGATCATCAGTCTATAGCCTAGTGTGTTCTGGTGCCCGATGCACATTAACATCATTAATCTTGAACATGGCATATGTTATGGAGAAAAATGTGCTTGACACAGAATTCTAATAACAACGCACTACTCAGGTTCAGATCGGGAAGGTTGTTCCTCCCAATCACAGGTTTCACCGTCTTTACCTACTTGAGCATTAAAGTCCCACAGTAAATCAATGGAGTCCCCAGAGGGGGCTCCTTCCAGCACCCCACCCAAACTCTCCAAGAAGGCCCAATACCCTTAACTAATGTTTGGTGCATAAGCAGACAACAGCTAGAGTACGTCTCCCGACTCTAAGCTGTAGGGGCTATAAGTAGACCCACCCCTGCCCAGCACCTCTCACCAAGGGCAACTGTCCGACTGTATCTCTGTCTCCCACACCAGCTCAGGCTCCTTACTCACCAGAGAGGTTACATTCCATGTCCCTAAAGCCAGTTTTGGTAGCTGGGTTTTGGTCTAGCAAGGCCTCTGCCTTCGACTGTCACTCAATCACAATGCACCGGTCCCTTAGGGTCCCTCCTGCAGGTGGTGGGCCCACAGGAGTACATTGTATGTGTTTTACTTCTAGTATTTCCCATGTCTACCATGCCTTTAACCTCATCTTAAGTTATAAGGTTGTTTGTGACAGGCTGAGCTCTGCTATCCCCTCTCCTTGGTATCATGGCTGGCGAATCTGCACTCCGCACAGTGACTTTACATCTCAACAAACAAATTATTTTTAGAACCAATTACTTTCAGATACATGGGAGAATTTGCCATTTACCTGTTGAAAAGTTGTTTCCTGTCCAACGTACTAGAAACGATAAATGTTTTTAAATATTGAAGTTCCAATCAAACCGTTTTAACATGTATTTATGGAACCTTTTTAGAGTCATTGTCAACTTGTTTATTCTAATAATTATGATACATATTATTATATTTTGGAAATGCATTTTCATAGAATAAGTGTCTTTTGTGTGGCGTGTGCATGTGAGCGAGAGAGAGAAAGAGAGAGAGAGAGTTATGCTTCAGATAAAATGGTTTCCTGTGAATGTGTGCTACTGTATGTGGTGACTGCTGTCAGTTCAGGACTCTACACAGCACAGGGCAGATCAGCTTGGTAAGTACAGCACTACTCATCTTTTTCTCTAACTTTCTGAGAGCAAACACATTTACAACTGAGATGTCAACACACTCGTCAAGCAAAGGCCAGACTCTACACCCTGCTGATATATGACCGAGGTCAGAGCAGCTGTTAACATGGTACCTAAGATCTCCAGAAACATGGTACCCTATGCCTGGGGAAAGGATGGATCGTTAAAAGCAGGGGGCTCAGAAGGGAGAGAAATCAGATTTTAAAACGAGTGAAAAGGGGGAAAAGAGAACAAAACATGACTGATAATGAATAAAAGTGCAGTAGCAGAAGACTCAGCCTGCTAGCGGTCAGGTTAGCAGGCTTTAGCTCCCGCAGGCTTTAGCCTGTTGTCATCTGATTCTCACCTTACCACAAACATTTTGCTTTACATGGAATTTATAAATTAAAATATAATGTACAGCTACATTTATTTATATTTCAGTGTCATGAATCACCAAGGCATATCACAAAAATGCATATGCTGAATTATACACAGTGTAGCATAGTAATTAATATGCCATAAGAACGCTTTACTCAGAAAAACAGATATACGTAGCAATTATAGTGAAATATCTGAAAATGCCTGATGGATGACATGAGCTTTGTTCAGGCATGGGGGGACGGCAAGGTAATGTGTTTTACAGAGGATGATAAAGAGGTCTATTTGACATTGGAGTTCACAGGGGTCTTTCGCTAACTCTCCATTCACGTTTTACATTGTATTCTTTTGTGGACATTGCAGTTGGCTGTAAGATTAGACAGACAACGCAAGGACAAAGTGAAATTTATGGCCGATTTTCTGTGCGGGCATAGCTGTTGATGGGAGGGTGTGGAGAGGCCCAGATGGATAAGGGTGGTTAGGCAGGTAGGTCAGATGTAGCCTGATGATATTCCGGTAATGCTTCTGTTTGTTCATGATTAGCGTGAAAAGCATCAGCACTCAGTGGACTTCTGTGGAATTTAATATATACATTCTATATACATAATATATACATAAACACATGCTGCTCTAGATACAAATACACAACATAGATACAACATATACAACTATACAATATGCTACTTTTTTGGATACACTCAACCCGTTCTCCCTGATTAATGTAACAGTAGATGTCAAGAGTTAACATGACGATATAATGAACGTATTTGGATCAAAGGCCTAAAACTGATATTTATGTGAATTACGTGAGTTGATTTAGAATTGATCAGTGTTCATTCGATATCACTGTAGCCGGATCCCTTCACAACAACTTTCAAACGAGTGCTTTGTCAATCTCCACAGAAGGCCTCTCGTTTAGAAGCACAGCAAGACCTAATTTCCATACTTAATGCGCACTGTAAATAATCGATTGCTTATTTATATTGGTGTATTTTTCCTTAAAAATCTTAGTATTAGTTTTGTGCCCCGTTGGCTTGATAGAATAAAAATGCAGCTAATTCATAGCACAGAATTTAACATTCTGGTGTATCGTGATAACCATAGTGTGTGGCGTACATATTAAACCAAAATGGGGCGCTTCATTGTCTCAGTGTTCTATAAAATATACTTAACGTTTCAGCGACCAACCACTTCATCAAGCAGTAATATTTGCAGTCTAGCCCCACCATCTCTGTTTGCAAAAGGCCAGAAACAGCTTTAAAAAGCGGTCTATGGGTCTGTCTGCTTTTTCCGTAAGGGTCTCCAAAGAGCAGGACAGGAAGCAGGTGGTACACATCCAAAGCTACTGTCGCAATAATAACAATACCCCGCAATAAAAATGTTCAAATTTGGCTAAAGTAGTTAGCAATCTCAATTGTTATGAAACAAAAATAAAACAGCTCTGACTAGACAGGAAACTACATAATTTATTACAAAACATATGTAGTTGTAACAATTTCAGGCATGAATGCAGTCTTGCATATGAATTACTTAAAATTATGGTATGCATTTTTGTTTTTTCTGGGTCTATTGTAGTAGCTATTATAGTAGCAATATTTGCTTGCTATTGAATAGCAAGTTAAGCCGCCGCGTCAATAAATGGTCTACAATGGGTCTTTATTGAGTTCTTTGTATCAATGTTGTTTTTTAATGTGTCAGGATTTTGTAGTGGGTGCTGCATTATAAATAGGTGGATGTACACAGTTTAGCTATTATGGGGAAGATATAAACATTTCAGCTGCTTTGGCAAGAAGCAATCAGATTGCCAAATGTGAAAGTTTATATTGACTCATACTGTTGCTGGTGAAGTAGGCCATGGAAATTTAAAATGTAATGTATATAGACTCTAAATAAAATATGAGTGAATATTTGGGCTTTTGTCATATTCAAGAGTTGGATTGTAGGCATATTTTATAAATATTTACAAAAAACTCTGTTCTTCTCTACTTCATCATAACGCGCAGGAATTATTGTGGATCGCATCACCAAAGATTAACTAGAATGGCACCAAGTTTAACAAGTGACTATGCCCAGCACTAACAATTATTATGGATGGCTAAGGAACAAAAGGTGCCAGTAGTCCTAAGGCATCTTTAGGAGCACAGCATGGCAGTGCAGATCAGCGTAGTCAAACGCTGTGCAGCAAATTCATGCCAGACATTAATGTCTCCTGCCGCTTTTCAGCATTGACATTGAAAGCAGTTATATACATGCTCTACACATACATGGGCATCTTACGTAATGATCAGCGTAAACTCGACTCCAAGCGTCTTAAACATTAGCGTGAACTCTCATCCATAAGGCTGTAATGTTCAGCGTGAATGCTAATCAATAACACTGTAAAGATTAGTGTGAACTCTCATCCATAAGGCTGTAATGATCAGCATGAATCAATAACACCGTAAAGATTAGCGTGAACTCTCATCCATAAGGCTGTAATGATCAGCCTGAACGCTAATCAATAACACCGTAAATATTAGCGTGAACGTTAATTCATAACGCTGTAAAGGTCAGCAAGAACTGTAATCCATAATGCTATAAAGATCAGCATGAATTCTACTCTAAAAATGCTGTAAATATCCCCGTAAAGTGTGACACAAACTCCACTGCATAACACAGTTGCGTTCAGAGCAAATTCTACTTGATGACATTGTAAATATCAACCCAAACCCCACTGCATAATACTGTGGAGATCTGTTTGAAGCCATAATGCTTCACAGCAATTTCCACTGGCTTTGCTTCTATTAACATTTGAGGTTTATATATTGTATGGGATTTTAATGTGAGCAATTTCCTCTGGGATTAATAAAGTCTTCTGATTCTGATTTTTTTATATATCATTCATATCATTATATCAGTATCAGTATCATTTTAGCACTATCAGTTCCAATTGTGAGTTGTTCCCGTTATGCATCCAGACTGAGGGTGTATTGGTTGAGATGCTTGTATGTCATTTGATTTTCTTTATTTGTGTTTTTGTATTTATCTGTCCTGTTTTGTGTGTGTATCTATGGACCTGAGTCTGTTAATAAAGTAATTGAATTGAAAATTGAATATAGCTTACATCTGGCCATGATCATAGCCACCAGAATACCTAATGTAAAATATAATTTAAAAAAAGATTGATATGTTGCAAAATACCACACAGTTGATTTTTGGCTATTCCTGAATGCATGTTAAATAAATGTATAATTCAGAAATAATAATTATGTCAGGGTAGCCAAGAAATGCATACAGTTATTTTACTGGTTGAGAAAATATACAAACATACCAGTACGATACTTATGTTTATTACATTAACTCAGCTAAACAGAAAAATATTGTATGATCTATGATGTGCATGTTGTATGATAGCAATTATATCAACAAGTCTTTCTCCAAAGTTATGCTTTTGCACAGCATTGTACTGTAATGACTTTATTTCTTCAGATTTTTTGGTTGACAAATGGCAGACTTCATCTCCATGCGGAATTAATGTAATATTTAAAATCTTCAACAATTTCAGACAAACATGAGCGGTTATAGTTAAAACAGGGTCTGGATACAAGTTATCTGCAGATGATAAATGACGATTGGTCATATTACAGTTAAAATGTTTGTGTATAATACAATCTTGTGTTTCGTTTTGCTCCATGTGATTAAGAATAGATTTAATGGTATACTGTGCCGTTTGGTGTAGCCTTTACTTAGATGCAGCCTGTAGCGCTGTGCATAACATTGTGCATTTCAGCTCAGAGGCAGGAATTCAGTGTTCATTGACTTCCCTGTCAAACATTTTGGATTTGACTAAGACCACGAGGGGCGTCCCTTGCTTCATGTCAAGATTCTTGCCCATGTGTCATGAGTTGGTTGCAATGCATTGTTTAATGTATATTTATCATGAAGGATATTTATCATTAAGCATCGTGAAAATAGCCGATAACTTTATTGCTATGTGTACATTTCTGAGACTGAAAAATGTGTTTTAAGTATACGTAGATTTGTATGTTGTGTTGATTTGTTAACTATTTCACATTTTAATAAAAAACAATTTGGACACTTGTTACATGTAGCCTAAATATTTTAACTTTGATTGCAAACTCTAATACTCTCTGTCCTCTGGCTTAACGAGTATTTCACTATATTACACAAAAGCTTTGCATCTTCCTGTAAAACTTATCACTGGGATGTGTCTATATAATGACCAGCCTTTTATTTTCATTCATTAAATGTGACGACTCTGGTCATGATTTTTTTATTAATTGCGCTGAATTCTGATAACCGTCATAATGCTTGCATAGAGGTCTGGAGTTCCCCTGGGCGTCAAGTTCAGTGAAGTTCTCATTTCCCTCAGCCGTTCATTTCGAGAGCAGTGCAGCCTCATTGAACGTCGCTTTTGCCGAAACAGGCGATTGGAGCTTGCGGTCTGTCTCTCACCATCAAAATGCCGGTTCTTTCTTTGAAAACACCTTTGAGAGCTCTGTGTGAGCCCACCATTACGAACAGAAAGACTTCGCTGAGAGCGTTTAAAAAAAACAACAAAATCAATTACTATTCAATTCGGGCTGAGGTCTTTCCTTGCTTCGACTCGAAAACGACAGTCTTGTTTCACTCATTAAACTAAGAAGTGCCTTTCAAAACGAGAGGCAAGGATTCCCTAGTACTTACTTTCGGAAACAAATGCATTTCTCAGTTTTTCTTGTTTTCTGAGAGAACCTGAGAGGTTCTCTGATGCTTATTCCTCCCTCTTATATTTCCACTGAGCATCCCACACACTTCTGACAAACAGCTAATGCTTATTTTAGATACTCACACTTGTACGTGAATAGAATGAGGTTCGTGCACAGCAACTACGTGAATTTAATGTTTCAGGAAAACAGAGATGACCTGCAGCTTTGACAGAGCAGCGTATGGTACAGTTTTAAACAGACTGCGGGTTTCACAAAACACAGCACAGTCTGGAACTCTTAACGGTAGATCAAGTGCCACAGAAGAGGGTTTGCAACCTACCAAAAACCAAATGAAGGACCTCAAACAAGCTGCGGCTTGAATTTTGCTTGTTTTGATGCTTTGAATATTGATGGCTTAATTTTTTTTTTTTTTTGTGCTACAACCGTGTATTTAGCAGTTCTTTTCTCGGCTACTGGGTGTCGGTTCTGTATGATCGTTTCAGTGACAGAGGCCATAACAAAGTCCTTTGTTATGTTTTTGGTAGCTTGCAAACACTCCTGTGTGGCACTTCCTATCCATTTTGGCCCTGGCAAACATGGCCCTGGCACTAATCTAGTGATTGCAATTTGTGACAAAATTCATGTAAATTAGTGTTCAACCACCAACATAATCATTGCTTGTGGGAAATTATAATCAGCATCAGTACAGTCGTCATTGTACACTTGCTCATTTCTCAATAATAGACGCAAACAAGTGGCAGGCGGGGGCAGATAGGGAGCCAGATCTTTCAAAATACCGGGGACAGGCCATGTTTTGCACCAAAAGACCCATGTGAGTTTTGGAAACAGATGCTTAAAGGGAGATTGGTACACAATTGCACAATGTCCTTGTGTCGAAAGACGTGTTGTGCAAGTTTTCTCTATTTACGATGTCAGACAGTATTGCCAGTGAACTAAATGTCAGATTGGTTGTGTTTCTCTTTCCACTGACATTTAACTATATGTATTTTTTATGCCTTTATGAAACAAAAATGGTGCAGGGGAATTACTGAAAGAGAGAAATCATGTAAAAACCAAAGGATCTGAAAGGAATGGGGTCCCTGTGTTTCGCTCTTCGTTCTTTTCCACTTGTGTCTCTGTCCCCCGAATCGCTGGCTAGCTGTCGCACCAATGGCCCTTGGGACTGTTTTGGAGAGGCAGGGGGGACACGGCTAGGGAGTGGGAGTTAGGGGGAAGGCCGAAATGAAAGCCAGGGACATCTCAGTTGTTTCGTACTCCTCCACCACAGCTCTCTCTTTCGGGCCTGTGAGTGTCTGAGTAATACGGCTTCCCTCAGCCACTGGGCTTTTCCACTGGACTGGAAGAGTGGGCCGCAGGGCTTTGCGCCGGGGGGAAGGAGGGCCTGGGTGTTTTCCTCATGCGGCGAGGGAGGAAAAGAGCTTACTTCTTCCCCATTTTTGGTTTGCTAGGGAGGGCAGCAGGTAGCTCAACAAAGAGGTCTGAGTCTCTGGAGGGGGACTGGAGATGCTCTCCACTGAGGTTCTTAGTACCGAATGGCTCAGGTGGAAACATCTACGGAAATCAGCCGAGTGCGGATGGCTAAGCTAAGGGGCAAAGCGCAAAGCCAACTCCGCACCGGCTCAGCAAATGCTGGGTTCTTTTTAAGACTGAGAAGAAAGAAAAGCAGAAAAACAGAGCATGAAAGAGGGGAAACCTCAGGCAGACAGATGTGAAGGGAGTGACAGGTGTGTTTGGCCCTTCATGTGGTTCACTGCTCCAAACCGCACCAACACCCTCACGACCCCCTGCTGCCTCTCCTTCAGGGGGGATGTGCTTATCTGAGTCTAGCAGTGTCTGCCAGGGTGGGAGGAACAAGCCCTTTCAGTGTTTTTAAACAGCAATTAAAGTAAACATGGCTGGCATCTCATACAAGGAAATGAGAGCCTGGATGTGTCAGCATTAACATTAACGAGCCACGGAGGCAAACAAGGAGAGTGGGAGGTAAAAGGTCCACACAAAGAGGTCTGTTTTTAGAAAATGGTGATTTCCGCGAAATCCTTAGCTGCCAACAGGTATCGTCATAGCAACGGTTTACCCAGGAAAGCCAGCCAGAGTGATGTGGGGCGGGCATGGCCTACAGCTCGCGCGTGTGGCAGGCTGCCCTGGGGGCACAGTGACACAATTTTGATGCGGGGGGGTGGGGGGGGAGGAATCCGGTATCAAGAGTGTGTTCAGGGACAGGTGTACAGCTGCCTGTCTTGGCAAAAGTGAGAAGAACAGGCTGTGTGGAGCACGTGCCAGGTTTGGGCCGGGACCTGGTTTTAAACCTTCCTTTTTCTTTCTTTCTTTCTTTCTTTCTCTCATTGAAGCTCTCCTCCATTGTCCACTCAAAATCACTATTGATATCACATGACCTTTTGCAAGTATTAATTTTGTCTTTATGTTCTGTCCTGATTTCAGTCCATAGAGTGTATTACCTATAGTTTAATAAATCACTATCTTGCTATTCAACAAACACGTCTTCATTTGTTTGCAATTTATCTACACTTTCTGGACACGGTTTCTCTTATAATGCCAGTATGTTTATAATGCAAACGATACTACAGTCACATACGTTATAAATTTTTAGTTTAACATGGCAAACAAGAAGGAGTCGTGTTAGATTTATTTAACTCAAAAGTTCTGAGTCAATTGACAATAATTACATAAGAACATTCCCTGATTGAAAATTACGCATAATCAAAAAAGAACAATATTACTGGGAGTAACAGTGTAAGTTCAGTAGTTACATGGTGGGACAAAAGCCCTTAAAAAATATTATATATATATATATATATATATATATATATATAGTTGCT
>JAODKC010000137.1:20505225-20525304 GCA_026777985.1 Mormyrops attenuatus | reverse complement strand
GTGGGAGAACATTTTAAAATGAACTTGAGGAAGCACTTCTTCACACAGCGTGTAGTTGGAGTATGGAATAGTCTTCTGGGTAGTGTTGTGCAAGCTAAAATCCTGGGTTCCTTTAAATCACAGCTAGATAAGATTTTAACAACTCTGAGCTATTAGTTAAGTTCTCCCCAAACAAGCTTTATGGGCCGAATGGCCTCCTCTCGTTTGTAAATTTCTTATGTTCTTATGTTCTAAACCATAAAGTACGTTATATTGATACAATATAATAAATAATGACAATTACACACATAGATAACCTGAAAATCCATGGGGTGTGCATTGTCCCCCAGAGTCCACTGATCAAAGCACACTTCACAGGACATGGCTGTGTCATTTGCTTTTAGAGTAATTAACCTATTATTGTACTGCCCCATTGCATATTATATGGATACAATATAATAATTAATATTATAGACATAGATAACCTGAACATCCAAGGGTGTGCATTGTTCCTCAGGGGCCACTGATCAATGCACACCTTAAAGGACACGGCTGTGTCATTTGGTTTTAAAGTTATTAAGCCATTCATGTATTGCCGCATTGCATATTATATGGATACATGCACACATTCAAAACTTAATTAAAATTTGCCTGTAAAGAAATCAGGAAGAACACCCGATGTGAAATGGCTCTAACTTTAAAAATAATCAATGTGCATCTGTGTACTGGACATCAAAATACTGCCATTAAATACTGCCTAATTAGCTTCTATCAAAAGCTGATGTTAACGCTGCAAAACTGAATGTAGAAAATGAGGCTAACTTCCCCACGTTTATTTTATTTACACTTTAAACAGGGCAGGTCCTAGCCAATGTGGCCCCCTCGGTGTAGAAGTAACATAACCATGGGGAAGTGTAAGTCAAAGTATGTTTTCAGGCGTATTGATTTAATCTTTTCGAGTCCGCCTGTCTCTCTGCTATTGTCGACTCCCCAGCTGCTCTGCGGTGTAGGAAAGTGTATTTGTGTCCATTTTTATATACACATGTATGACATTCATCTGCAGTTGTACAGAGTTCTTTACTCTATATGCGCATAGTTGCATATAAATGATCGGATGATTTAATGCTCCACAAAACAGAATTCCTGTTTATTTTTTATTTAGGCAACGGATTATTGCAAAATATTGAGTTGAAAGTAAAAAATTATTAAACTGTAAAACCTTTGGTGGAATCATTTACCACGATTCCACCACTATGTATGTCATTAGTTTCTATTCATATTTTCTGCTCTCAGAATGAAAATCATTTTTTGTAAAGCTGTTTATTCTTGTTCATTATATTCCTTTACGTCCACCCATTCATTTTCTGTAGCGCTTGTCCTATTCAGGGTCACGGGGGGTCCAGAGCCTATCCCAGAGACCTTGGCCGCAAGGCAGGGAACAACCCAGGATGTGTCACCAACCCACCGCAGGGCACACACACACTATTCACTCGCAGACCTATGGGGAGTTTTGCAAATCCAATTAACCTCAGCATGTTTTTGAACTATGGGGGGAATCTGGAGTATCTACAGGAAACCCCAGGACAACAGGGGGAGAACAAGCAAACTCCACATACATGGAGCCATGATGGAGACTCAAACCCTCGTCCTAGAGGTGTGAAGCAACAGCACTAACCATTGCACCTCTCTTCATGTCTAGTGTTTTAAAATATGGTTAAAACCAGAGCAATGCTCTCATGGGGAAATTAAGGACAGATATGTTCAGCTGGAAGCTTCTTAAATAATACTTGCTGATGCAGCATTATAATGTGTTCTGCCAGGGAGCCAACCGGAGGAGGTGGTGGTGATCGGACAGGATGGACACCAAGCCGTTTTACCCAGAGCAGATAAAGCGCCTGATGTATATTGGAAGTTTGGAAGAAGTAAAGACCGCATAGACCAAGCCGTGATAAGAATAGACAGAGGGGCTCCAGCATATGGTGAGAGATCATTTACCAACCTGATCATGTGAACGTGCGTTTGTATGTCAGTGTGTATGATTCCTTATGTGAGTGAGTGTATTTGTTTATATGCCTTTGTGTACCTAGACACAGGGGCATGGTAAAGGGGGGTTTAGGGTGATTCCAAAATTTGGATCATAGTTGGATCGGTCTGGGTTGGGGCCAATATGATGTGGACGTGTGCAGGTATGTGTGGTACAAATAATGTGTATTTATTGGCGATAGTCCCTGTGTCTCTGCGTAAATGCAGGTGTCCGTGTACCTGCCTGTTTGTGTCTGTGTACATGCAGGTGTCCGTGTGTCTGCTTGTTTGTGTCTCTGTACTGCACATTTTTGTCAGTATTAGCGGGGAAATGCAATATTTGTAGTATTATCAGGATATTGATTCCTGAAACACAGGTGAGTGCTGCCTTTTTTCCCCAAAACAAACACTAGTTATGACACATTTTATTTGTTCTTTCCTTTTTTGTAAGCTTTGCTAAGAAGGACTTTAGATTTATTAATTGTGTTCATGTGGAAGATTCCAACAAAGACCAGATTAATCATCTGTCTGTTCACAACAGGGCATATATTTATAATTCTTTATCTTTATTTGGGGTGTTTTTTTGTTTTTCTTGCCGTTTTGTTTTACTCTGACTCTCCTCCCTCCGTAATTGTAAGTGTGTACATGCTCAGCCTTAGTGGTCTGCATTCAGTTTGCATTTTCATCTCCTGCAGGTCCAGACATGAAGGGCCGCGTGTCTTTGGGCACAAGCAACATATCCCTTATCATCAGCAGCTTGAATATCCACGATTTTGGCTACTACAGCTGTGAAGCGGGGCCGACGAAGACCTTATACAGGCTTTACAGGGCCAAAGGTAAATGGGGGAGATGCATCAAGAAAGCCAGAATAAGCGGGGGGGGGGGGGCTGCAAACTGTACTCGGTGAGAAGGTGTGTCCGATTTCTTGGGTGCTGCTGTGTGTACAGTCACTGAATTACACCGGATGGACTAATTTTAGCAGCAGAGTCCCTGGTTCTTCAAAAGAATTATGCGTCATTTAATTATGCATGAGGGACACCACCCTTCATTGTAACAATTTTATAATTTATTATACATTGCAAATCTGTAATTGGGATTTCCTGAGCTGGGAGTAACTGGTTTTCCTGGGCTATGTATATTACATGGGCTATGTATATTAACCTTTTTCTTATCCTCTTACCTTAATTTTGCCTTGTTATACATCTTCTGGTTCTGCTGTCTCCCTGAACTAGTCACATTTTCCCCTGCCCCGCTGGTTGTGGCCTCCCAGAACTTGTCTTTGGATTGTGACGTAGAGGGCCTTGATCAAGGTCTGGAATTTCAGTGGCAGTGCCCTCAGAAAAGCGTGAAGGGCAAGGAGAAACATCTAACAATTAAGGGGGTCACAGTGAAGGAGCATGGCGAGTGGATTTGTGTCGTCACACACAAAGGACAAAAGTCTAATGTCAAATCCTCCAATGAATTCTACATCAAATTCTCTATCACCGTGGTGGGTAAGTGCAAACAGATCTCTGGCCTGACTCCCTGCGGAAGAGTACTCATTGTTTTCTGGGGGCCTATCTACAGGGCTTCTCTTTGGCTCTTGATCTCACTGGATAAATTTTTGCTCATTAAGGCTACAGGTCTCAGGCTCCCCATGACTGGATAAACAGCTGGGGAAGAGAGCTGGATGGATGGATGATCATGATACTTTTTTTTCTGATGTCATTATTAATTTTATTTTTTCCCGTTTCCTTCCTCTGCTTCTTCAGACCTCATCCCTTCCAAACCATTATACACCACCAACGGCTCAAGTCTTCTCATCCCCTGTGACATCTTTGCCAATTTGGAACTCTCTGCACTTTCAAGTTTGCAGCCAATTAGAGGTAGCTGGACCTTTAAACGTCATGTGGGCAACAGGGACTTCCAGCAGGTCGCCTCATTTACCAACCAGGATCTGGAGTGGAAGGTTGTCACCGAACGCTCGAATTGGACACGGAACACAGGGCCACTTAAAAACAGCCTGTCCTTGGAGATTGCATCTGTCCTGGAGGCAGATGTGGGGACGTACCGCTGCGAGCTAACCTTTAAGAGCAGTATCACGATAAGCAGTGAAGTCAAGGTGAACATACTCAGAGGTGAGCTGCTGTGACACTGCCCCGCCCCCAAATCCCATGAAATTAAACATTTCAATCAATTACTAAATATAATATATAACAATTTAGGAGCCATAAGAACTCACTTTTGTGACCATGTCACTCATGTTCTCTGTAGGTGCGTTCCAGAAGCATGTTTGTCTTCTCCATGACCCTTGATTTCTGCATTCTTCCTTTAGTTCATTCATCTCCTGACTCCCCCATATATTACGTGGGTGATGCGTTCAACATCAGCTGCTCTCTGGTTGACACTGAAACAAACTTGACCATCAAGTGGACAGTGCCGGAGAAATCATCAAAAAAGGATACCCTGAAAGAGCCCCATCTGGCTGTGCTGTCCATCCCCCAGGCAACAGAGAAAGAGAAAGGGTGGTGGAGGTGCCATCTGATGAAGGACAACACAAAGCTCGTCTCTGCAGAATTTAATCTGAAAATCGGTAAGCAGAAAGGCGAGCCCCGGAAAGGCATAGCATATTGGGACCTGAAGGATGAGAGCTACAGGGTTATTGGGAGACCGGGGGCCTGAGGCAGGAGGGACTGCTGGTGAAGGGCGTTGGGGCCACACAGTGATGCAGATTCCTTCTGCCTTGCAGAGAGCCGCCCTGTGAACGTTGTTTTGTGGCTGTCCCTCTGCGGAGCGAGCATCCTCTTCATCTTCATCATCATGGCTATTCTTAAACTGAGACAGGTACGGCCCCCTGGCGACGGGTCCCTTGCTGATGACAGAGTGGGACCAGGAGTCTCATATGGGGGAGGGGGGCATCTTATCCACCATGTCCGGTGGCCATGACACGCCTGCTGATTGCTTACCCATGTTTCTGTCTTTCTGCTGTGATCCAGAGGGTCCATTGCAGGAGGAGACCCAAGAAGAAGTACTGCCGCTGCAAAAAGTCAGTAACCCCCCCGCACCCAGTGTGTGCTTTACTGTAAATCCAGTCTTTACTTATTGTCTGCCATCTCAGAACCTTCGCCTTACAAAGATTTTGAACTGATAGAGCTTACATTAATTTATTAGCAGACATTTTTTCCCAAAGCGACATACAATTGAGAAAGCGAGTCAGCCAGTCCCAGGTGCAGTTGGGGTTAAGGGCCTTGAATAATAAAATCATTCTGCCAACCTTGGGATTTCAACCAGCAACCTTCCAATCACAGGCACAGCACCCTACCTTGCTGAGCCACAAACTGCCCCCTTGAGTATGCGTTCAGAAGCTATACTTGTTTAAATAATATACAGTGGTACCTCGGTATACGTCCTTAATCCATTCCAGATCCTCGGACTTATACCAAACAGGACGTATACCTAACGCATTTTTCCCATAAGAAATAAAGGGAAAATTATTAATCCGTTTCCATGAAAAAAAATCGCCAAAATTGTTATTGCCATATTATGCATTGATGGAGTTGTATAAAATATTTTAAACACTGCTTAATACTAAAATACATAAATACAAAAGCAATTAGATGAAATAAATGAAAAGAGTTATAGCGTGGGTTATTCACTGAATGGTAGCAACTGGTGTACTGACGCTCGTGGGAAGTCGTGGCTTTGTCTCGAGAGGTAAACAAGGGTAACGCGTGGTGTCGTGACTTATTTTGACCCATACAAGTTCTAGCACGCGAGTCGTATTCCAAATAAAGGTCGTATATCAAGCAAAAATTTTCGCGTCCAAACAGGACGTATACCAAGTTCGACTTATTCCAAAGCGGACAAATACCAAGGTACCACTGTATATTGCGCATTTTATTTCACACAGAAGGTTAAGTGGCCTCACGCTTGTAGGGTTAAGGGTTTGAATCCCACTTCCGATTTCCTGTTTAGGGTTTGCATGTTCTCCCCCCGCAGCCCAAAAACACACAATAAGACAATTTGGTGACTGTAGATTATCCATAGCATGTGAGTGCCTGAGGCGTGTTGTACCATCCAGGGCGTCTCGCGTCTTATGCCCTGACCTTCTTGGGAAGTGGTTGCAAGATGGTGAAAGTTACACTCCATGTCTTATTGGTTGTTGTTTTTCATTCTCTTGTGGTTTCCCCTCACATTCTGCTTTTTTTCATTGCTGACAGTGGCTACAAAACATCCTTGTACCTTAAATACTCTTGTCACATGTACTTGCTCCTAATCTTTTACCCCTTCCATTCCAGTCCCCAGGTGAAAGGATTTTATAAGACCTGAGCAACGATGAAACCTGGAAAGCAGTACTACATTCTGACACGTTTTTATTTCATTATGACTTGTATATATGTTTATATGTAACTTGGATAAGTACATCACCCCTTTTTGCATAAGAGATTGATGGATCCAGCATCCAGCAGCTTTTCATGCATTGAAAATATATGTAAATAATTTTCATATTTTTTTTGTATTCTCTGTTATTTGAGTAAACTTTTACCAGAAAATACTTCACTAGAGGCCTGTTATCCTTATTTATCAATATGTCCAAAATTTAGGAATACTCACTTACAAGATGCAGTGAAAATAATTTTTAAAGCACCCCCTTAACTAAAAAAAAATTCTCTCTTTTCCAAGGTTCATAACTCATACTCCAGAACTGATTTTTTTTTTTATAGATGGCTCTTTAAACACCTGTATAAGCTCCTTCAGCTTTTCCAGTTTTCTGATCTCTGATCTACGGAAGCCCTGAAGGGCAAAACACGCCAGCAAATTCGAAAACACAACATTTTTTTAGAATGTTTTCGAATTTGCTGGCGTGTTTTTGCTTTTGCTGGTGTGTTTTCATATTTGCTGGTGTGTTTTGCCCTTCTGGGTTTCCGTACTGATCTGTAACTGTCCAGTCACCCTACCAGCTGACCACTTGAAGTTTAATTCTCTTCTCTTTGCAGATGGTAAATTCTGTGAATACATTACAACTGCTGTTAGACTCAGTTTGGTTAAACAGAAAAAAATCATCTCCCATTTCATAACTTGGGAATCACTCACATGTTATTTGAGAGGTCAGATAATTTCATAGTAAGCTTACTGAACTTGCAGTCACCATCAAAGAAGTTGATCAACGTCACACAGTTAGTCCAACTCTTGCATTTTATAAGCAGCGTTTTGACTTGCAAACACAGAGACTTCAGAAATTAATTCCACATTTAAGTCCTTCTATTCTTCATGGTAAAACCTGAATTTCCTGCAGATAATGAGAAAATGAACCACTTTCGTGACAACATTAAATTTCCTAACATTGATTCTAACCTTGTTAAAGAATTGAATTCTCTTTTGACCATAGAAGAGATAAGAAAATCTATCAATGCCATGCGGTCTCAAAGCTCATGGGTCTGATAGATTCTGTATCATGTTCTACTAAAAATTGAAGTGTAGAAAGGGAGTATCGTTTGGCGGTACCGAGTTTGGATTTTTCAACATTTTTCTCCTGGAGTCATCTTCTTTATTCCACCCCTCAAGCACCTGTCCATACAAATATCTGCTGCTCTGATTTATTCTCCATTTGTACGTGGAACCAGACAAGGCTGCCCTTTGTCTCTTCTGATTTTTTCCATTGCAACTTAACTGTTGTCTATCATGTTACAGTCTTCCACTGACTTTAAAAGGATCACTCGTAATGGACAGGAAGAGAAGGTTTCATTGAATGCAGATGACCTGTACTTGCATATGAGAGACCATATATGTGACCTGTCCTGTCCATTCCCTGGTATGACCAACAGGGGTTGCTGCTGGTCCTCCAGATGCCTCCTCATTATTATTATTATTATTATTATTATTATTATTATTATTATTTATTTGTCTCTTGCTTCTAATCCCCAATCCTATTGTGCTAACCATCCACAGTGGCATTGTGTCAGCCCCATGTTAATCGTGTATATAAGTGCTTCCCAGTTTTGTGTTCCCCAGTTCAGTCATTAACATCAGTCCTCCAGTTGCCCGTACCATTCCCAGTACACGTGTTCCCATTTTGACCCCTCGTGGTCCTGTTTGTTTCCCTGCTCCTGTTTTGGTTAAATAAAGCCCCTTTTTGTTCTCCTGATGCCTGCCCTTGAGTCCTTTGTTTCTTGTGCTGTGGCAATCTTACCTATTTTCCAGCCATTCCTTCTATTTTTGGATGTTTAGCTCATTTTCAGGTCAAAAAATAAACTTCCAAAAAGCTTGCACTATGTTGTTAAACCAACAGCTCTGCAACTTGACCAGTTGAATCATAACTCAATTCACAGAGTCTGTAGTAAGGAGTTCAATGTAGGAACTATTTTCTTCTACCAAACTCCACACACCAATTGTATCACTGTGCAGAAAATATCATCAAGGTGCTTGTGCTCGTATCTTCTGCGCAGTGATACAACTGGTATGTGGATTTTGGCAGGAACCACTTGCCTTTTGCCCATTGTGACAAATTTAACAAAGTTCTATCATACACTGGATAGACTACACTGATATTCACTGCGAGTGCAAAAACTGAAACAACGCACAATGTGTTGTGTTGTCTATGACCTGTCATTGCAAACATAGTTGCAGGTGAAATATGCCTAAATGTAGAAGCAGTCTACTAGTAGCCTATTTTAACTGTTAAATGTTGAACGAAACGTATTTGTTAAGGCTATGGGTTTATCTTTACTCTTTACCTGAAAATAAGCATTGTCAAATGAAAAGTATTTTCTTTTGTATCTGGCAGCGGGGCAAAATAATGTGGTATCTGCAAGACCCAGACATAATGCAATGATGAGGTGACATGCAGTCTGGAAGTGCTTGTTTTTTGGTAGACTTTAACAGGATTCAAAACTGCAAACTCGCTCATTCTGTCATGGATCGGGGCGGACTTGGTGCACGGGCGAGAGCATGGCATGGTGCAGGCAGGAATGGTAGGAAGGCGGACACCCACTTGCGGCTTCACAAAACAAAGGTTTATTTAACAAAACAGAAAAACTACAAACAAAAGGACCACGAGGGGTAAAAAAACAAAAGTGGATAAATAAGGACTAAAGGGTCAGGGCAAACAAGGAGCAGGCAGGCTACAAACAACAGAACATCTGAACATCCAACAGCAAAACTACAACAAACAATGAACCGCTACGGAACAGAACTCAGGCAGGGACTTAAGCACTAAAACTGAACTGGGTAACGAGACAGACAATTATCCAATCGGGGAGGGTGCAAGACAACAAGCAATCAGGAACACACACAAGGGCAGGCACAAGAACAGGCAACAGGTGTAACTAATTAACTCAAGAAACTAATACTAACCAAGAAATAGGGAAAACAGAATCTAACACTAGGGAATACAGGTAGAAACACAAACGGGCACAAGGAACGAAACCGAAACCAAATACAAATCAGACACAAATCACCAGACACAGGAACTAGAAAACTCATGCAATGAAACACTGGAGAACAAAATACAAAAACAGAGGAGGTGGGATTTGAACATGCAACAAAGGGATTTACAGGTAGCCGCACACATTGAGCCATGCAGCAGACAGGGAACAGGGGAAACACAAAAACTGACAGAAGGGACAGGATGGCCAGCGATGCCTGATGCTGACCCTGACACATGCAGAAAACATGCAAAACATGAGAATGACGGTACCTCCGTGAGGATACCTTCCTACTAGGAAACAGAGGGGAGGTCATTGCACAAACAGTGGGAACTACACACAGTAGGTAATCTACATGCAGTTAAACACGTGGGGATTGAGCACAAAACTAAACACAAGTACAGGGACCCATGGCACACAGAACAAGGCACAACAACTACATACATGACATAGATAGGGGCTTTTTACACAAGCAGTGTGTTGCATTGGTAAATATGCAAATTGCGACCCGTCGCCGCTTGGCTCACCGATGCCACACAACCCACTCCTCAAGGGTCAGCCATCCCGGCATCCCGTCCTGGTGGAGTGGGGTAGTGCGAGTTTTGTGCACACCCAGCAGCCGGCAGACTTCCGCCATGACAGTGGACTCGAAATTGTGACCTTGTCGCTGTGAATCTCTTCTGGGGCCCCGAACCTGGAAAAGAACTCCAGCTTGGTGAATGTTACTGTGGCACTCTCCTCTGGCATTGTGTACGCCTCTGGCCACTTGTAAAGTACTCCATTACCACAAGGACATACTGGTTGCCAGAGTCAGTGGTAGAAAAGTGGCCCATGATGTCCATGGTGACACACTCCATGTGTCTGCTGGACTGCATGGACTAGAGATGTGCCTGGGAGTGGTCATGGGGGCCCTTGCGCATTGCTCCATGTGTTGTAGCAGTGCACATGCAGCCCCATGTCCAGGCAGTAGCCTGGCCAGTAGAACCACTGCACCAGCCTGTGCAGGGTTTTAGTGATGGCGAATTACCCCACCCTGGGGCCCATGCACTCTCCACAGCACTGCCTCCCTGAACGACTCAAGGACCAGCAGTTGCCACACAATCTGCTCCAGCACAGGGCCTTGCCAGCGTCAATACAACAGCCTATCATGGAGAGCCAGGTTGTCTTATTGGAAGCAGTACGCTCTTGTGGCTGTGCTGAGGGATCTCAGCTCTGACCACTCTGGTTTCCCACCTCCCTAGAGCCAGCCCAGCAGACAGGCCAAGATCAGATTCTTAGCCTGTGCCTCCATCAGCTCCTTCTGGCGGAAGGCCAGGTGCTCCTCAGGCTGCAACGGTTTGGTCAGATGCCACACCCCTCACCTCCTCCAATCGCAACTTCCCCTGGGTCTATGTTGGCATCTACTTACCATTGCTGGTCCAGGAGTCTCCACTGCTCCCAAGATCTCCCCTGGTTCAGACCCCATCAGCTGCCTCACCTTCAGCCACCCACAGTGCCCACAGCCGCCACTGCAGGGACACCATGACAGAGCATCTGCATTACCGTGCAGCCAGCCCTGTTAGTGCTGGACCTGAAACTCTGGAAGTTTCTCCAGCCATCTCGCCACCTGACACTCAGGCTCTTTGAAGCTCATGAGCCAGGTGAGTGAGGCATGGTCAGTTCTGAGGAGGAACTGGTTGCCATAGACATACGGCTTGAACCAGGCAGGGCACGCCAAGACTGGAGCAGAGACAGGCACAGTCTGCAATCAGTCAAAGGCTGCCTGCTCATTGGGACCTCCCTGGAAGGCAACTTCCTTCCTACTCAGCTGGTGCAGAGGGGCAGTGATGTCTGCGAAGGCCCGGATGAACCTTCTGTATTAGGAGGCCAGGCCCAGTAAGCTCTGCAGCTCCGCAACAGAGCGCAAAATTAGCCAGGCCTCCACTGCCCTCACCTTGTCTGGTCCATTGTCAAGCCTCTCTCGCCGACAGCATGGCCCTGCTGGAGCAGGAGGCTGCACTTGGTGGGACTGAGCTGCAGATTCGCCTGCCGGATGGCCCTGAATACCTGCCGCAGTTTGGCTGCTGTGTCACCGAAGATGGGGGCATGGATGAGCAGGCCGTCCAAGTAGATGATGCAGCGGCTCTCTGGTATCCCCTCAAGCACCCACACCATAAGCTACTTGAAGGTCACAGGGGCATTACAAGGCCCAAAAGGGAGAACCGGGAACTGCAACATGTCCCACCCCAGGGTGAAGGCTGTCTTCTCATGGCCCTCCAGGGACAACTCCACTGGCTAGTAGCCACTGCAGAGATCCAGCAAACTGCACCACCGCAAGCTGGCTATGGTATCAAAGGCATCGTCAATACAGGGCAGGGGACCTGCATTGTCCATTCTAGTGACGGCATTGAGTCTGCGGTAATGCACGCAGAACCACCAGGTGCCATCCTTCTCCATAGCTAGGATGACTGGGCCAGCCCACGGGCTGGTGGACAACTCAATGACTCCAGAGGCCAGCATCTCCCAGACCTTCTCCTCAGCAGCGACCGTTTTTGCAAGGGCCATTTGGCAGGGATGGAGACAGATGGGAGAGGTGCTGCCCATGTTGATGTCATGTTGCACCAGGTTGATGTGGGTGCAGTCTTCATCATGGGCGGTGAAGATGTCTGTATACTCCTCCAGCGGTGATTGCAGCTGGGCCTTCTCTCCCTTGTCGAGACCCTCACTGCTCCATTGGTACAGTGACTTGATCACCTCCGCTGTCACTGCCTGGGTAACTGGGACTGCACTGACTAGCATCCGGTGGATGGGGTGTCATTACCAGGGCGATGGTGTTTCCCCCCAAAACCAGGGTCCTCTGTTGTAGGTCAAGCACCACCAGCTGGCAGATGAGGAGACCCATCCCCAGCATGCAGTCATCCTGGACCAGGGCAAGCCAGAAATTGTGGGAGACAAGCTTGCATCCCAGTTGGAGCTGGAGTTTGCAACGACCTCGCACAGGGATAGTCTCCCCCATCACTGAGCGCAGCTGGGCGGTGGTAGTACTCCAGCCCAGCGGCGCGAGCCCCTCTGTCCTTGGCAGAAGGCCTGCCCTCACTGTGGAGATCATGGAGCCATTGTCTATTAGGGCACAGCAGGGCACCCTGTTAATGTTGCAGGGCTGGAAGAGGCTTCTCAGGTTGCCAAGCCATCCGACGGGTAGATTTTTGGGGTGGAGCCACTGGCCTGAAGGGTTCTGAGGGGGTTGGGGCAATGCCTCCCTCACTGTGTCACTCCTGTCATTTCTCAATGACCTAGCAGGCTCGGGGAAGAAGCGAGTCCAGTGGCCCTCAGAAGATCTTTGCATCGCCGGGCCGATGGTTGCTATCCTGCAGAGCCGCTGAGTGCACTACAGCATCTTCAGGCGGTGCTGCACTGAAGAACACCTCCACCCTCTCCGCCTCTGCGAGTGCCTGCTTTAAGCTAGCCCATACTAACAGCTACACCTGCTGTTGTAGGTGGTCTGGGAGGAGAGCCGAGAGGAAGGCCTGCAGTGCTAGGTCTTCCTGCAACGCCACGGGGAAGTCAGGATATGTCTGACAGACTGATGTCAGTGGCTAAGGACTCCAAGCCACTCCCCTCTCTACCACCGCCAGGTGCCAAAAAGCAGTACCAGGCTAAGGTGGACACCCAAGGTCTGGTTATCCCAGGTGTTGCTTCTGGCAGCAAACTACGGCTGTACAGCAAAGAACTCTCAGGGTTGGTCTCTGCTGTACTTTAGCAAGCAGACAGTCGCTGATGGGACAATGAGTAGGGCTTCCCAGGCAGCAGATGACTGGTTCTTCCCTCCCAATTGGGAGTCCTGGGTCCAATAGCTCCCTTGGGTACTTGCATCTGACGCCCCACCCACTGTTCACTGGAGACCTCCTGCTCAAATGTTCTCTGGATCCACTGGAGTAGGAAAGTAGGATCATCCTTCAGATCCTAATTCTGACATCATTGTGGTATCTACCAGACCCAGACATAATACAATGATGAAGCTCTGAGGTGACACCGCTTGCTTTTTGGTAGTACATAACAATACTCAAAACTGCATCACTGTATGCGAGAACGAGAATACCTCCACGAGAATAGCAGTGGGAAAGAGTGGGGAGGTGACTGCCCAAACAGTGGGAACTACACATGGTGGGTAATCTACACACAGTTAAATATGTGGGGATCAAGCACGAAACTAAAAAAGACACAAGTACAGGGACACAAGACATATGGAACAAGGCACATTAACTACCTACATGACATAGACAGGGGCTAATTACATGAGCAGTGCGGTATGCTGGGAAATACGCAAACTGTGACCGGTCGGCACTTGGCTTACCAACGCCGGTAATATTTTACAAAATGTCTAATTATTTTACATTTAACATCTGCCACAAAGCCATACAATAAATGAACCGTCCAATAGCTCCCTTGGGTACTTGTCGTGCAGCTCCGCTGGCTGAAGATCCTGAGACCATTATGACATTGATTTCTTAAAATAGTTTGCCGTACACATTAATGATCTTTCATATTATAACCTTTCTGTTTTTGACTTTTTTGCATGTTTGTGCACAGCAACGCGTCCCTGTGCAGGCGTCTATGTAGTGGCATGTTACTATCTTGATAATGCACCCTTTATAACAGTGTAATACTGCGCGATTGACTTTAGACCAGGTTTTTGTTAGTCAATAGTGCGCTTGTTTTACGCTGACTCAAGATAGCGATGCTCCAAAATTGCACCACTCTCCACCTCATTTTTAGAATGACACGCCAATGGATGCTCAGATAGGCACAAGTACATTTGCTATTTAAAACTTCCATCCATCCATCCATCCATCCATCCACGCATTTTCTATAACCGCTTGTCCTGTTCAGCGTCACAGGGCGTCCGGAGCCTATCTTGGAGGCTACAGGAGTAAGACAGGGAACAACCTAGGATGGGACACCAACCCATTGCAGTGCACACTAACACACCATTCACTCACATATGCACACCTACATGCAATTTGGTTACTCCAGTTAACCGCAGCATGTTTTTGGACTGGGGGGGGGGGGGGATGGTGTACCCAGACAAAACCCTTAATGACACAAGGAGAGTATGCAAACTCCACACAGATGGAACCCTGATGGATATTCGAATCCTGGTCCCAGACTATTTATAGGTCTAATTTATTAAAATTTAAAATAACATGTTTAAGTATTTTTCTTCCTTAAAACCTATTGGCTAAATATTTTATACTAATTTAGAATAACACATATGGAGTAATTAAAGTATTTTTCATTATTGGTGAAGTGTGCGATACTTCCTTTAAGCCCCGCCCCCCTTTTTGATACCCATTTGCTTATACTGCCAAGTAACTAATCTGCAGCAACCGCGTGATGCTGTCATGTCAACAAGAACCAAAGCCTGTGAGGAATGTTGATTCTATGCCACAAAGAATTAAGGCAATTCTGAAGGCAAAAGGGGGTCTAACCGGGTACTAGCAAGGTGTACCTAATAAAGTTACCAGTATCTGTATATTTATGGCTTTATATTTATGGCTTTCCATTCTTGTACTGATGTCTATTTTTTTAAAATTCATGGTATCATTCTGATTGGTTTTAAATCCGTCATCCGTCAATCTGTGGCACGATTATTGGCACCCCTGCTTTTAATACTTTGTACAACCTCCTTTTACCAGTATAACAGCACTGAATCTTCTCTTTTATAAGTTTGGAGAATAACAAGCAGGGCACCGGAGTCCATTCCTCTTTACAGAATCTTTCCAGATCATCCAGGGTCCTAAGTCATCTCCTGTGCAGTCTCCTCTTCAGCTCATCCCAGTGGGGTTCAGGTCAGGGGACTGAGATGGCCATGACAGAAGCTTGATTCTGTGATCAGCTAACCTTTTTTGTTTTGATTTGGACATGTGCTTAGGTTCCCTGTCCTGCCAGAAGATCCAATGATGGCCCTGGACTTCCTTGCAGAGGCCAAATTTTGATTTAAAATGTCCTGGTATTTCATGGAGTCCATAATACCGTGTGCTCTAACAAGGGCCTTTGGAGGAAAAACAGCCCCACATCACAGAACCTCCACCTCATTTTACAGTTGGGATAATGTTCTTTTCATTGTAGCCATCCTTTTTTTTTTTTACACCAAACCCACTCCATTTTTGTTTTATATGAATATTGAATTTGGTTCCAGTCAAAGTTGTAGTAGTGTTTCGCAAACTCCAGGTGCTTACATTTGTGGTTAACTGACAAAAAAAGCTTTTTCTGGCATACTTTCCAAATAATCTGTTAGCATGAAGGGGGTGTCTGATTTTACCGATTTTTACAAGATTTTACTGTGTCGTAATTCTCCAACAATGATCCTTGGGGATTTTTTTGCCTCTCTTATGATCCTCCTCACTGTACGTGGGGGTAAAATAAACTTAGGTCCTCTTCCAGGCAGGTTTGCAACAGTTCAATAGTTGATGCTCACTTTTTCATTATTGCCTAAACAGCATTTTAAGGTGAGTAGCTGTTGTTTTAATACCCATTCCCTGACTTACGAAGGTCAGCACACTTCTCCCTCATTTGATTTGTATGTTCTCTTACGTTTCCCATCTTCATGGATGACTAAGAGAATTTGGGCTCTGTGTCACCTCACATTTATACCCCAGTTAACCAGGAAGTCATGGATTACAGCTTGAAGGTTCCTATTCACTCCACTCAAGTCAAAGATGTAATTTACAGGGGAAACATGCTTCAGTTACATTGTGTTCATTATAATGTCCAGGGGTGCCAATAATTGTGGCACATTTGTTTTTGTTAAAAATAATTATTTATTTATGAAGGATTTGTGTTTCTTTGAATACATTTATTTCAAAGAAAGGCTGGATTTTTTCAGTGTGAGATGAAGCTACTTCAGTGGAAGGTAGATTTTTCTAACCCATTTTACAAACTTTTACCAGGGTTCTCTGTAATTGTGGAGGGCGCTGTATATACTTATATATATATATTTTTTTTTAAAGGGACACTGTACCATTATGCTCACTGACTTCCATCTGCTTTTTTCTTTCTGTGGCCTTTAGTTGTTATAGCTTAAGATGGAGAGAAAGGGATTTTTGTTGGACTGGGAAATAGGAGTTTACTGTAAGCTGAATGTTTTGCAATCAAAATGGATACAAGGAGTTTCCAATGGTGAAAACATAACATTCTGTCCTCTGCATTTTGGCAGAGGTGCCGGGAAGTTTGCAGATGTGGAAATTTTGGTATTTTAGGTCTTTACGTAACGTGATGCCATGATCCCAGCCCACAGTGTGTGTCCCGAGTCTCTCTCTTTCCAAAACACACACTGTTCCCAGAGCCAAAGCCCACCTCCTCAGTCTGCACGTACGCCCCTCACCCCTCACCCAGAACAGTACAAAACAGCAGGAGAGGACAGGCACATGGCAAAGAAATATCTGAGGCAAAGCAGAGGTCCCTGTGGAAAAAACAACAACTTTCAAGTCAAGTGTGTGTTCCAGGAGAGAAAACCTTTATCTTCCCAAATATTCCGACAGAAGATATTCTTCGGATTTCTCCTACTGCGGGGCCATTTTTGTCTGCTTTTTAAATAACTTATGATCTAACTGAAAAAGGGAGGAAAATTTAACTAACTTTAAAGTCTTAAAAATATCGTGGAGAACAAGAAAAAAAATTGGTGTCAGCAGCTCAGGGACAGTAAGCAAAAGCCGGATTTTACAGGCAGAACATGGAGAATTACACCAGCTTACAGGATTTCAATGAGAGCATCTCCCCTGGAGGCAAAGCTCCCATTCTTATGGAAAACCAGGCCGGTCCAGGTAATCTGCCATATTCTTTCATACTCATCAAATAATGTGAAATTGCTTATGTAAACGTGAGATAGATTAACATAGTAGTTGAGCCATTTGTCATTAATTCCCTAAGGCAGGTTTGATGTGTTGGAGTCATTCATTCATTGTGATGTACACGTGGCTCAGGCGATTGCTCACTTATCTTACACTCAGTGGTCAGTTTTTCTGTACACTTTTCCTGCTATGGAAAACAGTCCAGTTCTCTACACAACAAATTATGTGGTTTCTACTGAATACATACAGTGCACAGGCAGGATAAAGAAGTTCATTTACTCTTTGGCGAAGCTTTAGTACAGTTAAGATTCTTGATCTAAGCAATCTTGAAAATGGGGAGACAGCCAGCCTCCTTGGATGTACACACAGTACAGTGTCTAGAGTCTACAGAGAACAGCTGGACATAAAGCATGTAATGAATGTAATTTCTGTGGCTGAAAACACAGTGTTAACAGGAAGGTCAGAGGAGAATGGCCAGACTCTTCAAAGCTAAAAGGAAGGGCCACAAATGCAAAACAAACAGCAGGGAATATGTAGGGCGGCTTCCCTGAACGCACAACTCACTCAGCCTTAAAGAGGTTCTGCCGATAAAATGAGCCCCCAAGCCCATAGCAGTTAGATGTATCTAACAATGTGGCCACTCACAGTGTATGTGTGACTAAATTCCATTTAGTATGTCATGATACCTGACAGTATCTCAGTCAGCGTCCAATATTAGCATGTTAGCGTGTCAACATGAGTGTGTTGGCTGCTGCTCCGGCCTATGTGGGAGCACGCACGCTGCTGTGCCGGGGAGAGCACGCTCATGGGTCATGTACTCTGCCCTCTGTTTGTTTGCAAATGGCCGGGCTGTCGTCACCTGAAGGTGTGGGGGCCAAGCAGGGGACAGGATGTGTGAGGAGCTGGGTCACCGCTGTACTCGTCATCTCCCTGCTGCTCTCCGTCTGTGCCAACATCGCATTGAGCGTCCTGCGTGAGTAAATGCGGCCTCCCGCATGCTGTCCTGCGCCCTCTCTGGCCTCAGCGAGACGAGCAGAACAGGAAAGCGCAGTGTGTGAACCTCAGAGCCAGTCTTCTGAACAACATGACATCTTATTCCCATATTGACAGAATACTATCCACTATTTATTTGAATAAAGTGAAGACACCACTATCATGGTACTCGAATGCTTACCCTCCTGCCCCTCATCATTACATACACCTACAGCAGGTCCTTTCCTTATCATATCTCTTTCAGCTATTGAAAAATTGTAAAATATATCTTTTAGTGCCAGTTCGGTAAAGTACTCCATAGTTTGACATTAGTTATTCTTTAGATTAATTTGCCAAAAGGCTTGCTTCTCCATAAACATATCTACGATTTATGTACTTCAGGAGAAACCTATAAATACTTACATTTGTGGAGCCCAGATTGACTTCACCATCATGCAATTTAGACAATTCTAAACAATGCTGGGGGAGAATTCTAATCCGGAGAATCCTAATCCGGAGAATTCTAGGCAGGTCGGCCTAATTGTGGGTTGGTGACAAGGGCTGAGGGATAATAATGCTAACACCATACCAGGGGTACTCAACAGCCGGACACAGTGTAGAATTTAACTCGGACCGCAATGTCAGTTCTCCCGCCCCCCCTCAACAAATGTTATTGTCGAGAGCCATTCCCCAACCCCCCACTCGACAAAGACTGGTCTGCGGCGTGAAATTCCTAGGCTGAAACTCAGTCCCATTCCAGGCCTGATCACATTATAATTATCATTTTATTATTGTATTATTTTATTTTTATTGTTCATTTATTATTTATCTGTGGTGTGTTGGCGCCTGCCCAGGGTTGGTTCCCGCCTGCGCCCATTGCTCCCAGGATAGGCCCCGGGCCCCCCGCGACCCCAGTGGAGATTAAGCGGTTATGATAATGGATGGATGGGTGGATTTATTATTTATTTATTACTGGCTTCAAGTTGATGTCCACTCCTGGTGACCACAGTGGCAGACTCAAATAAATAGCAAATAAATAAAAATGGCATCTATTGCCTGACATGCACCCCCTTTGCTAGTAGAATGGTATCAATTTCTTCACTGGAAGGGCACCCATTGAATATATTTTCCTCTCCACCACAAGGGCACTTCATCATGTTTTCTCACTTAGGAGGGCACTTTATGAGTTGTTTCCACCACAAATGCACTCATGGGGCACCTTAGGTTTGCCCAATTATATGGGCACCTTATCACTAGATCGCATTTTCCCCACTGGAGGTGCATCCATTAGGACAACTCCACCCTTTCCCCCAAAGAATGGACACCCTAAACAGAACTGCATTATATTTTATCAACTGCAAGGTCACCTATTTGGGCAGTTCACCATATTTTTTCCCACTTAGGAGTTCCTTTTACAGCACTGCATCCCATTCGCTCTACGGTAAAGGGTTTGGGACACTTTAATATATTTGAGTGGCATAGGGGGACTTCATAACACCACCCATTTCCATTGGAAGGGTACCTGTTTAGACCATTTAGACCATTGACTTTATAGGGCCATGTGAAGGGCACCCAAACCAGTGTTTTTTTGCTACTCTAGAAGGCACTCTAGCGACGTTGACAGCCCTGCACCCCAACAGACAAGAATGAAATGTGTCCTCTGCATTTAACCCATATCTGACACAGCAGTAAGCAGCACTAAGGGGGCAAAGCTTGGGAGTAGTACCTTGATCGGGGATTCAAACCAGCAACCTTTCAAGTGCATGTCCCTAACCATTCGGCCACCTCATACCTCATAATCAGGCCAGCCCTTCATCCCGACCCTTAGTGTCACAGGACTGTGTTGAATAATCTGGCTATAATGATAACTACCT
>JAODKC010000137.1:20457512-20497005 GCA_026777985.1 Mormyrops attenuatus | reverse complement strand
TCCGTGTGCTCGTCCCCACGTGTGCCCTTCTCCGTGTGCTCGTCCCCACGTGTGCCCTTCTCCGTGTGCTCGTCCCCACGTGTGCCCTTCTCCGTGTGCTCGTCCCCACGTGTGCCCTTCTCCGTGTGCTCGTCCCCCCGTGTGCCCTTCTCCGTGTGCTCGTCCCCACGTGTGCCTTTCCCCGTGTACTCATCCCTACGTGTGCCTTTCCCCATGTACTGATCCCCTTGTATGCTCCTCCCTGTGTACTGATTGATTCTCTTACTTGCCCATCCCTGTTTACTAGGGTTGCACGATATCACATCGTGACTATAAGGCTTATGTGCAATAATCACCAGGGCTTCAGATGATGGGTGTAAACATTTGTCCTGATGCTGGCTTTTCGGTAAGTCTGTTTACTTATGCTCACAATTTTATTAAGCAAATTAGCAGTACACATAAATATTAATGACAGGTGTATTGTGACACCCAAAACTAATAAATTCAGCGTATCCTTATTTTTGATAAATGCGTTGGACCTTAAACCAAAGCACCACTGATTTCTTTTTTTTTTACCTTGTTAATGCACAATATCTCTGCTTTCAAGTGATGTTGTGGTTGTTGAGCTGTCCCTTTCTTCACTGTCACTTCAAAGATCCTAAATCATTTCTGTTGTATACCAAAGTGGAACATGGTGGCATGCTCCTCTAACTGAATTTAGTAAAAATAAGGTTGTGTGTAATATATATAGATTACTAACTTTTGTGCATCGTCATGTGGCTCTCATTATTTATTTCAATATTTTAATCGTACTGCTAATCTGCTTAGCAAATCGTGAGCATATGTAAACGTCCTTATAGTATGGAGAAGCTGGCATCAAAACAAATGATTACCGCTGTCATCCCGTGGAGATTATTGTGCATGCCCCAGGTAGTTGCGATTATGTATGGCAAAGTGATGTTGTGCAGCCTTCATGTGTACTGATCTCCTTGTGTGTCTTTCCCTGTGTAATAATTCCCTTGTGTGCCCTTCCTCGTGCACTGATCCCCTTGTGTGCCCTTCTCTGTTTACTGATGCCCTTGTGTGCCCTTCCCAGTGTACTGATCCCCTTGTGCGCCCTTCCCCGGGTACTGATCCCCTTGTGCACCCTTCCCTGGGTACTGATCCCCTTGTGCGCCCTTCTCTGGGTACTGATCCCCTTGTGCGCCCTTCCCCGGGTACTGATCCCCTTTTGCGCCAATCCCCGGGTACTGATCCCCTTGTGCGCCCTTCCCCGGGTACTGATCCCCATGTCTGCCCTTTTCCATGTGCGGGTCCCTTTGTCCACCATTTTCCATGTGCAGGTCCCCTTGTCTGCCCTTCCCTATGTACTGATCACCTTCTGTGCCTCATTTCCTGATCCCCTTGTGTGCCCTTCCCAGTGTACTGATCCCCTTGCCTCCCCTTCCCTGTGTACTGATCCCCTTGTGTGCCCTTCCTCGTGTACTGATCCCCTTGTGTGCCCTTCCTCGGGTACTGATCCCCTTGTCCGCCCTTTCCCCGTGTGCGGGTCCCCTTGTCCGCCCTTTCCCCGTGTGCGGGTCCCCTTGTGTGCCCTTTCCCCGTGTGCGGGTCCCCTTGTGCGCCCTTTCCCCGTGTGCCTGACCCTTTGTACTGATGCCTCTCTGCTTAAGTGTCCCTTTCTGTCTCTTAGATGGAGGTGGAGCAGCTGCTCTCTCTCTCTGGCTCAGCTCTGGCTCAAGCGATCAGTGCCCTGCTGGAAACACCAGGCCTTTATGTATTCTCTGACATCCTGGAGCTTCCCAACGTCAGAGAGGTCAGTCAAACCTGTGAAACACAGTGTGCTGCAAAACAGGATTATACTGTATTGGGTGTATCTGTATGTTACTCTGTAGGTTATATTTAGTTTCTGTAGTATTAAGTTATATTTTACATAGGGGAGTTCTGCCACTTGTTGCGCAGTACTCCAGGACTTGTTGGAAGAAATTATGCGCTGATTTTTTAGTTTGCTTTTAAACAGCTTTCTGAAGTCTCCAACCTCCTCAAATGACGTAGATGGGGGGAAAAAAACATGCTCACTGAATAGACAGCATATCCATATTTTTCCTGCTTATTTTTTAAGTGTACGTTTGTTGTTGAAATGGCCAACAAATTTAGTTGTGCTGCCTGCATTAGGGGTATGAATTGTACCCAGAAGGGTATCACTTCTATGCTTGAGTGTGCCATACTCCCTGTGTAGCTTAGTGGCTAGGAATCTGTGCCAGTTTCTGGAAGGTCATGGATTCATGTCCCATCGCCACAGAGTGATCATTTAACTGTTGGGCCCTTGAGCTAAGCCCCTAATCCCAACTGCCCCAAGAGCACTGGATCCTGGCTGACCCTGCTGTCGCTTTGGACAAAAGTGTCTCCTAAATAAATTAATCTAGAGTAAGTATAATTCAAATCCCTGGAGAAGCCCTACTTTGGTACCCTTGGTACTTAACCTGAATAGTTTTTGTAAATTATGCAGCTGTATAAAGTGTGAGTCATCTTGGACAAAAAGTGTAACTAAGCAACTGAATGTAAATAAGTGCATATACTGTGTTCATATGCTGATATAATATATATGCTAATGTATATGCGAAGCATAAGAGCCGTCCGCCCACCCTCACTCCCGTCTGTGGTACGTGGCCTTACCGCTTCCCTTATATTCGCTCATCTATTTCTTCGCTTTTAATAACATTGAGATTTTGAGTGTGTTCCAGTCCTGTAAAAGCGCTGCTCTGTGAAGCCGCCTGGAGGCAAACACATGCGAGGTGCCGCAGGAAATTGTAGTGCATCCCTCCCCCCCACCCCCCGCCCACGGTGTTTGCAGACCTTATTATTTGATTCTCGAACAGGAGGCCTTCTGTGCAGCGCCGCGGAAAGCTATTACTGCTGCGGCTCAGGTAATTAGGAGGGGGGCGCTGCATGTCAGCGCGATTGATGCCCAGAGTCCTCCTCAGATCTGATTTCTTTTTTGGACCTGCACAGTGCAGTTTGTTCCCCAAGAGTCGGGTCTGTTGCCAGCCAGCCGACCCATATGCCAATTTCATATTGATATATTTAAACGTCAGTTCTGATCACTTAATTACTTTGAATCTCCAAGTGACACAACTCCTCCTGGCTGTCATAGAGAATCAGAGTGTCTGCCTTTCAATAGTTAATAGAAGTCAGATCACTCAGCTTCAGAATGTTGAACAGTTATACAGTTTGCACTCTCGCTGCCATCCAAGAAAATCCTAATTGTTTCCAACAAGAAATGTTAAAGTTGCCACTTGAGGTGCCAAAGTAAATCTCCGGGACTGAAACCCAGTTAGGGACAGCTCTGCAGTGAGCTGTGCTGGGGATGATAGGGATCTGATCGGGGATTGCAGTCAGGATCCGTAACAGACCTTGCATAGAAAGTGGACCTCCAAGTATGACCCTTACGCCTTAAAAGCCGAATTGCATTTGGGAGCCATCTGGTGCTGTACTAAAACTGGTGACTGGTGACATAGATCTGAGCCTCTCTCTTTTTTTTCTTCTTCATCTTCTTTCTTCCCCCTCTGTTATTTCCCCTGTTATTGGGTGACTCTTGCAATGAGGCTACCCATGCTGATAAGCGTGTCCTGTTGTGGTGTCCCTGTGCAAGGCATTTAACTGCAATTGCTCCCATAAAATCTCTATCCATATGAATAGGAGAGTTTGCATCCCTGACGAGGAGGATAAGCAATAAAATGTTGTATTGCATTCTACCTAATTTTATGACGGAGATTATGTGCTCTCCAGAAAGACAGGCCAGCCCAAAATACTGAGTATGACAGATGTAGGGCGGAATGGTGTCTCGGCAGGTAGCGCTGTTACCTCACACCTCCAGGGCTGGGGGTCTGGTTCCCCTCCCCGCTCTGTGTGTGTGTGTGTGTGTGTGTGCGCGTGCATGTTTTTCTTGTGACCCAACTTAAATGGCTAATACTGAGTGATTGCGTGTGCGTCCTGTGATCAACTGGCATCCGGTCCAAACTGGCCCCTGCCATTTGCTCTATGCTGCCTGGGGCAGTATGCAGACTTTGCCACAGCCGTGTTCTGTATTAATAGTTGAAAATGGATGGATATGATAAATATATCAAAAAACAATGAATGCTGTATTTTTTTTTATGAAATGATATGAATAGTTGTCTGTGTATGAAACTTACCTGAGGATGCCTTTGACATGCATGGGATTGGGGATATGTAGACAGATCCTAACAAACTGCTGTTTGTGTCCATCTCTGTCCTGTTCTTCAGCTGGAGACAGGTCCTCATGCACCAGTGTATCAGTTACTCAACCTTTTTGCCTATGGGACATACTGCGACTACAAAGGTGACAAACGTTGGCATACGTAATTAAGTGTGGGCCTCCACGCCTCCTTGACCGGCATGCGGCTCTGTTCTGTGATTCACATTCAGCTTCTTTCCTCAGAGAGAGCGGCGTCTCTCCCAGAGTTAACCCCCGCACAGAAGAACAAACTCCGCCACCTGTCAATCATCAGCCTGGCTTCCACCCTCAAGGTACTGGCCTGGTCTGCAATGCCCAGTCTGGCTGGGAAGGCTGCCTTCAGTGCCCATCAGACAATTTCACCCCTGGTTTAATTAAATTCAGCTTCATTTACATGATTCCTCTCAGCATATTTTGTAGCTGTATGTTTTACTTCATTTATAGCTGTTTTTTCTTTTAATGAGGTGCTGTGTGCTCTTGAAATGGTTTTTTAAAAAATGTCAGGTGACGTCATCTTTCTGTGATGAAAGATGTTTAGTCAGCTTACTGGCTGAGGAAATAATGCTTGATTTTGGAACAGAAGAGGGCTGTAACCTCATTTGAAGTCAGGCCGGGTGAAGAGATTTAAGGAGAATGCTGAACGTTAGGTTGTAAAATGGCCAGACCTCCCTGCGGTGTCCCAGAGACGGTGTGCTGTGTCCCTTCCCCCAGTGCCTGCCCTACTCGCTGCTCCTGCAGCAGCTGGAGCTGAAGAACGTGCGGGAGCTGGAGGACCTGCTCATCGAAGCCGTCTACTGTGACATCATCCAGGGCAAGCTGGACCAGCGCAACCAGCAGGTGGAAGTAGACTGCAGTGTGGGCAGAGACCTGGGGCCCAATGAGCTGCCCAACATTGCCAACACGCTGCAGGAATGGTGAGCGGTTACTGGCGGCAGCCATCGGCGATCCACGGGCTTCCCGTTACGGCGCATTGTAGACCGGGTGGGAAACAGACATCTCTTGATGCAAGGTTAAGTCATTAATTAGGAAGATGAATGAAGGACTGAAGGTTGAGCTTCTACAAAAACAGGGCATTATTTTTATTTAATGAAAAGATAAACTACACTGTCCCTCTCCCTCTCCCCAAAATTCTCCCCCACACTTACATAGTCCTCATACATCATGTTCAGAACATGATAAAAAAAAAACTCTCAACCAATCACATTCATATACATGATGCATTACCCAATCGGAAAAGAGAAAGCCGGTGCGATCACCTGCTGTCCATCTGGTTATAGCCTGCAGGTATGCAGATGCAACTGACCTTGTTGAAGTAGTACAAAGTGGATTCTCAGCCTCCTTTCTCAGGCCTGAAGACTCTGCCTGGTCAGAATTTGACCCAGACTCAAGGCTGTACAACTATAGACTAGGATAAGGAATACAGCAGAGTCTGAGAAAGGGCTGCACAGATCCTTCACACACGTCTGTGGTCTGGGCCCAAGACACACCCTCTAACCTATAGCCTAATTATACTGAATAATGCTTCATCACAAAGTAAGTCTAATCATTAATAAATCCCCAAATCATAATTGACTTTTCTTCAGATTACTGATATGAAGTATAAGATTTATCACTGGGGGCCAGTCTAGGTTACTGGCCACATGTAGCAGCTATCCTTAGTCTATGAACACGATTTATCGGGATGTGAAGAAAGCTTGTCAAAGCCCCCGATTTTTCAGCTTGTTAGATTTTATTTATTGAAATAGAATGCCTTTTATTGTCACTATACACGTGTACAATGAGATTAAAAGCAGCTCCTCCAGTGGAAGCATGTATGTAGAACTTTTACCCAACAAACAATAAACAAATAGTGTAAAAAGTTCTGCGGCACTATGTACATATGTAAAGAATAAATAACTAAGTAGTTATTATCAATACCATTTAGATATTGGATATTGCACACTTGATGGATAGAAGGAAGTCCAGGGGTTTTGGTTTTGGTGTTGGTGTGGCACGGTCGTTAGCACTGTTGCCTCACACCCGTGGGACCAGGGTCTGAGTCTCTTCTCCACTCGGTAAGTGTGTGGCGTTTGCATGTTCTCATCTGCGTTCACTGCTTACCCCCACCAAAAGAAACATGCTAAGGTGAATTGGAGTTAGTTGGCACCCCATTCTGGGTTGTTCCCTGCCTTTCGCCCGTGGCTTCCAGAATAGGCTCTGGACCCCTATGACCCTGCATAGGACAAGCGATTATGGAGTTATGGAATGGCTGTTTCGGTGTTTCCAGTTGCCAAGGTCACCTGTGATGGCGTGAGGGGTTTCACCTGCCAGCCTCTGTACTGCTCTCTTTCTCACTAAGGTGTGCGGGCTGTGAGGCTGTGCTGTGTGGGATTGAAGAGCAAGTGTCCAGAGCCAATCAGTACAGAGAAAGTCAGCTGAAGGTCAAAGTGCAGGTGGAGACGGAGGTGTGTCCTTCCCCGTAGCAGGCCTTATATACCACAGAGGCTGTGGCCTCTTCTTCATCCTTGTTCTCTCTCTTCATCCTCGCTCTCCCTTACTCTTCTTGGGGACCCTCATATGCTAATCTTGTCTTGGTTCCAGCCAATCATCTAATGACTTGCTGTTGATATAAAGGCATAATTGAGTCTATATGGTTTGTTGTTTCTGTATTTGATGATTGTATTATGACCTAATGTTTTTTTTTTTGTCCCTTTAGGGAGTTTAGTTTGAGGGCAAGTAACAGAACCTCATAACAACTGTGTTATTTTTGCATAACAAGCATTTATGCAAGTATTTAAGCAAGTATTTAGCAGCTGCCCAATGAGGTATACATCTGTTTAGATGAAATAGTTGGCTATTATATATTGTTCATATGAATGTTTTTTAATAGATTCAAATAACACTTGTATCATTGTCATGGCTGCTGATCTCTTTCACCCAGGTCTCAAACCTACAAAAAACACTCAAGGCTAGCTCCGCCTCCCCTTCGTCAGGCCCCTCCCCTGCTGGAGCAGCATCCAATCAGGACGCAGACCAACCAACTGAGCCGCGTGACCCCGCATCATCACAGGAGCCACGGCAACCAGGAAAAAAGAGCTCTAAAGTCAAGGGGTAAGGAGTTAAGCATCGCATTAAGAGTAAATGAAACCCTTTCATTTGACCACTATTTAACCTCCATTCGTAGCAGTATTACCACTGATGGTTTTTACTCAGTTTGCCTTGTTTGAATGTATTTTATGTGAATGTCGCCTATTTTATGTTAATTTAGTAATTCTGAGAACATTAAGGAGGAAATTTCTCTGACTAAAAATTGTTCTGTTACTACCAGCAAGATATTATATACAGTAATTTATTCACATTGTGCATTTGATATTCATGGTGTAGGTTATTCGCCAGTTGGCTGTGATCAATTAAACGAGACCGCAGAAACTCACAGAAAACCAATAACAATACTGAAAATGATTTGGATCACAGAAAATCATGTAAAACATAAATTTTGCATTAGTGATACATAATATTTGTTAATGTAAGTGCATACTCTAACTTTAATATTAGAGTCGTGATTTGGTTACGGCATCATCTTTGTCCCGTTAACCAGGCTCACTCACGTGTTAGCCATCTTTGCGACCGTGGAATCTCGCGTTTCTAGAAGTAACTTTTAAACTTTTTAGTGCCGTTAATTTAGCATTTTTAATAATGAGTCCAAAATGTGGTGCTCTCAGTGCATACAGTAGTAACTTTGTACATACGGGGGCATAATTTAGATGGTTTTTATAATTATATAAAAAGGTAATAAATAGGCTTTTGTGTTATCTTTCAGGCTGGCAGACTGTTATGGGTTAGGGTTAGGGATGCCCAAGTATTATTTGTGAATTGTCACGTTCACAGGTATCTTCCACCCCAAACCCTCGAGTGTGACAGGGTTACTGGATACTTATGTGTGTATTTCTGTTAGCACGTTTTCCATGCTAATATGATTCATATATCATCTACAGACTCCGTGGAAGTGGGAAGATCTGGTCAAAGTCAAACTAAAGACGAAAACGCGGAGCGGTGGATGAAGCAGCACTTCACCACACAGGCGTACAGCTTTACAGACAGAGAGGCTGACCGACGGGCTGATGGTGTACATAAGGGGGTCCCATTAACACATAGTGTTAGAGTTGGTCCTGTACGGACCTGTACAGACATGTATAGAGAGGGGCTGCGTGTGCGTGTGTCTGTCTGTATGTATGTCTGCGTGTCTCAGGCCAATCCCCAGGCAGCGAGTCCTGGCCCAACGTTGAGTGTGTGATATTTTAATTTTTATTTTCTCAGCGAGTCATGAGGAATATCGAATTGTGAAATGTTGACAATAAATAGTTCCTTGAACCTCAGCGCTTCTCGATGTGTCGTGCTTTGTGTTTGCCCCCCTCCCCCACATCCCTTTGGCTGCCGGCCTGTCACGTCCTTGACCTTGACCAGCAAGCGCACCTGTTTGATTTGGGGCCAGTAATTAAGTGGCCTGTATCTAGGATTAAAATCACAATTGTTAAGTCCGTGAATAATCACTTTCTCACCCACAATATGTGGTTTAATCAGTGCTTTTCCATAAAAAGCTCTCCCCCAGCATCAATTAGCTGTTACCTCCCTCTGTATATGCCTTCATTTTCTTTGTCAGGCCCATCCTGTCCATCTCTAACTACCTCTTTCCCAGTGATAATGCTAGCAATTTAGTCCTCTTGCTCCCAATTGGATGGCGAGGGGGGTTACATGGAAGGAAGCTGATTTTCTGTCCTCGCTGCCTGCGTATGTGGTGCAGGGAGGCGGTAATTCCAGCCAGCGTGATTCACTCGCAGCTTCACAGCTTCTCCTCGGAGCAGATGGGTGCCGTGAACTCCTCGCGTGTTTTGCGTCTTGCTTGTGTGGGTTCCCACCTCGCCGCGAAAATAAATGCCAGGCACAACGTGAGTCTTAAAACACAGACTGGATTTTATTGTCTCCTTGGCCACTGTACCGTGCCTTCCCAGCATTCACGGCACGCCACATGACACAGGTTGCACTGGATACCACGGCAACACTTACACTCGGATTGATTAACTGGTTATAATTGTCAAAACCCTTTAGCTGCAGATTACTCTCTGGGGATTGTGGGTACATCTCATACTGCTACAGAGTGTCCCACGGTACGGCACAGGGGGCCGCTACTGAATAATGCATTACTAGAGGTAAACGATGTCTCTGTCTGAGGGGCTGGCGGTTTCGCCCTGCGCGATTGGGAGTCTGAGCTGAATTTTTTGTAGATTCAACGAGCTACACTGATATACACAACAGCATATCCTAACAGTGAAGCTACGACATGGCGCACGACAGAACCACGGGAAACGGGGGTGGGGGAGAGAGGCTGGATGCCTACACACATGGGTCTCATGGGGGGTATAAAGGGCTAGATATCTGAAATTACATTTCACGGCTGAAAAAGTCACACCTTGAACGTCTTGTGTCCAGTAGAAATAGGATCAACAGTTGCGTTCAGAGGTTCACCACAGGAATCCTGGTGGAGAAGAGAAGGAAATGAAATTGCACTGTTTGATTTAATACCTAGAAATGCCACACCGTTATTACAGAGATCTAAGAACTTTCTCCATGGGTGACGGAGAGCTGTTCTCAAGGTCTGCGAGTGCGATGTTTCTGCTCCTCAAGGCGAACCGGAACATGCTGGCTTACGAGTCACGGAGCTGGAGGTGCCGCTGGAAAAACGCCGCACTCGCCGGCTGTCAGTCTCTCACCTCTCCCTGTCGCCAAAGGATGGGATGCTGTGCAGTGTCTGCCTGCTGTCCTCAGGAGTGAGGGATCGCGGGAGGGCCAGCGAAAGCGGGGGCGCTGCCCCCCTGGACAGCGGGGGAGGAGTCTGCGAGCAGCTGCGGTCATAGCTGGGGAGATGACAGAAAAGCGTGCCATATAACCTTATACGGTACAATACGGTACACTGATGCAGAGACCCTGTTAAATAACACTCTCATAAGCCACGTATTACTTAGGAAAGTACTTTTCCCAAAAGGCACTATATCATGAGCTCTAATGTATGGCCTTTCATATCATGGCAATCTACAGTAATTTATAACATTTAGAATAACATGTATAAACGTTTAAATACTACTAAAATGTGCAACGACTTGACACCATGCTTGTGAATGACCCGTGAAATGCTCTTCAGCCAAAGATGTACGTCTCAAACAATCGAGGGCAGGTGATGTGTCACAGAAGGTCAGCGCTAGGCGCACTGCGCTTGCTAAGAAGCTACACAGAGTGCAGGCTGTATTTTCAGTGCTGATACAACGAGAGAGGGTAATTGCATAAACATTGACAGACTGGCAGGCTGCTTATTACAGAGGGTCTGTGCAGCGACAGACAAATGGTGTTTGTTTAGGCACAGCCAAAGCCCAGGCCATAACGCTCTCTGCATCTGAGTAAAGTCTGACACAGTGTCGATACAGAGACTATGGCTCCCAACTGGTAGGATGTCGAGTTCTTACCAGAGTTTTGCAGTTATGATGACCGCAGTCAGAATTAAGAGCGAGGAGATGGTCACAGTGACATAGAACTGTGGATCAACTGCAAGAGAGCAACAGAAACAAACAAAAATGACTTAAAAGCCATAAAGCATCAGAGGGGAACTTTCCAGGGGAAGGTCTCACTGGGGCCACCCAGCCTGCTGACCTACCTTCCTCCACCCCACTGCCCAGCTCCCCCTGTCCCTCCTCCTGCCCCACATCCTCCCTCTCGCCCTGTAGGAGCTTCTGCGTTTGTGTGGTCGGTGGGCTCTGATGCAGCTCCCAAGCCTCCGTTGCCGGCCGATGGCCGCTTGTCTCCTGGGCTGAGGGGTAATGTGGTGTCTCGTCCTCAAAGGTGTGAGTCGGTCCCCAGATGACTGCCCAGAGTGGCGTGGGTGTGGCTTGGCTGGTGATGGACAGATGAGGCGAGAACGGGCCTATCTGCATCTCCTCCATCTGCTCCGCGTCGCCTTCTCTCTTTTCCTCCTTCCTCTCTCCCCCCTCGCACGACACATGGCGTGTCGACGCGACCAGGAGGCAACAGAGGGCGGCCAGACGTGTAACAGGAGAGCTGGAGCTGAGACAGAGGAAGAAAAGGGTTAATAATGTTTAGTGCACACACACACACACATACATGCCACCCAGAACAAACACCACACTAAGTCCAACAGCTCCTTCAACTTGCCAATCTTTCGAGTCTCTCTCACGCCGTCTTACCATCTCTCCATTGCTTCGGCTGCTCACAGAACCGCTGCTTCACTAATCATCTTCCTTAAACGAGACAGAGGGAGGGCGCCAGGGCTTTCTGGACGATGACAGATTTCAAAAACATAAACAGAGTCTTGCTGTAGTAAAGAAATTTGCACGCAAGAGCTTGAAGCACGGCACAGGACAAACTCACTTGGAAATTACAGCGAAGTGAACGCACATGCACCCGTGATCACATCTGGAAATTAAATGATTACCGTGGGAAACACACACCAGGCAGGCTTATGTCTTTTTAGATTTCCTCACTCGTGAAGAGGGGCGTATACCCCACACGCATACACACACACGCACGCACACGCACACACACACACACACACACACGCACACACACAGAATGAGATCAGGGAACATGCCTACCTCTCAGTGCAAAAGGAGGGAGTGAGGGAAAGAGGCAGAGAGAGAGGGAAAAAGCATTGGTTGCCTTAGCGACAGAGACATGTAGAGACCAAGGGAGAGAGAGTGAGGGAGACAGTGTGGGTGAGATTTAAATGCTAATTATGCTTTTTAACAGGTTCAATTAGATGGACAGAGAAGGAAGGAAAGAACGGAATGGATTCGAAGACAGAAATAGCGAGAAGCTAAGAAGAGCTTATTAATATTCTAATTTGGGGGAGGGGTGAAGGACAATTAAATTATTTTTAGCAGAACAGAAGAGTGGGTGAGATGATCAATATACATTAATTTACCTCACTGAAAGGCTGAACCGCACGGAGGTGAAAGAGATGAATGAACAGATATTTATAGACAGGCATGGCACGAATAATAAACAGCCGAGGCAGAAGGTCAAAATTTGGCAGATTTATTTCAGACGTGCAAGAACAACATTTGCATATGCAAAAACGGGTAATTTGGTCTCTCTGCGTCTCTCCCCTCCCTCGATCTGTCACATTGGCTTCTCTTTCCATCTTTGCGCCACTCAGACGCACTGTATTTTCAGCCGGGCAGCACCATGATCGATCGTCCTGTCACTGAAGAGCACAGCGGACCCATGAAGAGCTGGGCTCCTGGCCGGTTGCAGGTGCATCGTGGGAAACGTAGTCTACCTCACTCTCACCTGTCAGGAAGAGGTGTGTCACTCAATTTACTGCAGGGGTAATTAGTCACGTCTGTAGTGTGGGAGGCAGAGCACGAGTCTGTCTTACCATCACTGTCCTCCTCTGTGTCTGTACCAGACTCCTCCAGAGAGGCTTCCAGCTGTGAGTTTCGCTTTGCGGTGACGTCACCTCTGTTAAATTGACAAAACATGGAGCTGAAGTGAGTATCCATGGGAAATACCCAATATTAACAGTTAATCACACTAAATTGCTTTGTATTATGAAATGCCTGAAAGCTTTAGCAACATCCAGTATGTATTAAAGAATAATTATATTTACTGATATCTAAATTATATTAAAAATATTAAAAATAAAAATAAATGGTTTTCTCAATGTCATACAAGTTTCTCCTGCAATTAAAAGACATGCAGTTAGGCTAATTCAGTGTGTATGTATGTATGTGTATAGTTATTACATTGTGGTGACCAGATTTCCCCACAATGTGATAAAAACATGTTTTCACCTTATGGGAAGCTCAATTTTATTACAATTTGTGAATTCAATCAAAAAACAAAAATGCCAGAAGTCTTGTATTTTGTTTGGTTACTTATGGTTAAGGATAGGGCTAGGTAGGGGTTAGCGTCATCAGAGTTAGGGTTAGGCCCATAGAAATGAATGGAGAGTCCCCATAAAGACATGAACACATGAACTGTGCGTACACACGTGTGTATGTGTGTGTATGTGCACCCTGTGACTGTCAGTGTGGCCCATGCTGCCTGGGATGGGATCCAGCAACCCCCCCACTATGACCCCGAGCAGAGTAAGCAGGTTTAGGATGGATAGATGGATGGATGGGTGGGTGGATGGATGGATGGTAAATAGTTGTGTTTCGGGAGAAGACAGCTCACCTCTGCTTGCCTTTTGCTGGAAGCTGCTCCCAGACCGTCAGGGCACGCCCCCCCGTAACCCAGCGGTGGCACCCGCTTGCAGTCAACCATCCTGTGAAGCACAGGATTCTGGGATATTCCGGACACGTCAGCGACACAAGGTACTTGCACAGAGGAAGGGAAAACACTGAAAGAAAAAAAGCAGGATCTTACTGCATATAAGAGCACATGAGGCTTGTAATCACTAAACCGGTTACAGCTAATGGATAGTGGTTAAATTGTAGTCAATGGATAGTGATTAAATTATAGTCAATGTCAGAGTCATAATTATTATCACACTAACAGTTGAGGGTACTCTCTCCAGTTGCAAGATCAAAGCAGGAGCCAATCAGGATTCCCCCTGTCTGACTGACACAGTCCGTCAACCCAGCGACGCTGCTGTGATTTGCCAATTTGGACACTGAGCCTGTGGGGACAGACAAACAGCAAAGGGACAATATCAAGAGACAGTTAAGGGGGTTCATGCGTTTCCTTGCCTCTGACCTGCTTATAGCACGTAATGCAAAATGGTTCTCCAAACACTGACCTCCCTGTGTCCTCTTCCTTTAACCACCTCTGTCAGCTGGTCTAAAAAGCGGCCGAAAAGTGTGCTGCCGCCATTCTGGGCAAATACAAACCCTCCTGAGATTCTCCATCGTCACAGATGGCTCCTCCCCAACCTCTCCCTCAGAATCCCTTCTCATCAAGCGGTCCCAGGGCTGCCTCCCTCCCAGTCCTCCTTTACCGCCCTCCTCCTCTCTATATCAATCTGCCCGACACAGAACGACGCCGATTCCCCCCCCACCCTCCATGCCACATCCTTTATGTGCCGCTGAACACCTCAGCGCAGGACAGTCAGTCAAGGGCCACGGCACCCCCACTCCTTTGACGCTTGCCGAGAGCCGCCCCCACCCATGCTGGGCGAGCTGAGCACAGCCATGAAAGCTGCAAAGCTCCTTTGACAGGGACAGAAAACTCACTTAGTCACTGTTCCTGGGATCCCAGCGATGTGGCTTAACACTTGCTCATCACTCCCTGAACAAGACATTACTAACATTCTCTCAGTCTTGTTTTTAGATTTCTTTGTGCAATTCTTAAGAACGGAGTTGTAAATATGGCGACCTACTCATCTGGAGGATTGGGTCTCATTTCATCAGTGTTTTGAGGCTTGGAGTCAGTGGAGAACTAAAAATTGGCAGAATTATTCTGCTGACACTTAGCAGGGTCGGTATGTTACCAGTTATTAAAACAGCATCACCCCTAACCTGTCCTCCAGTTTAGAATCTTCAAGCTGGCTCTCCCGTTGGCAAGGAACACGCGGTCTCCACGGGGACTCAGGGTCAGCTGACTGACCGTGGCCCCGTTCTGACGACCGCAACCAGTCACGGCGGAGCTCCACTGATGCAGCATCCGCAATGGGGCGGCCCTGGAGCACTGCGCCTCCCACACGGACACGCCCCCTTCGGCCGAGCCACTGAACAGCAGAGGACCGTGGGACTATGGAGGAATTCAGAATACGGCCATGATTCTCGGCGCCACTAGGGCAGCCTAAATTCTAAATCTGAAAGGGTATGAGCTTGCCGGCACATGGACACCTGCCTGCAGCGAGGTCACGCTGTCCTCGTGCGCCTTGATCGACTGACAATTCTCCATGGTGTCCCAGCTCCAAACCTCCACCTTGCCACCATCTGAAGAGATTGAGAGATTTCACAGCATTAGCAGTGAGGCGCACAGTGAGAGAGAGCATACCAGAAAGGGCTGCTTACACACTCACACATCCCCCTCCCCCCCACACCCACCTGATCCTGTGACGATGAGTCCTTCTCCTTCGGGGACAAAACACAGAGCAGAAATGGCATTGAACGTGTAGATGGACTTGACACAGCAGCCTAAAAATAAAGATCAGGACTTGAAATGATTGTCTGCTCACCAAACTGACACGATACTGGCGTGACCCAAATGGAACACATTTTGCTGGAGGCCTTTGGCAGAGAACCTACCAGTACTGAGGGCCCAGATTTTGATGGTGCAGTCCACAGAACCACTGAGCACAAACTGCTCTCTCTCATTTAATGACAAAGATTTTGCTGGGGAGACAGAGAGAGAGAGGGAGAGAGAGAGAAGAAAGTGAGTGAGTGGACAGGGCATCACTCATCATGCTACACCAAATTCACATAATCAATCAAGTCCTGTGTCCCCGTTTCTGTTATTACCCATGTTGGAACCTAAAGTTCCAAGACATGTGTGTCATCATGGTGATGTGTGTTACACACGTGACCCTCAGGACCTGACACGTGACCAATTCTGCACCAGCGGCTGACCAATCAGGACACATCCGAATGCGGGACCTGAAGCAGCGGCCTTCAGGTTAAAAATGTCCCATAAACTACTGCCACACGATGGCCCACAGGTGGGAAATACAGCTCCGCTTATGGTACGGTATGAATCACCTAAGACCCATCACCCCCCACTGTGATGAGTCAGGTCCAACATGGGTGTCGGCTTCCGGAACCTACTTCCAAACCTGATTCCAGCTGGAAGTTAAACTTGACTGTAAGACGCAGTCTGGGTACAGGTACTGTGATTGTTTGTTACCTAGCCTCCTGCAGTATTCGGGGAGGGGTGCCAAAAGACCGGTGATGCCCCCACTGTGCCCCCCAAGGTTCCGCTGTTCACTCGCTGTGGGGACATGCCATACCTTTACTGTTGTGTCGCGGCTGAGTCAGAGAGAAAGAGAACAGGTGGAAAATTACAAAAAGGCACAGTGCCGTCTTGATCACTAAGAGACAGCGAATCACTGGGTACCTGCCAGAGATCACCAGGTTATCCACAGCAACGACACAGGTGACGATATCGCTGTGACCCTCTAGCGACCGTAACCGAAACCTCACCCCTTCCCAGGATGCCCTGAGAGAATTGTTTTTAGACTCTGGAAAAAAAGAAAGAGTTAAAGCAGAAAATTATATGCTGATAGCATAGTTAATAAACACTATTTGGTTACTGTGTTTGGGTTTCTGCAGGAGGCAGTGCCGGTGGTTTTTGGTGACAACATTTTACCCAAATGATCACTCTATTGAAAATAAATAAGAGCAATATGTTAGAAACGTGTTACCTTCTTGATGTTCACTAGTGCCTGTTTGGGACTTGGTAGGGCACCCTGGCACCACTTCTCGCTCCTGACTTGGAGCACTGTCACTCACTTCCCTTGGTACTTTGGCGGGGGGGCTCTGTGACACGGCGACCTCTGAGCTGTCCTCACTACGAGCAGAGAAATACACACAGGAGAAGTGTGTCATATTATGCACTGAACAGTTGCTCGCCTTTCCAGCGCTTCACCGTGAGGGACTGCCGAGTGACACCCGGCCAGTTGTTTTGGTTCATATCCCTCTCCTCAGCATTAGCATTCATGCCAGACACATCGACTGTGCCTTGTATATTTTATTGAACAAAAGAAGTATCAAGATCCCGCAAGCTGCATCACCCCGCTTTGTCATTCCTCCCGACACAAAAAGAGCGTGGCACATACTCAGCAATAACTATCACTTTCGGTAATTTGTGTTGTGATTAGGCAACACTGAATTTAGCTCCTAAAATGACAATACACTGATTGAAAGCCTTTTGTGGTAATCTGTCTCAGTGTCTCTCCAGATCTCTCCACGCATAACAGACATTTAAAATGGTGTGTGGCTGAATGCTTTGCTAGTATTGCCCATATTACATCTGAATATTAAATCTATTTCTATACTTCTTTATGGCCCTGTTTTCCTTTTGTGATCTCACTCTCTTACACTTGTCTTTTCATTCTTTCCTTCTCATTTCCCACAGTTCCTTGGCCTTGCTGGGGGGCAGAAAGCTGCAGCAGCAACTCAGCCAATCTGGAACGAAGCTCCGCCTTCCTTGAGATCTGGGAGGGGGGGGGGGGCAAGGGGAGGGGAAGCAGAGATTAATTCCAATACACCCACTGTAACTGTTGCTACTACTTTGTAACACGTGGCTCTCTAATCAGTTTAGTACTGCAATGATGATTAAGGTCATAATAATGTAACACAATAACAGACACCACCGGGAGCAATTTTGTGAGTGAAACTCTGTGTAGCTACTGCTCTGAAGGGCAGGGCAACAGTATGATTCCTTACCATTCACCTTTCAGAAGCATACAATTGTTCAAGCTTTTTAAGAATGTTGTTCATTCAAACCTCAAACTTTGAAATATATGTATAATGATTTGACTTTTGAGCCATTTTAAAATGCGCTCGATCAGAACCGTTATCCATCCACCCAAGTCGGTTAACTGCATATCCAGATGAAGTAGGGCGATTCTGAGCTTTAGAAAATACCAGATCTCAGGGTAAAGATAGCCAGCTGAACTTTCACTGGCATCAAAATGCATGTAACTATTATGACATGTGGTTTACATAAGTGACTCTTATTCTTCCAGGTGTCCTAATAAAGCCGCATACAGCCAATATATATTTTATAGTAAAGATACCTACAAATATTAGTTAAAGCTCATTGAAAGTAACCGCACATGATACAACAGATACTGAATTACCTGTAATTGGAGTGGTCTATCGGGAGTAACAATTTCCTAAACTACAAAGCGTCAAAGCGTCTTTGTTGTTACAATTTATGGAAAATACTATTTCTAGTATTTCATCATTGGATCTGATTTTCAAAACGTGTCAGAAAAATGCTTTAACTGTTTAGTTAATTTCCCTTGTCATATATAAAAGAAATAGTGTTATTTATTATGACTAACGATTTTAATACGTTCTCCGTAAAACAAACACCAGTGTCGTATCAACATACATCATCATCATCATCATCATAAGGGTTTCAACGCACACAATAATATGCAACTGTGCAAGGTTTTTGTGTACCTTATCTCTTTCCTCTTGAGTGAGGAATGGTTTAATCTCCAGATTCTCAATTTGCCTTAACTTCTTGTGCAGTTTCCTCACCTCCCCCATCGCGCTACCTCTATTTTCTTACTATTTATTCTGTCTGCAAGTAATCAACTTTCCCTGCGTCCCAGTCGGTACCTTTCTGTGGAGCTGATCGTATCATGCTTCTTTGATGCATGAAGTCATTCAGCAAGATTCAGTGATTGCTGGTTTATCGTTGCATTTTGCTCCTCTGCTGTCTTAACACACTTCCCGGGACGTGTCATTATTGACAATAACGCCCACAGGCCGGAAGTATAAGTTACCAATTTGACCTCCTGTACCGGAAATCGCTCCATTTTCTGCGTTCGATAGGCGAAGAAACGGCGCGTTTACATTGAAAATGGTTGTGAAATATGGGAACTGGCGATGTTAATCAATGCGTGTAATTAATATTTCCAAAGAATCTATTTTTTTTTCCTCTGCATATGATTTAATAGCGGACTGTCTAGTTGTTGCAAATTATTTTGCCAAAAACAGGATAATTTATAGAAATCACGCTGTACCAGGTAATATGCTACTACACATACCATAAACCTAAATACCCTTCTTAAAATTACGAAATTCCACTGTTAAGAGTTCAGCTTTATCCCAAAATAGGACACAAAGCACAATCTAACGATATATAACACACACGTGAAACACTGCTAACCTAAAACGTAAGGCAATGTATTCTTGCAAGAAATACTTTGTGCCCCCTCTTCTTCCCCTTTATAAGGCAGCGTCCTTCTCTGCAGAGACCTTACTCCCCGGAAGTTACATATGCAGTATCGGAGGTGCCTTTGTTTTTTTTCTTGACCGTATTCGCCGGAAGTGTGGCGCAAATGAGTTGGGCAGCCCAGCAAGGAGGAAAAAAATAGAAAAAAAAACGAAGGAGGGAAAAAAAACTCGGCGAATTTGTGGGTTCGGGCGGATTTGGACTGAGTTTCCGAACTGTCCCGGCCCGAGGGAGTCCCGGGGAGGGAAAAAGAGTCGCCAGTACCGGTAATTATCTCCAATTTCCTTCTTGTTTGTTAATTATTGTCTGTTAATTTTAGTGAGTCGTGCGAGCCGCTTCTCCTCGCTGTCTCGACAGCCGGAAGTCTGCGCGAGGCTGCCTCGCGCTGGGGCTTCGGCGTTGACAGTTTTTTTTTCTCCCCTCTTCTTCTTTTTTTTTAATCCTCGATTTTTTTTTATTTTCACAGCGACGAAGAACGAGAGAGCGAGGGAGACATAGATAATGTTTTCAAGGCACACCTCTTTCAGACTAAATACTCGTTTGTAGCTAGCTAAAGAGCTGTCTAGCTATGATGAAAATCCCTCTTTCTTTGCCAATGTTCACTTGTAAACAAATAAAAAAAAAGACTTATTTTAATTCCGTCTTCCTACTGGGAACACATAAATATTTGACAGTTATTCGGTGCTTCCGATTCACAAAGACTTCAAAACATACAATTTCGCCCTATTTTATGTGGAAAGTATATACTACCGAGCTAATCTCGAGCTAACTATTATTCGTTATACTTTATTAATTACCAAGCATCTAATCGCAGTCAATTGTCTGTGCATTACAGTTAGCAAAGTATTAGCGAATGCTAACTCATATCTAATTTTCTATCGTGTAGATCTTCAGACAGTGGAAACCGCATCGATATTATTATTATTATTATTATTATTATTATTGTTAAATGTATTTTACTGAGGCAAACAATTCATACAGCAGCTACCAGTGTTTTATAATTAATAAAGAACAATTCAGCATAAGTTGTGTCCCGTACGGCGCCTACCCAAGCGTCAAAAAATGATTGCTCAACTCTTCGGGTAATTTATTAGGGAAATACTTTCGGAGATGTACTAGATGTATGCACATTCATGTAAGGTTTGGAGTATGTTTGAGCATAACTATATGGACGGTGGTCTAGGAAGACCGTCGTTTTCTTTTTTCCTGCAGGTTCTTGTCCATCAAATTCCTTTGCCTCCTTACTATTCGCTTTAAGCTTGGGTTGATGAGATTGACTAAGTTAATGTCCACATTGAATAATATTTTGTTGTTACTGATGATTGTAGGAATGATGGAAGATTCCCATTTTAACTCCTCGTACTTCTGGTCTCCAGTTCCAACAGTACAAGGACAGGTAAGGTTATCGTTCATACTGGAATTAGTTAGGCACTATAAACCAAAATAAGGTAGAAATATGAGGTCAGCACCTCCGTGTCCTGCAGGTTTAGGAATAAAGTTTAATCACCCTGTCATTTGAACCTGAACGAGAAGTCACCCAACATCCAAATTATTAATTTTAAAAAAAGCAATTACGAGCTAAAATACTGCAAAATTCAACATGTCCTATTGGTCTGGAGGACAAGAGTCACAGATTGATATATTAAACTAATCAATATTGATTTAATCAATTACATGTTTTTAGAGATAAGGAACTGTTAAGGGTCATCACATAAATCATTTTTACATTTTCTTCCTCAGTCCTGGCTTGGGTCATCACTGTCTCTGTTTTTTTTTTTTTTAATTGTCTTCCTTTGAACTCACATCTCTTCCCCCCTCCACCAGATCGAAAACGCCATGTTTCTGAACAAGATGAAAGAGCAGCTGGGCCCTGACAAGAACCCCTCTTTCCCTCACCCCTCCCACTACCCCACCACTGTGCTCACTGTGCCAGGCTCAGTCACTATGGACACAGCAGGGCGGACTCCTAAGCAGGAGGGAGGAGGCGGCACGTCACTGGCAGTCAGTGGCCACCTCCACCCTCCACATACCACCCAGAACATCACCGTGGTGCCAGTGCCCTCTTCCGGTATCATGGCGGCAGGTACGCCCTGGTCTCCAGGGGCGATGCTCACCATTGTCTCTTCCCATTGGTTTCCCATTCTCCCAGCTCACACAGCATCCTTGAGATCTAGTATTTTTATTATCTATATTTAGGCATGTAGGATATTGAAAAACAACACCTCAAATATTTTCCAGTTTTTGCCAAAAAAGAAAATCATCCATCCATCCATGCATCCACCCATCCTATAATCTCTTATCCTGGTCAGGGTTACAGATAAAAGAAAATAATAATTTGTACAATACATTGTTGTTTAAATATGTAAAAAAAAAAAAAAAAAAAAAATCAAGACAGTTTGTGTTTTAGCATTTTTTGCAAACTTTGAATTAATTCCACTGTAATGGAAATATGAATAGGTGTAGCTTCCCAATCCTGCTACATCTGCAAGTCTTCCAATTATCTTTAAATGAGCAAAAAAAATCCTTTCAGGATATTTTAGTCCATCCATCCTTCTATCCATAAAAGTTTTGAACCACTTTTCCAGTTGGTTAGGTGCATAACTACTTAGTTTAAAAGTCTTTAGTGCTTGGATATAATGAGAGGCTGTGTAGCAGGGCCAGGGTTTGGAACTCCTGTCAGTGTTTATCCATGTACCAGTCACATGACCCTGCTCGTCTCTCACCTTATAGCTGGGCTGGTAATCACCACTCCCCAAGGTACGCTGGTCTCCCCTCCATCCTCGTCGCAGTCCTTTGTCCCCGGACATCCTACAACAACCATGATAGTGTCAACGCTACATGCCCCGAGTACAGGTAAGCAGCTCCACTTCACCTCAGTAAGCAGCCAGACTGCCTCGCAAGCTGCCTGATGGGCTTCTTTGTTTAAAGATGATAATGGCACTCAGATTGATTTTTTTTTTAATCCCCTGATGGATTTCATAACAAGCAATTTAACAAGAAGCTTTTTTAAAGGCAAACTTTGAAGATGATTCTTAGTGCTGGTCCTTCATATATTATTCGCTCATATCCCAAAGCATGACAAAATTGTTTCCCTTGCTACATAAATGCAATAATTCATTTTTTTAACAACCATATGTTTAATAATTTTTATAACGTGGGAAAATATTTAATAGCATTGTAGCAAAATGTTCAGTATTTTTTTTTTCTGTGTTTTTATCCTAATGATGTAATTTTACTGAACAGCAAAGCTTGGTTCCCCTTTGCTTCATGCAATGCTGTGCCGTGGAAGGTCCCAGCAATGCAGCTGCAAATGCATCACTGCGGCTATGCAGTCAGTTGACTTGTGGTGTAACCGGCACTGTACTGATGGCCTTGCTGGGCTGAATGTGTGTGCTGATAGCGAAATTAAGCTGAAACGTTGTTAGCACTAATGCTAACCTCACATTAACAGAATGCGCCAACAGATGATCCAATAGCAATTCTGCTCAGTTGTTCTGTTGAACTTTTGCTAATTAGGGATCCTGTATGCCAAGATCTTTTTCTGCAGAGTCTGCTCACTTCAGAACTTACTTGAAGTGTCATCCAAGACTGTGTCTCAGTTGGGAAAGTTCCTCAAGAACTGACAGTTGTTGTTATAATTTCCAAAGTGAGTTCAGTGGGGAGTTGAATTAATTCCTTGAGGTGTGTGTTTACTGAATGGCAGCGGATACCCATAGGAAGATATGCGGGTGTTGTTATGCATCGTTGCAATGATTTAACACTTACTCACTTCACCCAGTCACCCGCAATGCAAATAGGTTAATTAGCAATTTTTTTTTTTATTGTATCCCTATAGGCAGAGGAGTTATTATGTAATACATTGAGACATGCTAAATGCAAACTGCATCAGGACAATTTTAAACCAGACAGCTATTAACCATTAATCAACACAGTAATATGCACACATGCACAATACATTTTAACCGAAGCTGCACCCCTGGCTCGTGCCCTGTGCTTCAACCCTCCTTGACCCTACCGTCCTAGCATTAGCCTGGACGGTATCCTCTTGCAGTATGAGGACTGTTAGGGTCTCTGAAAGGGATGAGCACGGGACGCTGTGCCGACGGCACTCTCGCATCGCCTATGACAGCATCATCACACAGCCAGGATTACTGATTATCCAGATGTGCTTACCTCAGTTATCCTGACTTCCCATTCCTGTTTTCCCCCCCAGACAAGAAAGACAACATCGGCATTTCCCCAGCTGTCGTCATGCCGACACCCTCTAAGCGGGGCCGGAAGAAGAAGACAGAGCTGCCTCGTGCAGGCCCCACCCCGGGCGGGCATCCCCTCTCCGCAGGAAGTGACGCGCTCATCTTGGCACACCTGGCAGCAGGGGGGCAGGTAAATGAGCCACATTTGCTTTGTACAAGTGGTGTCATTTGCTAGATATTCAGCTCCATTGGTGAAACTGTGTCAGGTGACCAGGCTGGACCAGTCAAGGCGCAGGTACAACGGCTACGTTTACCTGCAAATAACGACAGTTGTGCTCGGTCATTGGGTAATTTGCTGCTTTCACAGGGCAGATGCCTTTGCCCAAAGCAGTGTACAAATGAGGAAAGTTTGGGGTCAGAGCGCAGGGTCAGCCTGCATGCAGCAGCCTTGGAGCAGCTGGGATTAAGGGCTTTGCTCAAGGGCCCAACAGTGATATGTTTACACTGCTGACTATGGGATTCAGACCCTCAAACTGCTGGATATGAGCATGTCCATTCATGGTGGCCTCTGGGGTTGTGTGTTTGATTCCTGTCCCAGATCTGTGGAATTTGCTGGTTCTGCCTCATTTTGTGTTAGATTCCTCCTACGGTCCAAAGATGATTTGAATGAATATCTCCAAATTGCTTTTAGTGTTCAGGCCAGGATGGACTGGCATCCTGTTCTGCTGACCTGCTCCAAACTTTCTGTAGTGGATAGGCTATACTGAAAGCAGTGGTGGATGGATGGATAATGCAACATTAAAATTAATGAAGAGAAGTCCTCTCCTTTTTGACTGGGCATGTGTTTTTGCAGCACCACCCCGCTGACCCATATGACCTTTCGAATGATGAGGATGACCATGGCAGCAAAGACAGCAGCAAGTCTTACAGGTAGGGGGGTAGAAGGATCAGATAGTGTCATGTCCTTGCGGAGCGTCTCCCTAGAATAGGGGGGCAGCAGCCTGCAGATTGCTAGCGGAGCGGGTACTAGTGCAGCTCTCTGTACGCGTAGAGCTCGCACCCCTGTCGTTAAGGTGCATGGCCTCGGAGCACAGCAGCGTCGCAGTGCATGAGTTGGGAGCGAGCACGCGTCGCAGCCACAGGCAGGCCCCCCGCACACGTTAGCGCCCGAGCGCTGGAGCATGCACGCTGCCCTCGTCTCACCGCCACATGCGCTTGCCACACACGCTGGACACGCCTGCTCTGTCCCACCCCCTAGCCCCCTCAGCGTTGCCATAGTGCCCTGTCTCTCACCCGCCCTCCGCTGCATCTCCTGCACATACCACGCGCTCTGGCTTTCTGTTGTTGAGTTACTCTCCCTCCTCTCCATCCCTGTCTCTCTCCTTCCTGTTCTGTCGCCCCTCCCTGCTCCACTGTGTTATGTTCCAACTTGTTTTTGGGTTTGTTGTTTTTGCTTCTGTTTTGTTGCCCGTCTGCCATCCCACTTCTCCTCTCCATCCTCTGCTGCCTTCCTCCTCCTGCACTTCGGCTGTCCCCTCTCTCTCTCTCTCCACACCCCCAAACCCCCGTCTCTGCCTTCCTGTCTCTGTGTCTCTCCGCCTTTAGGTGCCGGATGTGTGCGGTGACCTTCTTCAGTAAGTCAGACATGCAGATCCACGCCAAGTCGCACACAGAGGCCAAACCGCACAAATGCCCGCATTGCTCCAAGTCCTTCGCCAACTCCAGCTACCTGGCGCAGCACATCCGCATCCACAGCGGGGCCAAGCCCTACACCTGCTCCTTCTGCCAGAAATCGTTCAGGCAGCTCAGTCACTTACAGCAGCACACACGGTACTGCAGCTCCCCCGGGCGCGCTGCCTGCTGGGGTGTGGGTGTGGCCTGGCCTGTGTGTGCAGAGGCATGCCCCCTGTGGATGGACTGGTGTGGGGGGAGGGGCTCTGTGCTCTGTGTGTGGGGCTTCCGTCACACGGATGGGTTAGGGGTGGCGTGTGCGTTTGGTCATGTGACCGGTCTGGGGGAGCCTGGCCACGTGAAGCTTTAGCAGCCTAGAGGCAGCCTGTCATCCTGGCTAAACGGCCTACAAACACCCATCTATAAGAGGTGGAAGTAAGGCTATGGGGAGCAGCCCTTTGGGTCATGCTGGGGACGGGGGGGGCTCGTCTGGGCGCTCAGTGCATGGCCACTCTCATGCTTGTTCATCCCCGCAGCCTCTCTGTGGCCCTTCTGTCCATATGTCTGCTGCCTGCCGTTGTGTGTTCTCACTCCCATTCATGTCCGCTGCTCCCCCTCCCTCCTTCCCTCGCACATTGACATGATCACACACAGCAGCGGGCACACAGGCTCGGGGGGGGTGGGTTGATGGTGCGACTGAGCGGCACTGCCAGCATCTCGCTCCTGCTTCCTTGCTGCTTTAGCCCCCCCCCCATCTGCTACTTCCCCACATTCCCAACCTCCCTCTGCTCCCCTGTGCTTCTCAGTCACCCTGGTCCCCTCCAAACAACCAGTGACAGGAATTCTCACCATTTATCATTCTGCTAAGTAATAAACATGTGTGCCCCTCCCCCACCTGTTGTTTAATTTTTACATTTTGTATTAACATTCTCTCTTTCCTGCCCCCTTTGTGTGCATTTCAGTGTTTTATACTTCCCAGAGAATGAGCAGCTTCCTGTAGGTGACTTTGCACGTAGCCTTATGTGCTGCATTAACTAGTGTCTCAGGCCCCACTGGGAGGAAGAGAGGGCTGAGGGTGATTGAACCAGCTGTGTGTTGGTGCCCCATGTTGTAGGGACCTTCCGCTGCCTGCCCACCCCCCCTCCAGATGTTGGTTGGTTTGATGTGACCCGGGCGAGTGGCCCTTATCCCCCTCCCCTTACCCTCCATATTTCTTCATCCTGGTCAGAAACCACACAGAGGCCAAACCGCACAAATGCCCGCATTGCTCCAAGTCCTTCGCCAACTCCAGCTACCTGGCGCAGCACATCCGCATCCATACGGGGGTGAAGCCCTACACCTGCTCCTTCTGCCAGAAATCATTCAGGCAGCTCAGTCACCTGCAGCAACACAACAGGTGAAGCCAGTTCTGGGAACACCCGTGGGCATTTCCCTGCGTATATATGAGGGGTGGGGGGATACAGGTGCAGCCAATCACGTCTGTCTCTTTTCAGGATCCACACTGGAGACAGGCCTTATAAATGCGTGCACCCGGGATGCGACAAAGCCTTCACACAGTTGTCCAACCTGCAGGTAACACACCCACTCATCAGAGCAGAGCCTCAGCGCCCGGCTGAGACACTCTTTACAGAGACAGAGCTGTACAGTGTCCTCCCTGGGCTCTGCGTGACCCTCTTCTTCCCTTTGCATGCTCAGTCCCACCGGCGGCAGCACAACAAGGACAAACCGTTTAAGTGTCACAACTGCAACCGGGGCTACACGGACTCAGCCAGCCTGGAGGTGCACCTGTCTACTCACACGGTCAAGCACGCCAAGCTCTTCTCCTGTGGCCTGTGCAACCGCACGTACACTTCGGTATGCTCCTGTGGCGACGGCACCGGGCCCCTCCCCCAGCTATAACACTAGTTCATCCATCCATCACCACTTAGCCAGTACAGGCAATGCCCTGAATGGGATGTCCCAGTACCAATGCATTGATTTGCTTGAAATTAGAATGTGTACCTCGATCTGTATTTCTATGCCTCTGCAGACAAATTCTGTGTCACTTCTGGAAATTGCTTATGAATTGTTTAATTGTGCCATGTAGGGTAAGAGGTTACAGATAGATGGATGGATGGATGGAGGGGTGGATGTTCACAGTGTTTATCTCACCACTTTTGCTGCATCTCTCGCGGTGTGAGTGTTGTGCTGCGTCTGCTTGCCTGATCAGTAAGCTTCCCTCCTCCCCCCCGCAGGAGACATACCTAATGAAACACATGAGGAAGCACAACCCTGACCCCCTGAGCGCGGCTGCTGTTCTCTCCGCTCAACAGTCACAGCAGCAGCCCCAAGTTGGTGGGGGTGGGGGGCAGAGCCGGGGGGAACGAGGAGAGAGTGGAGCGGCAGCAGCGGGATCCAACACTGGGGCAGGGGGTGGCCAGGCTCAGAACCAGGGCAGCCACAACACCCCCAGTAGTTACCCACAGGCGGACGCCCTGCCCTGCCCATTTGACCTTCATCAGTACAAGACGGTTTCGGCTGGGGACATCCAGTACAAGCCAGTGAGCGTGGCTGAACTGACGGCCCACAAGGACCTCTGCCTGACTGTCTCAACCTCAACTATCCAGGTGGAACACCTCAACTCATAGAGCTGGTGGCAAGGAATAGTGTGGAGGAATGTGCAAACTGTACAGAGTGCCACGGTGAGCGTGGTATTTATGGGAATAAAGACTGACGAAGAGGACGACGAGATGGGCGCATCTTGGGGATTTGACCCCCCACCCCCACCCATACACACACACGCACGCACACACACACACCTTGCAGTGAAAGGAGAATCATGAGAGGAATGACAGTGATGGAGGAGTAGAGATGTGGAAGGATGAGCAACATCAAGTAAGAGGCTGTGAGAGAGGGACCTACATTTTTGTTCTTTTTTATCAGTTTTTCATTTTTTATTGTTCTTAGTTTAATTTTAATGTTTTTCCTTGTCATATTGGGATAGTTTGGTAATGGAAGGAAGTATGAGTGAGCCAAGTGAGCGACTGAGAAGAGAATGAATGATGAACAAGGAATACATGAAGATGAGAGATTTGTAAAGTTTAATTATTTTTTTTTTTTGGATATTTTATATCTTCCCGCTCTTCCCTGGAAAACCTATATCGGCAAAGGTGGCTATAAAAACTATGGAATATCAATAGTATTCATAACAACAGTTGCCAAGCACTCTGTGAAAGTCTGTTTTTATACTTTCATACGGATAGCTGTAGCTTATTATTTCTATAATTATTTTCAATAAAATTAGTCCGAACTGTTACTGTAAAATGTAAGATATGCTGGCAAAAAATGGTAAAAGGGAAGGTTATCTATGCTTCTAGGAAATAAAAAATATATTAGAAAGAAATTATATATATATATATAATAAATCGGGGTTTCCCTTGTGGGAGGGGTAGTCAGTTGAGTTTTTTTAAGCCGGTAACATAATGTAAACTGCACATTCCGCCAACAGGACCCTTCAATTTCGCCTTGTTTCTTTAAATGTTGCACTGTTTACTATCCCAGACTTGCCCATATGGTGTAGATCTCCGTGCTGACGGAGCACTGTGGGGAAACCCTGTATATCAGTGTGTTAAAAAGATTCACACGTAAAAAAAAATCGTAATACATGTATCCTGCCATCAGCCAGTTACAGAGTCTACATTTAGCCCACGGTTATGTTTGAGAATGGTTTCGATTGGCTGGTGCTTGTTATGTGTAATCCTTGTAGTATTTCATTATGTGTCTAAAATAACATGGTTTTCAAAATTATTATTCTTACTATTATTATTGCTCACTATGTCTGCTGAAATGAACTACAGCTATAATGATGTCGATGCTCCATACTGTGTAGCCTGATGCATCTGAATTGACTGTTTCCCCTTACAAACCAATAAAAGACAGATGGATACCGACTTTGACTTATGTTTGAAACAAAAGACAGGAGAAAAGCTAAAAAAACAGTTTTAGGGAGGTCTTCTGTAGTCTGAAACCTGTCTAATTATATGACCTTTACAACACCATTTGTTTCTTTCAAAAAGAAAATGAAAGTTTGAACTCCCCTGTGGCCACAATGATTTCAAGGACACTGTCTGGCAGTGCGGCAGCGATGTCTGAAGGCTCCACAGGGGCTCCTCGTGTGTCTGACAGTTATAGTTACTGCAGCTTTTATGGCATCATTTGTAAGCATGTCCCTGTCACATCATGTACTTAGATTTTTATGTTACATAATGTGTGTGGCCTGGTAGCTCAGTAGGTATTTTGATCTGAATGTTTCATTTTGAGAAACAATTAACAATGAAACGTTTTTTACATGGTTATTTTAAATGTTTCTCCTTATAGGGAAAAGGACCACCCATACTGGAGGAGAATGGGGAAGACGTCCAGGGTCCCTGACACAATTGACTAGGGAAAGGGAACAATTGATTTGCTGGCACCTTGGCATTGGATCGAACCAGATCAAAAAGACAATAATCAGTGGTATCGCCCATCCCCAGGCTTGGGTTCTGATCCCATTCCTATGGAGGGAACAAAAATATGGACCGTCTGGGGGTCATTGAGGACTGGGTTGAGAAATGCAGGTCTGAAGTACCCATAATGCATGGTTGTACATGGGGGTACTTGTCATATGATGGAGTAACATCCCTTTCAGGGTGAACCCCAGACTTGTACTCTGCGCTGATTGGGATACACCACGTGACAGTTCTGTCCACTTGCTATCAGTACTGAGATTCAAACTGAAATAAGACCAGCAACATGTTGTCATTTACAGATTTGATGAATTTGACAGTTGTTCAGAGATGCAAAGAGATTGATATACAGCCTCATGGCCCTCCAGTGTTAAAAGACTCGAGTATCAAACGTGTGCTCATTCACCAGTATCCAGTATCGAGTGGACTAAAATCTAGAAAAAGAATCGCTTCCAATGCAGAACTCGTTTCTCGTTACATACGGCACGGTAAAGTACTAATCTAGATAACCAGACCGTCAAGCAAACCTGCACCCTAACTGCACTCACGAGCTTCGCTAGCAGTTCAAAAAGACGTCTGTCACGCTGTAGACTGTACCATTTTCTAAATGTAGGGTTATTACTTTGTGGATGCTAAATGCACTGGCTCAAATTTAGAAAATGATTTTTTGTATAATAATATACAAATAATAAAATATAAAAATATGCAACTAAAATGCTGTGAGACTGGTAAATATATCATATACTTAGTGAAAAAGTGACGAGATGCTCGACTCGATGGTATGATCTGACACTGCGTCTGTGAAGCGTGAGGTAGTCGAGAAACTTCACGAATTCGGTTAGATAGATGTTTAAAAAAAACAGATAAAAACTTTCCGATGTAACTCCTAACTGATAGCAGTATCATGCCCAGGAAGAAGCCGTTTAGCAATAAACAGAAGAAGAAGCAACTTCAAGTGAAGCGGGAGAGAAGAAGAGGTAGCTGTTTAACACTTTCTTTCTCCGCGTAGGATAAACGCAACTTCGTGCCTTCACTGATACGAGCGCGTTTTGCGTACACCGTTTGGAAACATTTCACTTTAAACCTTACTCCGAATCTCTGTTGTTTTTAATGGTCGTTGAGGTTGGTAGTTAAGGTTGGCAGGTATAATTTTTTAATTAAAATTGAAATGTCCGGAGTAAGTTTTGGGTGGGTGAGTAACAACAATCACGAGAGCATCTTTTGAGCTGCTACAGGCCATTTAGCTTCCAAGCTACATGTGTCGCATGTTTAAAATGCAGTATTGTTTTATTGTTGAATACAAACTGTGGGTGTTTACCTGGTTATGTAGTTAAGCACGTTGTTTTGACACTAGGATGACGCTACAGTTAACCTTGTCGTTGTGGCTAGCTAGTGATAATATTCCACCTATTTGGACCACCCGTAAAGGGAAAATGGATGTTTCACAGAGTAATGTGGAATAGTTTATTATATATACCTTAGTTGAAATCGAGTAACATAATTTATGTCAGCAATACAGTCAGATGCTAACAGGCTAGCATAGCAAATGTCGACTTATTGTTGAATACGACTGTAGCAAGGAAGGAGCTAGGTAGCTGAATTTCTGAAGAAACGTCAAACCAGAATATGAGATGACGACTTTCTGAAATAACCACTTTCTGAAATAGCATTTTATAGTGTTTACTGGCTAGCTAAGTTGTTACTATGCCAAGTCATTTGGTGCGGTATATAATTAGCAGCTAAAACTATTAGCAGTGTCGGCTGTACCTAGCAAAATATAAGCTCATGTCTTATTAATGTTAAACTGCACAGTAAATTTAAGCACCACATCAAGCAGGATTATCAACTTCTAAAGCCGTGTAGGATAGTATTGTTTTGATGTGTTCTGCGCATGCTCGCTAGGAGCGCCAAAACGTGAAGATACACGTTTTAAATCTATGTGGGGATAAGTCTGCCTACTGGCTGAGTTTGAAGTCGCATTTTATACCTTTCTCGTCCTAGGGGACACTGGCTTCATTGGCGACAGTCGAAATGCGAGTTGGGAGCGAGGTAAGGAGAGAGACGGACAGTCGGACACGACGGATAGCGAGACTACGGATGTGAAGAGGATCAATCATCAACCAGCCGAGAGAGAGGGGACCTATGACCCGAACAGGTGCGGGAAACCTAACGCAGGTGTAGGTGATTGCTATCCCGATTAAGAATTTAAAACAAATAACTGACCCCATGGTAGATATTACACTCTGTTCTACTACATTTACGTACATGTGCCATAGTTGTTTATGGCTGTCCTATTACAGTATTCAGTTTTTAAAAGTATTCCACATTGGCTACCTGTGCTTTATTTTGGATGAGTTGTGGAACTTAATGTAATATTAAGCCAGGTACCTCATCTAATGTCAAATGTCATCACACGTGCAATTGATTAAATTTTAATTTCAGTTGTATATTTCGGCTTTCAGCGAATATAAAAACAATATTCAAAATAAAACAATTATTGTGCTGCATATAGTTTTGCAATGATGCCCCTGTTTTATCTTGTGTTATAAATCCGGTGCACCCCTCTCTAGTCCCTTTTTGTTTATTTCTCAGTTGAATTATATTTACAGTTCAAGGTAATCCACAAGGTTTTTTAAAGTTCAGTACATGCGTGATATTTCCAAAGTCAATGTGTAAGCATGTTAAATAATCATGATCTCAATTTTGACCAAAATAATCATGATTATTTTTGCTATAGTCAAGTAGTCACACTTCAGGCCTTTGCAGTAGTGGTATTCAGGGATAAGAATTAGAGATAAGAGAGACATTTCACTGCAAGTTGTACTGTATATGATGAATAAACCTCTTGAATTGAGTGTCTTTGAAACATTCTTTCCACATGTCTAGATTCCGCTTGCACTTTGAGAGGGAGAGCAAGGAGGAGATCGAGAGGCGGAAGGCAGTAGCCAGAGAGAGGATTCTTTGCCCGGTGGCAGAGAAGGATCTAGAGATGGATATCAACAACATCTATCCACCAGAGAAATGTGCGTGATGTACGGGTACCTTGACTTACCTCAGCAGCCTTAGCACATGCCCTAGCAACCCTAATGCTGTCATGTTCTGGATTTATCAAAGGTCTGGATTTCCCACGCAGACCTGCCTGGCATTATGGGATGGCTCGTGAAGAGCTCCTCAGGAAGGAAGAGAAGTCATTCCGGGAGTTCCTGACAGCACTACATGCTCGCAATGAGCTGGGATCCCTGAGCCACTTTGAGCACAACCTAGAGGTCAGAGGGACGTAGTGCAGTCTGGTCAGCCATATACCTCAGATGACAAGGAACACAGCTTCCTTACATCATTTTGTCTCTTTACCAGACATGGCGACAGCTGTGGAGAGTGTTGGAGATGTCAGATGTTGTCCTGCTCATTGTAGATCTCAGATACCCAGTTGAGTATTGTACTATTGCTGTACCCATTGTCACTATCCTGTTAGTATGCAGAAATATGATGTTGTTGTACTTGAAAAAACTGTGTTTTCTCTCTGTGACTTTCAGGTTCTCCACTTCCCTCCAGCTCTGTACAATTATGTTACCAACGAGCTCCACAAGCAGGTGATCCTGGTTCTGAACAAAGTGGACCTTTGCCCCGCCCCTCTGGTCCTGGCCTGGAGACACTACCTGTCATCACGCTTCCCCAGCCTGCACTGTGTCTGTTTCACCTCTCAACCAGGACAGGCTTATGACACAGGTGAGCTCGGAGAGCAGGGCTGACCTGCGTGCACATAGCTCCTAGCAGCCATGGAGTAATGCTAGGACTGCAAAAAAATCCCCAACATATATACGCTTTACTTAAATTTACAATCATAATGTAGGTTTGATGCAAATAAAGAGTACTTCCCTATACATGTGTACTTCTGATTTCAAGAGCAAAAGTTAATAAGTATGTTACTACTGTGTTAATAAGTGTTAACAGTTCAATCACAGTGTCCGACCAGGGCTAAATATTTCAGCTTGCATTCACTCAGCTGTGATGTTGTCTTGCTTTGCATGTGAAGTGCTTCAAAAGAGGAGGAGGAGGAAGAAGCTTGGCTGGAATCAAGCAGCAGGGCCTGTACAGATCCTGCGAGCCTGTCAGGACATCGTTGCTGGGAGAGGTGAGGCGTGTCCGAGTGCTGAACTGAGGCACACAGCTGTCCTAAGGCATGATTTATGCTGACTGAACAGACTGACGCACTAAGGTGACAGAGGGGTAATAACTCATATATCTTTAACGCTACGTAACAGGGTTTGGTTGGTAATTTACAGTTCATGGATCAGGGGATCTTAACCTGTTTGTTGTCATGGACCCCTTTGGCAGTCTGGTGAGGCCTGTGGACTCCTCAGAATGATCATGAAAATATCCTTGATCCCTGTTGTTGACAAAGTCGCAGGTGGTGGCAACACTGGTGTGGTTTGTGGACTACATTCATAATTGAAGGAAATGCTAGATTTCAGCTAAAGATTTGTGAAAATAAAGACTTTCTTTCATGATAGATCAATAAAGTTCAGGGACGCAGACTTCTGTTTGTGGTTCTGTGCATTGTATTTGATTTGCTGTGTCAAGGGCCCTGTGCTTCCTTGCAGTGGATCTAAGCAGCTGGGAGCAGAAAATACAGAGAGATGCTTCTACTAGCTGCCTGGAAGAGGACGTACCAGAAGACGCGGAGACCGTGCTGGTGGAGCATCAGAGTGATGTTGCCATGGAGATGCAGAGCTCTTCCCATGAGCTCTACAAAGATGGGGTGCTCACCCTTGGCTGTATTGGTACGAGTGTATCCATCTGTTGGCACTTTTAAAGAGCAGCCTGAATGTATCCTGCCGCTTTGCTTGATTCTGCTCTGGCCGAATTCTTGTTTCTCTGTCCCTCTCACTCCAGGTTTCCCGAATGTGGGAAAGTCTTCTGTGTTAAATGGCCTTGTGGGAAGGAAGGTAGTGAGTGTATCACGCACGCCAGGCCACACAAAGTACTTCCAGACTTACTATCTGACCCCCACCGTCAAGCTGTGCGACTGTCCCGGCTTGGTTTTCCCCTCGCTCGTGAACAAGCAACTGCAGGTACTCACAGAGAGTCACTGTGCTGGGCATCGTGTCTTTGCACTCAACTGGCCGCTTGCTAACAGGATGAGCAGACACAGTTGCACCCTCTCTGCTTCTATCCCATAGATCTTGGCTGGCATTTACCCGGTGGCTCAACTCCAGGACCCCTACAGCTCTGTGGGCTACCTGTGCGAAAGGACCCCCTTCCACTCTGTCCTTAAGCTCAAACACCCCAATCAGGAGGGGGGAGATGTAGGAGGAGAGGAGCGATGGACAGCCTGGGACGTGTGTGAAGGTACTGGAGGTTGTTGCCTTTGTATTAGATCCCAGTTGCTGATTCCGGCTAAGCGTGTTTTCAAAACATGGGGAGCCTTTGGTGTCATTCCTGCCCCCAGAAAACACGTGCCATGTTAACTCCTCTCCGTCTTTCTCAACTCCCTCCCCAGCCTGGGCTGAGAGGAGAGGGTACAAAACGGCCAAGGCGGCCAGGAATGACGTGTACCGAGCTGCAAACAGCCTTCTGCGACTGGCCATAGATGGCAGGATCTCCCTTTGTCTCACCCCCCCGGGGTACTCGGCCCAGAGAGGTGAGCAGGAGCGTCAGGCTCCACTTGAGCAAGGCCCTTAACCCCCAGCTTCAGGGGTGCCGCATGTTGGCTGATCCTGCCCTGTGACCCCCCAAGCTATGGAGCGCAAAATGGGGTAGGCAAAGAGAAGGATTCCAGACTACCTGTACTTGTACTTGTGCAAATAGCAAATAAAGGATTTTTATCATTTATCAATCAATATATAGCACCATGAATCTGTTTGCATAACCGTCAAACCGATTTTTAGCATAAAAAAGGGTTTTTTTTTTTTCCTTCTGTCTCATCCAATTATCTTCATTTTAGGGTTCATATTCATCCATTCTTCAAAGAACATGCAGATTTTCCTAGTGTGCTTTTCATTGAATTAAAAATGCCAACACAAGTCGCGAAAAAATCATTGCTTATAATCTAAACTAAATTTGTTAATTAGGTGTAAATGTATAATATAGTGATTTTCATTCCCAGTCCTGCACCATTTTCCACTGTCTTCCTCCAGCTGCGTGGGAGTCCCACCCGGATCTCTCAGAGATAATCGCTCTACAAGGTAGGAATGATGAAGAATGGCTGGGAGAAAGGGATGAAGAGGATGGTGAGTCTAGCTCGGAGCCAGAAGAGGAAGGGGATCGGGATGCAGATGAAGATGACGATGACAGCGATGACGAGGATGACAGCCTCGGGAATCGCACGTGGAAGGGAGGCCTCCAGGCCAAGCTGAAGGCCAACATGTTCAGTGTCCTGGGAGAGAATGAGTGTGAATGAGGGCCAAGGGGCGGCCTTCCTCGTCTAGCTTTCAGCTTGTCTCCCCTCCCACTCTGACATTCATTCTTGATGCTTTCCTGACTACATTTTTCAGACATTCCCATCCTGTCACACGTCGTGTCCCTGTTTGACAAATGCCTTTTAAATCCCAAGCTCACTACCATGAATCAGTCTCTGTCCCCCACCTCAGACACACTTCTTCCCATCCTGAAAGAATCACGCTGAGTTCCTAGACCGAACCCTTATTTTTCCCATAAAAATGTTAGCATCTGCCCAATGTCTTTCCACATCTCCAGCTTTCCCCATTTGATTTGGCGCGTTGCAGTATTGTGCATTATTTAATGAATTTGTCTGTCTTGTTGGTTCACAAAGTCCCAGATGATGCAATCATTGATTGGTTAACAATCAGTAATCTTGCCAAAGGCCCATTTGATGCTTTCCAGGGACTGATAAGTTCCCTGAAGCTCTGGATGCTGGTGTGGGGGCTTCTAGTCCTTTACTCTATAGAGGATGAAGTAGTGTTATAGCTACTGCAGTGCTGTACAGCTCTCTGTCGTCCACAGGACTTTATTATGCCATGTAACTTCTCGTGCATGGTTGTACAGGTCTTGTATGAACTTCCGCAGTACTGTGCAGTAGTTCTGTGGTGCCTTGCACATTTTTACTGCAATGCAGTACTATATTGCAATGATATAGTCCTGTATTACCAGATATTTTGCTGAAACATATTGCACTGTGTAACATTGTACAGTAGTGCTGTGCTGGGCCTACTTTTCAAATCTGAGTTGCATTACTCTGGTGTCATGCTCTGTGTGAAGTGTGAGACTAACCTGAGTTTGGGTTCAGCGTTCCTGATTGCATTCCTAACACACCTGAATGAAAGAACTGGATATTTTCTGCAATAAAATGAATGCATTGGCATGATTTCTTGTTTCTGTCTCTTTGATTTGGGAAAATATGCACATACTGAAAATACTGTGGGTGTTTGTGCTGTATGCTGATTTCTCCTGTTTACACTTAATGATCTTTATTTATATCCAAAAGAGTGGGCTTACCGATGTGATGTTATGTTTTTAATTTAATTTGTCAAATGGAACTCTAGTCAAGGACTGCAAGGTTTATGGTACATTTTCCTTCATTTTTTATTTTTGAACTTATGTCCTTTGATATCTGCTACGATTCATAAAAGAATAGTTTTTCCTTGTTTGATGGTTTCTATTGACTAAAATTTTTATCTTCTAGGTTTTTGCTCTTTGCTAAATAATGGCATTCTTAGAAAGTTATTTTATGTGCCAAACTTGTAGATAATTTAGCAGGGACCATTATATCTTAATGTTGTCAAAAATGGAATTTAGTCAATTACATTGAGTGTCATAAAATTTAGAATGAATTGCTGGCACACTGAAAGGTTGAATGTGCTCTGTTCAGAAATGCATGTGGTTTGAATTAGCTGGAGCGAGTCAAAGATGAGTGCTTTTCGTATGATGTAAGACCCCGGCGTCTCCCACCCTCCACGAGTATGACTCCGCTGTAATTACTTTGTTTCATTTCAGGATCAGTAAGCTGACATGTCTGGAAACTCTTGCTTCTCGGAAAGGCGACTCACCTGCGTTCTGAACTGATGAATGAGTGGCCATGAAACTAGAGACAATTTGCTGGGTCGACCCCCAGATTCACTGGAGTGACTCATTGGATGCGCCGCTGGTTATCCAGACTTTCTTTCAGTTGGTTTTTCCCCTTGCTAAAATCCTAAAAAGGGATGCTTAACAGAATTAAGTCAAACCTGTCTATATACACTGAGTGTACAGAACAGGAGGGGTGCCAGTCTTTTCCAGCTAATACACTGATCAGATGAATCCAGGTGAAAGCATTGTTCCCTTGCTGATCACACTTGTTAAATCTACCTCAGTGTAGTTTGTGGGGGGTCATTTTTATAGGTTGTCTGTGTGAGGGAAATAGTAGAGTAGGGGTTTGGGTTCTAGGTGCCTTTGAACAGAACTGCAGTGTTGCTAGGTGGGGGTGCCACTGGAGATTTTGGACCCCATGAAAGTCCCAGACCAATCCAGTTATGTTCAAGATATTTTAGGGCCTCTGTCATTCAGGGCCCCTTGGAATCATTCTAATCCCCCCTTTATGGCGCCCCTGCCTCTGGGTTCTTCTGGGCACAGCAGGGTTACTGCCATCTAAAACGGTCCTTCATCTCCTGGCTCAATGATGACAGAACTCGGCAGATCAACATACAGTTCACTGAACACCACTGAGGCCATAAGACCCATTAAAAAATGTTGCATTCTCACACAGATGGAGTGTTGCAGCCAACAACCTTCAGCAAGTGAAGGAAAGAGGTTGCAGTGGGCTAAAGGGTGGATATATTGGTTGCTGGAAGATGGGGAAAGTGTCACCTGGTTGGTGATTTGCAATTCCTGCTGTTAAATGTTGATGGGTGGGCTAGGGTATGCAGAAAAGCATGAGTTCATGCATCCATCAGGCCGTGTGTCACCATCGCAGGCTGGTGCTGACGGTGGGCTGGTGTGGGCTGTGTTTTCCTGGCTGGCACAGAGCCCCATGATGAAAGCATGATATCTGAACATGCCTGCCCAGCAGGTGCAGTGCTCTGTGGCAGCAGAGCATCCAGTGCATTCGGCAGCGTAATGCCCTGTGCCGCAAGGCTAAGGCTCCCCAGTAATGGTCCCACGAACATGACAATGAATTCAGCTTAATGCACTGACCTCCCCAGTCACCAGATCTCAATCAATTTAAACATCCGCGGAACGAATTGGAACAAGCATTTCGGAATGCAGATCCAGCAGCAGGCAGCTCAGCTGTGGCCAGCGCAGGGGTCAGCATGGACTAGCATCCCCGTGGAATGCTTCTGACACATTGTTGAGTTTATGCCCTGATGAATCGAAGTGTTTCTGAGGGCAAGAGGGGGTGCAGAATAAGATTAGAAATGTCCCTAATGTTTTGTATACTAGGTATATGTCTCCATTAATTCATATTCCATAAATGGAACTTGTAGTGACCCTGCATTAGATAAGTGGTTATGGAAAATGATCACTTGAAAGCAGTTTATCGTATGTACTGAAGTACTCTCCATAAAGACATCTCTCACTTACTAAAAACAGTATTTGTTTAGGAGATCAACATAACTTTACGCCACTTGTACTCCTCTCCTGAAAACTGCGGGTCAGTTACAAGTTCAACAAAGTTAACGACTGCTCAGCGCAAACAGCAAGACATTCAAATATGTTACCATAATTCATGAACTATAGAGGGCGCCATTGCGCAGCATCTTTTTTTTAATAACCAAATGCTCATTCAAAATTTAAAAATGTGTTTTTGGATCTTATCCAATGCCGATATGGGATACAGAGTTTACAGGTGCATGTGTCTGTGTATTCGTGTTCTATGTCTGTTTTGTGTCGAGTTAAGTCTAGGGGGTAGTTTGTATCTGAGTGTCCGAATGACAGAATGCATTTCTCTGTCGGAGATGTGAGCTGACTTCTGCAATGGTGTCTGACTGCCGGAGTCTGTTTGTCAAAGTGTATTTTTAGCACGTTCTCTCACAGCATAGTCATGGCACTCATTTGACTGACCGGGGGCCGGCCCC
>JAODKC010000137.1:20372602-20429793 GCA_026777985.1 Mormyrops attenuatus | reverse complement strand
TTTTTTGTTTTTTTTAAATTTTTTGCCACCCCCCCCCCCCCACCATGTCGACTTACGGAGAGATTGACCTATATTTTAAAGCAGTAGGAGAGCCACCCAGAGTGCGGCAGGCCTACTCATAGAAGCTCAGCCTTTCACTGTCCCTTCCTTTTCTAGCCTAGCCAAGCCACAATTGAACATTACAAAACAGGTGTAGTAGAGTTGGCCGTAGATGCACCTGACAGAAAACGGCATCACTAGCTACAGGAAATATTGCTACATAGTATAAATGACATCATCAAAAAAGCATAGCAGTCTAAAAAATGGCTGCATCATGGCTGCATCATTATTGGCACGATATTAAAGGCCTTTACATGGTTTCCGGTAAAGAGACGCGCGAATCGTCATCCATCTGGCTCGAACGTGAGCATCTGCCCTCATCCCATCCGGGACGGCTTTCCTGCAATCTGCGGAGGAGGCGAGAGGAGACGCACGTGAGTGACGGCGGATGGAAAGGAGAGGAGAAGAAGTGAACAGTTAAGGGAGGTGGAAGCCAACTGCTCACCTGCGAAATGCCAACACCAGTCAACCTCTCCACGGTCTGTGGCAGCCTGGTCATGATTTCCAGCACTTCCCCTGTTAGCTTGGCTGCCCCCACCTCGCTTCCACCATTAGACACCATTGTGACCTTCTGGGCACTTGAAAGGGGTTTGCTGATCTCCTCAGCGATCTACGGGAGAGAGGGCGCATAAGGATTGCCCTTTCCATTAGAAAATCCAAAGCTGTTCTGATAGTATTAGTATTAATATGCATGATTACGTAAGGGTAACTCAGGTGGAGCATGGGGATTCCAATATGATTTGTCCGTCCGGCTGTTACTCCCGTTTTAATTGGCTCAAAATGATGCCAATCACAGAATATGGACAGTTTTCCCCGATGCACATGAGGCAAATACTTTAATAGTACCCAGAACTGAATGAATATAACATCCTACTGTTTCTGTGTGGAGGACTGGTGGCTCTGTTAAAGTTAGTATGCTAACCAGTAGCTAGCTAGCTGGACTTTTTGCTCCATATTACTCTCTATTGTCTTTGTCTTGCCCTTAGACTCATTAAAATAACTAAATTAATGGTAACATTACAAGTCACTGCTTGCTTTTCAGTACGTCTCTGATATTCCACTGGTAATTGGATCCCAATAATATTTTCATTGTTGTGTTGTAGAAAACTGCTCAATGAAGTGATCGCATTAATCGCAACATGAAATAAGCTTTACATTAAGATTAGTCAAAATTACAAGAAATTGGCATAATATATTTTTCTGTAACCTCTGTTTAATACACGAGCAATACACATCATAAATATTGTGTAATGCATTTTGTTATGTGGTGACACGTCTGGTCACTGGACTTCCTCTGTATCTTCAAAAAACGCCTTAAGACCTGTCTTCCATGAATCTGTCTACTAATCTGATTGCTTGCTGACTGCTCCTATTCCGCACTTACTGGCCCTTCAGTAGTCTTATGACATTCTTACTTTAATAACTATACGTATAGTTATGCAGCTGTTGAGTAACTTGTGCTCCAGTACTGCTTACACTATTTGCCTCGCTTTTAAGTCGCTTTGGACAAAAGTGTCTGCTAAATGTAAATGGTGATAATCTTCATTATCCCTCTTTGGAGGCTCCACCCATTTTACTTTTGCTCCTCCCCTAAGTATAATCTGGAGCTGCCCCTGAGGGGCAAGTACTATTTCACTGGTCGATTAACCCTCTCCAGCAGCCTATTTTTCCCATTAGTTACCATAAGTGCTGAGACTGAATCGCGAATGAGGGCCTGCTGTGTGACATTACAGTGTGGCTTGACTGCTGTTTTTGTGTACTAGTTATAAATAATTAGATACTCTTCAAAAATATAGATACGGATTTGCAGGGGAAGGGGGCAGTCAGGGTCGATTTAGGACCTCGCACTGCCACTTCCGTCCCAGGCGCTAATTGCTTTTCCACCTGGTTGCCTGTAACTCACCAGCGGCAGTTTCTCCAGCAGCATATCCACCATCGCGCCCTCCTTGTACTGTTTGAAGGCATCTGCCTTCTTGGCCATCTGCTCGGCCTCCGCCTTGCCCTTGGCCTCCACAGCAAAGGCTTCGGCTTCGCCTTTAATCTGGGGGGGGTCATCAGGGGCAGAGCCAAACCAGACACAAACCAGGTAAAACATACTCACTGATGTCAAAAGTCAACACATCATACAAGTACAGAAAAAGATGGCAAGACTGGTACATAAACAGAGAGAGAGAGGGTTAAAGAACATACTAATGCTGGGGAAAAGGGTTAGTATAAAGAACAGAATGCCTTTGTTGTCACTGTACAGGTGAGATCAAGTACAACGAAACTCTTGGCAGATTCTATCTTACACATACATATACAAGTGAAAGCAAAGCTTGGGGTCAGCCATGGGTGCAGGATCAGCCCCGGAGCAGTTTTTGGGGTTAGGGGCTTTGGGCGAGGGCCCAATAGTCACATGATCACCATGCCGATCACAGGATTTAACCCAGCGACCATCTGGGTCTCGGGCACAGATTCTGGCAGTTAATACTGTGCACAGAGAAAGGTAAAGTGCGTCAACACTGACAAAGAGGAGTGGGAGTCGGGGGGGCGAAGCCTAACGGAGGTGAGAAACAGACAGCGCCGGAATGCCGCTTGGGAACTCACTTTGATTGCCTCTGCTTCCGCCTCGGCCTCCATGATGAGCTGTAGGCTGAACGGATGAAGGACAACGGGGGGATGAGATCAGACACTGGGGTGTTCAGCAAACACACAGTGGGGGGGACGGGGGACTTACCGCTCGGCCTCGGCCAGCTTCTCTAAGCGGTAACGCTCTGCCTCCGCCGGCTTCTTCACCCTGGCCTCCAGCTCCCGCTCCTTGCGGGTGATCTCCTGCTCCTGCAGTGTGATCTGCTGGGCCCTCTCTACCACCTGCACCTGCATTTTCTCCTCCTCGATGCGCTGCTTGGTCTTCGCCACCTGGGGGCATTCATCACGCTCAATACTGTGCTTGGGTGATAGTCAGTGTTCACAGACATGCTCAGTGACTGTGTGGCATCAAGTGGCTTTTCAGCAGTACCTGCAGCTGATAGGCCATCTCAGACTCTGCCTTCTTGGTATTGACCTCAGTGTCATATGATGCTTTCTTGAGTTCAAAGTCCCTTTGGGCTTTCGCCATTTCAATCTCATTGAGGTACTGGGCAGACACCTTGACCTGCATGGCCAGTGCTTCCTGGAAATAGGCAGAGGGAGTGTAAGGCAACTGTGTGCTGTTAAAGACAACGGTCCCTGACACTCAGACCACAATAGCCAACATAGCGGGAGAGAGAAACAACATAGTGAGAAGAAACCAGACAGACTAGGAAATACTACTGATGATCTTATATTAATGACTTCCTGGAGCATACTTACCATTCCAGTCTTGTAGAAGGTGGAGACACAAAAGGGTAGCTCACCTTGATGACTGCGTCCCGTTTGTACTGTGCTTCTCCAATGCGGGCGTCCCTCTGTACCTGAGCAGTCCTAGCCTTCCCCAGCGAGACGAGGTATTCCTGGAAGACCAGGGTCCATTACCTGGGTGCACCAGGAGCATAGAGCTCAGCAACAGAAAGAATGGCAAGCCCACCTGATCATCGTGGACATCTTTGAGTGTGTAGCTGACCACGCTGATGCCCATGTTCACCAAGTCGGATGACGCCACCTTGAACACCTGCTCAGAGAACTTCTTGCGGTCTTGGTAGATCTCCTTTAGGGGAAGACAGGGAGAAACTGCATTAGCACAGCATGATACCGGGTCTCATCGGTGCTGGAGGCTACACAGGCCCATGCAGCCAGGGGATCGGGCCGCTCAAGCACCTCTACGGTCAGGTGGGCGATGATGGCCCTCTGGTGACCTTCCAGCGTCTCCAGGGCGATTTGGCCGATCTCATTCTCAGACTTGCCCATGAACATCTGGCAAGCTGCAGATAGCATCTCTTTATTCTGCCCTTGGATCTTCACCTGGAAGGAGTTTCCACGCCATCAACACCATAGACGAAGGAAGGAAGTTGACACAGATCATGCAGGAGAAGTGATTTAACAGGGAGCCAATTACATCACCCAGCTTCCAATCTGTCACGCAAAGGAAAAATCAACACTATCACTTTGTTGGAAGATCACATTGCACATAAGAGTTAACAGCATCTGAACACAGTGTGTTCAGGCATTTAAGCAGTAAAGTGTTAATGCAGCAAGCCGGTTGGTTATGAAGAATTTCCCCTTTTTATGAGCATGTGCACAGCTAAGCGTACTTTCCAGGCAAACAATATATTCACACTGAAACAAACGAATGAATAAGGTGTCCCTACAGTCACATACACATTACTATAGACGTGGTAACTCGAGTATACACACACTGTTACAAAGGACAATGGACTATTTATATAGACACAGAGGAATGTTGCTGCAGTAGGTGATGACATACGACATACCTGGGCAATGCCGGTGACAGAGATGGGGACTCCATGCCGGGTGTACACTTTATCACTCTTCACATTCAGAGTTAGAGTGTTCAGCGTGATTCTGAAAGAAGTCAGAGGATTTACACTCACTGACCTGAAGGTAAAGCGCATGTACACAGCACAGCCACCTGGCAACCTACATACTGAGAATAGAGCACAGCTACTGACAGACAGGCAAAAACAGTCCAGACACTGGCAGATTGATGTGTAGATATAAACAGTGTTATACAGTACAATGGCAGATTGATGTACTGTACAGAGACAGACACTGCTATATATTACAGACACTGACAGACTGATATGTAGTAACACACTGGGTGTACAGTACACACGGTCTGACTTTAGACATAACAGAAATGATACAGCAAATGCATATATAAAAAGAATGAACATTAACTACAGCACATGCATACAGAAAGCAGAAAAGGCGAGTGGTTAGTGGTCACATGGTGGAAGGCCGCCACGACAGACAGATACCTCTGGATCTTCTGGATGCAGGGAATGACAAACACTCTGCCTCCGGCAATCATCAAGGGAGGGGATCGGCAGAAACCTGGGAGCCGGACGGTAGGAAACTCATCACACGGAAACCAGAGACGCAATTGGTAGGAAACTGTATATAATTCCACCCAAGTGTGGAGGAATACTGACTATCTCACTGTTACTGCAGCAATGGTCACAATCAGTTAAGATGATGCTGCGGTATGTTTCATAAGGCTGATATTCTCAATCTCATTATAAACGTAAAATACAGACATTTTGTAATTCATGTAATTAGAATTAGCAGCATATCTTACCAGATACCACCATCGCCTCATTTGGACCACAAGTGTAAAACATCTTTGGTTTGATGAAGGAACTACAGTAAATGACAAAGAGTTCAGTTAAGCTCATGATAGCTCATTCCCAAAGGCTGACTTATAAAGTCTTTATCTTACTTAAAATTAAAGAGAAATTATTACTAGTTCTGCATTTAATTAATTTCTTAATAATGCATAAAATACACATTTCAGAATCTGGTCCCCCCTGAATACATTTCCTGAGAGATGAGAATGAACTTTTTTTTAATCCCAAGAGGGAAATTACAACATCTTTTCTTTAGGGATGGAGAAATATATACATGACGAGACAGCTACCAAGGTTTGTAATATTGGGGATTTGGGGTGAGGGGCAAGTATCAGAATTTGCTACAGCTCTGACACTCAGTTCTTTGATGTTAGAGTCTTCAAAACAATTAGTCTATTAAAACAATTCAAAGGAGGCCAAAGAACTGATGTCCAAATTTCACGTAACTCGGGGCAAAATTACTTATTGTGTCAAATGGAAACCCCCATATTGCAGACAATATTTTTCCATCTGTCTCGTGTCTCAATATGTCATGCTTAAATGTCTAAATATTTATATTCTGTTTATTAATGTTTTTTGCATTATGACCAAGGAGATCAGTATTTCATCCCATGCATTATAGAGCTGAAGGTGATAATAAAGTTTCTTTGACTTGGAAGTATCTACATTCATAAATTAAACTCTCCAGGAGGGACAGACGGACAGAGATGGTCACTGTAAACCAGAAAATTGCAGCCTGAAAGATCAACAAAAAATCTCTAGGGGATCAAGTGCCAAGTGACATAACCTGCGATAAAAGGGCACAGAACCTGGAACCCAGAGCAAAAGAATCAAGTGATATGGTTAGATGAGGCATATTTCACTTTGTTACATTCAGACAGGTTTACACCTGATGAAAGGCAATGTCTCTACTGGTACTGGCAGTCTTATTTGAGTCATTGGATATAAAGATTAGTCTCCATGGTCATATGACAGCCAAGGAATATTTGTACATTTTTAGACCAGGTATAAACACTCGTCTCTCATGATGTTCCCATATTCCAAGATGGCAGTGACCCTGTGGTTTCAGGAACACCATCCCGATACTGAATGCCTTACATATCCTGGATAATCACCAGGACGCTGAAAATCACTGAATCTTTATGGCAGTCTCTGGAGTGCAGACTGCAAAGTAGATTTCCATCTCCTTCACGCCTCAAAAAAACTTCTTGAATATCAAGCTACACCTACATCAGAACTCCAGAAGAGAGAATTCCAAGACGGACTGAAACTTTTATGAAAGCGAAGGGCAGCCCAGCTCCTGACTAGGTGGCTGATGATAATATATTATTAGGTGTTTCCATTATCTTGCCCACCCCTCGATGTTCGTATTACTGGACCTGTCTAACGAAAAGTCTCCTTCCTCATTTACACACCTTTGTGGTCTCCTTCCTGTTGCAAATGGCAGGCCGTTAGTGTACGATGGTGGAATTATCCCGTAAATTTAACCCCGATCATACGATACTTCTTAATTACAAGCCAGTTTAACCGAGACATGCGTTACATACGAAGAGCGCTTCTTAAAGTACCGACTTTTCTCTTAATTATCATACATTAATGCGACCTATTTCACCATCAAAATAAGCTATGTTTAGTTATGATGTTCAATAGCTTATGGTTATTTAGTCCTTTTTACTACAAAATCCGAACACACCATAACCATAAGAAAATATTAAAGTTTAAAAAATCTGGGTGGGAAAGATGAAAGAATGTATTACCTTTGACATGATTTCCGGGTTTTATTCACCCAAGCAAACTAAGCGCGTTAGATTACAGAGTAAAAATGTACATTTTAACATTTCAGGTGGTTGCTTCTCGCTCAAGTAGTAGCTCGATTTACAACAAAAATGGAACAAAATAAAGCGAAGGTTTGCCAAGTTAACAAAGATCCAAAATAGGCCATTTCACTAGCTGAATGATAGCGAAAGCTGACCGTGTAAACTTTGCTGGATAGTTAGTACAGTTTGGAGGTTTTAGTTTACGCGTGGCTGCATTTTGCACGCTTTATGGATTATGATGACCGATCGTCACCTTTGGCGACACGATTCGAGCTGGCCACAGAAAGTCCACTTTTACACACCACTTTGTCGACTGCAATCACAGTAAAGGAAATGGGCTAAACAATTCGTTTAAACGCGGCAGCAAGAAGAAGTCAAATGCATCTTACCAATCGTACGCCCAATAGATTAACACAAAATGCTGGCGATCGTAAGATTATAAACTTTTAAAACATGTTTACTTGACATTTGCTCCTTCCGATCACGAGGGAGTCAGTAACCCCCACCCCGCCAGAAGGTCGACGCCCCCTGTTTCGCCCCCTGGTGGAGAAGATAGTGTACTTCAATAGGCATCTTCCTGGCTTCATGCTGCTATTTAGGATTCAGCGACGATGATGGGACAATATACCTGTCAACTCAGCAAATCTGTAGACGCGCATGTGCAGGATAGCATCGCAAGTAATAGATAAATGAAATCCAGTTGGTTACCCTGCTGGACGTAAATATTTACCCTGACGTAAATATTCGCTTCGAATCGCTGCAAAATATGCCAACTTTATTGTCATATTACTTTATATTAAGAGTGTACCGAGTCGATCCATCTGTTCTTCCCATTAGCCAGGCTAATCTTTTGCTGGATGGGCGGGGGATTCATAAAGCAGTGAGCCTGTAAAACATCTGTTTGAACAATTGGTGCCCCGAGTGTAGCCTATTCTGTTACCAAGTGGCAGGAATGACATACTGCTGAAATCACAGACATACCAGTCTCTGGCTTGGATTACATCGAAAAATTCAGACTTCATTTCGTGATTCAGGACTGGTAGATTGCATCAGACTACGGAATATATTTGCATACGTGGTTCTGTTTCTTAATAATTAACGAAAAACGTTATAGAGATTTTTTTTTATCGGAAATGTATTGCAGTACTCTGTTTTTTAAATTTGGTAGTTTCCATCTTGAACTGAAAATCCTCAACGTAAAACTGAAGACAGATTAAACCAGTAGTTGCTGTCACTTGACTTCTGATATAGTCCTATCAATTATTTATACAAAGAAAGTTGTCAATAGAAGGGAAACTAGGAAATATATACATATTAATTACTGGAGGTGCAGCTATACATATCATCGGGTTCTTGTACAAATAATGTCTCTTGTATTTTTCTGTTTTTCTTTTAAGAGTAATGCATTTCATGGTATTAGCAGGAGGTTAAAACGGTGCTTCTTAAACCCGTCACGTACTCATTATGTTGCCAGGGCAACTGCTGCTCGAAGGGTTTTTTTTTAATAAGAATTCCACACGTTTTAATGTAATGTTCCTTTAAAATGTAATGTCGGTAAATATTTTTAATTCATTAAATCACTATTTTTATAAGTCTATATACTTTTTGGTTGATTTGATTGAATTCCTAAATTCTTATATTAATGTCCAGATTGTATCTCTTGAAGGCAATTATAAGGGTAAGACTTTTAAAAAACGTTTACAAAATGTACAGGGGTCTAGATGTCACTGAATCTCACTAAAATCAAAGGTTTTTTTACTTCTTTCTTTTATACGCTTATTGTTGGTATTAGGCGTGTTAAATCTCGAATCAATGAGTACAACATAGGATATAAGCTCATCGAGTAGTATCGCTTTAACCAATTTAAGTGTATTGAAAAAAAAATACAAAACACTTGTTGGTTTCTATTAATAGAATAGAAAGGAGAAAAAAAGCTGATTTTAAAAACGAATTCATTCAATGATAAATGAATCGCCAATGATAAACTACAATTTCCTCGTCCATGCAGCTGTCGGCACTCCCTGTCCCCTTCCGGCCCTTCCCTTTGCAGTCAAGAAACCCCTTCGCAGTAGACCCCTGGCCAATTAACTGCGCAGCTCTTTGGTATTCTATCGTCTCTGTCCAATAGCAAAGCAGAGCCTCGTTCTGGACATAGTCCAGACATATAAAACCTTTGTCCCGCCTAAGTATTCAGACAGCTGCGCTTCGCTGCCGTACAATTAGAAGATCTGAGAACTTAGAAACACTCCCTCTTAATATTAATATTTTTTATTGATAGCACATCAGAGAAAATGAGAGAAATCGTGCACATTCAGGCTGGCCAGTGTGGTAATCAGATCGGTGCTAAGGTAAGGCTATTCATGAAATAATCATAATTTCTATAGAAGTGATAATATTTTATAATAATATTCCCTTTGGTGGACTATTCATTTAACACAATTGACAATCGGTCAGACCTTTAAATGTAAACGAAGTGAAGAAATAAAGTCAAGAGGCATTATTCTTTGATATAACTACTGGTTCATTAATAGTTAAATACATTGAAAAAAATTGGCGATTTGAAATTGTCAAGAATGTTTTTCTGTGTTACCTCTTACTGCAACAGTTTAGCATAATTGTTATAGCCACATACTGAGATTTTTTATTAACAAAGATACCGACATTGATTATGAGAGCAGAAGACTTTTAAACTTTCATATCGCAAGTTTAATACCATTCATTTTTTTCTTGGTGCGTTCATCAGCATCGGGCATTCTGTGTCGCATTGTCTTTTTTTCAGGTGTTGTAACGTTATTAAGTGACAATCAAGTAATACTTGATTTTATCTTTCACCAGACAATCTGTACCTCAAACTCTATCCTCAAAATACATTATGACATTTCTGTGACAACCAGTGTTTTCTAAAGAGAAATATGTTGTTGTTACGTGAAAATTGCGCAGCTGTCCAAAATCAAATGTCTTAGACGTCTTGCAGGATCTATAAATTGATTACGTGGATCAATGCGAATGCATCGAGCATTCTGCTGAAATATGAGTCGATGAGATGGGGCGAGGCGAGGGTGGGGTGGTGTGTGCATAATTGACAAAGGCAGAATCGCATTTTCATCTGAAGTAAATCCTGCTGAATTAGTAACGTCCAAAATCAGATCAAATATCTCATTTAATTAAATCAAGTAATTTCCATGACTATAAAGGTACGCAATACAAAAAAAAATTTTTTAAGGCTTCAAATTAAATAAAGAAATTTCTCTACTGGATCTAATGATATATTTGATTTAATAGAGTGTTCAGATTTGGAAAGAAAATGAATTATATGATAAAACATTCACAATATGCATCTAGTGGGAGGAGGTTCGCCTTGAATGAACTTTTAATAATGAGAGAAGGCAGGCCGGTGTGGAGAGCAGCCGCATTAATGTCGGGGGATGGGGAGAGAGACACTGGGCTGTAGTATGATGTGCGAATGGGGGCAGGGAATGAAGAACGGGAAAAGAGGGCAGTGTGATCGAGGCTGGAAACAGGGGGGAGGGGGTCCATGTCTACAAGTCTGAAGGATGAAGGAAGTGCATTTGTGATATTCGACATACGGTATTTTAGATTTATTCCAATCTTTTATCTTGGATAAAATATCCATTGCTGCTGAAGGTACACTAAAACACTAAAGGATGCATTGTAATGGAAAGTTCTGTAGGACTATAATACTGGAATATATTAGCAATAACCTATTATCCTAATCATATAGGAAGATTACAGGCACTATAGAGAAATCCACATCGAAGGTCTATTTCTTCTTTTTTCTCTCCTGCCATTCCATCCAGTTTTTGCTTAATAATTCCAAAATTTTTGAGTGAGGATTACTTTGGTCCAAACATAAGCTGAGTTGAGTCAATCAAAATGTTCCCCTATGAATTACACACAACTTGGTCATTCTTGATGACCCAGCTCAAACGCCGAAGGTGTAACCAGATTACTGAAATCCCCCATTAATTCTGCAGTTTACAATCTAAACCATTATACATTATGTACAAACAGCACTGCGGGAGAAGCAAACACACACTTGGATTTCAGAAATAAGGACCTGCATACAGATTTAAGCAGTACAGTGCATCATTGTGACCTGACACAAGAGGGGAATTGTGCCTTCAGAAAGTGCATATCACACTAATACCCAGGTATTCAGGGAATCAGCCCTTTCCAAATTCAGTTTTAGAGACCATGATCAGTTCAACAGCCGTCTGCAATTGCTATTCACTTGTCTTTCAGCAAAGAACTGTAACTCTTCAAGATGCCCGTGATCTACTGCTCTATGTCTTCAGATTCAGGATTTCTATAGCTGATGACCCCGGTCAATAACCTGATCCACACTGACTCTGCAGCTGTTAAGATTTGTTTTGTGGTCCCATTTTCCTGGATTAATTTGTATTCCTTTGTGCTTATGAGAACATTTCTCCTTAGATGGGAAGTTCTGGAATTTGATTGCACCCTTTTAGAGTGTCATTTTTTCTGTCTATTGGGAAATGGTTTTTGGTACATATTTCCTTTTCACTCTCTTCTAGTTCTGGGAAGTGATCAGCGATGAGCATGGAATTGACCCCACTGGTACCTACCATGGTGACAGTGACCTGCAGCTGGACAGGATCAGTGTGTACTACAACGAGGCCACAGGTAAGCAACTCTCACTCAAAAGGTTCTCAGTATGATAAGGGTCTTACCAGTAACTGAGCTAATACAAACCCTAGTAATATATTGAGTCCTTATACTTAACAGTTAAATAATTAAGTGAGAAAAATCTAAAGTATTATTCAGGTCCCCCTGTATCGCTGTGCTGAATCCATCCCTACTTCAGCTTCAAAATTTATTTAAACCTGCCCATGTTTTTCTGCAATATTGAGCTGGTCTGTTTCTCTCTGTTTCTGATTCTTATGGAGGAGGCAAGTATGTACCCAGAGCCATTCTGGTGGACTTGGAACCTGGTACCATGGACTCTGTGAGGTCAGGACCGTTTGGACAGATCTTCAGACCAGATAACTTTGTGTTTGGTAAGTGGTGATTGACTAGCCATCTTACAAAACGTACAATACAAATTAACCAAATCAATTTGATAAAATCATGTGGAATCAGTTTGATTACCAAGGAAAAGAATGCGTGATGGTTAACTCTCCTCCAATACTACCTCATCAGGTCAGAGTGGGGCCGGCAACAACTGGGCAAAGGGTCACTACACGGAGGGGGCTGAGCTGGTCGACTCTGTCTTGGACGTGGTCCGTAAAGAGGCAGAGAGCTGTGACTGTCTCCAGGGCTTCCAGCTGACACACTCCCTGGGCGGGGGCACTGGATCAGGTATGGGTACCCTGCTGATTAGCAAGATCCGCGAGGAGTACCCTGACCGCATCATGAACACCTTCAGTGTGGTGCCCTCTCCCAAGGTGTCAGACACTGTGGTGGAGCCCTACAACGCCACACTGTCTGTGCACCAGCTTGTGGAGAACACTGATGAAACATACTGTATTGACAACGAGGCCCTCTATGACATCTGCTTCCGCACTCTGAAGTTGACCACACCCACCTATGGCGACCTCAACCACCTGGTGTCGGCCACCATGAGCGGTGTCACCACTTGCCTACGCTTCCCCGGTCAGCTCAATGCCGACCTCCGCAAACTGGCTGTTAACATGGTACCCTTCCCGCGCTTGCACTTCTTCATGCCTGGGTTTGCCCCACTCACCAGCCGAGGGAGCCAGCAGTACCGTGCCCTCACAGTGCCTGAGCTCACTCAGCAAGTTTTTGATGCCAAGAATATGATGGCCGCTTGTGACCCGCGACATGGGCGCTACCTGACAGTAGCAGCTGTCTTCAGGGGTAGGATGTCCATGAAGGAGGTTGATGAGCAGATGCTAAATGTGCAGAACAAGAACAGCAGCTACTTCGTTGAATGGATCCCAAACAATGTCAAGACTGCCGTCTGTGACATCCCACCCAGGGGCCTCAAAATGGCCGTCACCTTCATTGGCAACAGCACAGCCATCCAAGAGCTGTTCAAGCGCATCTCCGAGCAGTTCACTGCCATGTTCCGACGCAAGGCCTTCTTGCACTGGTACACCGGCGAGGGCATGGATGAGATGGAGTTCACTGAGGCTGAGAGCAACATGAACGACTTGGTCTCAGAGTACCAGCAGTACCAGGACGCCACCGCTGAGGAAGAGGGGGAGTTTGAGGAAGAGGCTGAGGAAGATGCTTAAGGTCCAAGATCCAGTAGCAATTAGGTAGCTGTGGGAGGGAAAATGGGATGGGGGGCAGATTTCCAAATTACAATTGAGGCAAAAGAATAAGAACATAGAAGAAGGGGCTGAGAGAAGCAAGTGAAATGAAGAGCTAAAAGTATGACAGTAAACTTGGAGAGTTCATGAAAGAAGGAAAGGCATCACAATCGCTAAACAGAAAGGCAGGAAAGATGAGACCTACATGAGACAAATCGGAACAAAAGAAGCCGAATAAGACACAGGATCCAGAAGACAACTTCAGATGTGAGGGGAGGAGAAAATGATAGGCATGCAGCAAACCATCTGAAGTGTTCAGCACATCCAGTCCAGAAACAATAATCAGGCCACGTCATTGGTTCCATGTGTTTTTTCTTTGGTTCCTGCTGTCTACTGAAATTCTGCCAGTGATGGGGGCGGTTAGGGACCAGCCACTAAACTAGGTAGTAAGTCAAGTGGCAAAGGTACTACAATCAGCTTGTCAAGGTAGTCGCAAGAATCAGAGAAAAAATTCTTGGAGACACTGAGATCACTGAAAGTCACATGAAAGTAAACCAAGTATTGGATGATTTTTGGATGGTTATATGAGGGGAAATCATCAAAAATAATGAAAGCGAAGGATTTTTGTTTTATATTTATTTGTCACGTTTCATTTAGTTTTTTTTATTTTTATATCTTGTGACCAAGCTTCACCTAGCCCAATGTTGATCTCAGTGACCATCAACAGAATATCTTATCACATCATTTCTTGATTTGGAATGAGAAGAGATTTTGGGTTTTGTAAACGATTGCTCGGTATGAGTTTTTTAGCTTGAATAATTCACGCATAAAATCTGCACTAAGAGAGAGATGGATTGGTCCCAGATTGATAGCACTCAATGAACATAATGGAATGAGTGGATTACCCAAACTACAAAAGCAAATGCCTGGTGGTGGTATGTCACTGTGCACATGTACATACTTTTGGACTGAGAGACATGAAGTAATCTTAGCTCTGTCTGTTCAAACAATACACTTCACTCGAACGCCAGCCAACGTCTCGGGTGGGGGTAGGCGGGTGGTTATGCATGTAACACCAAAGACACAAAATGTCACAGAAAATACTCCAGTCAGGTGGACATGTGCATTGTACATGCAGGAAGTATTTTGTGTGGAAGGTATGTTTACTAGAGGACTTCAATGACAACTTGTAGTAATGGAATCTCTCGAAAGGTCTCTAAAAGGTTTGCATAGGTAATCATGATTAAGCTTCATGTTGTTTTATTTCCATTTTGTTTATCAGTTATTAAAGAGACACTTAAAACTTCCTTTTTGGTTGTACTGTTTTTTTTTAGTTTATTCTTAATATTTGATGCTATCTATTTTCTATTTCCCTGTTTATGTCTTGAAAAGAAAGGAGCCTCTGTGGGGGAAATAAAAGGCATTTTTATAAAATAAAACCACTGTTCCTTTTTGTGCGTACACTCACTCTGTGAAAAGGGAAAAGTCATTCACATGGGCCTCACATTCTGCACCATGAGCGTTACGCTCTGAGGAAATGCATTTATAGAATTTCTCAAAGAACAACTATATTACATTGTGTGAATTTCAAATACTGTGTCACAGTTTACATTTGCCCCAGTAAAAATATTGTCATGTGGGACACACATCTGTCCCAATGATTCAATTCAGATTTATTTGGCAGGTATGAATACAGATTTTTTATCTATGTAGGTGACCATATAGAACTAAGGAGAAAGATGTCCCTCATCATAGTGAAGGATCAGTACAAAATGAGTAAATAAAGCCTTAAAGGCTGTGTTTGGGACTGGAGGTTTTTAACAGGATGAAAAATACCTTAATGCTCCCAGTTAATAAGATTACAGACTACAAAATGCCGATTTACACTTTAGCCTTGTTTATGGTCTTAAGGGGACCAAACAAAGCAATTTTACACATAGCAAATTTGACATAAATAAGGAATGAGTGGTTATAGTACTGAAATGAGCATTATTGTTTACATGCACCCTGCTCCAGTCTGGTGTCCCAATGAGGTAGGGACTCCTGCTAGACCACCATGATACTACCTGATTAGGCAGTTATGGGAGATGAACAGAGGACAGCGCAGCTGCTCGTTGTATAGCACTTGTTTTGCACCTCCGGGGTTGAGGTTCAAATCCAGGTTCCAGGCTGTCTCTGTGGACACTGCATGTGTTCCCCGTGTTGGGTGGGTTTTCCAAAGACATGAAGTTAGGCTAACTGGCACCTCTAAGTTTCCCATGGTATGTGGATTTGTGTACCCAACAATGGACTGGCATCCTACCAGGGTATTCCCGTACTGCCTGGGATAGACTCCAGGCTCTCTGGGACAAACCGGAAGATGATTGGTGGGAATGGGTGTCAATCATAATGTTAAATCCAATTCTCTACAGAATTTTCATATTTTGTGTCAACTTGGTTGCCAATGATGTCAAATTTCTGGCCACACCAGGCAGCTGATCATCAGCTCTGACTTTCTATATGAAAATTTTTTTTTTGCTAAGAACGTCACACAGAGTAACTAACATTCGCAATAGCTCTCCTTAGCACATCCAAATTGCAGCTTATATATAGATATGTTGTAATATGTTTTACAACATTAACAGCTTAATAAGAATATACTACATTTACATTGTAAATACAGTCATTGTGTTTAATTTAAGCTACTAACTGGTGAAACCAGAGATCGTTGGTGTCATCAGTGAATATTACCATAATGGGCTTGCTGAGGCGTAACACCTGTTTACAGCCACCAGACAGACACACCTACGTGGGCTCAAATACCAAATGAAAACAGACAATATTGTTGGTTTTGAGGTTTTCCGAGACTTTCTGAAAGGGCCTTTTGTTTTCCAGATTGCTTTGTGGTTTGAGGTTGTTCACTGTTCCGACCATCATAAATGATAATGAAAGTGTCAGGATGGCCTTAAACTTCACTGAATACTCCCACTGCAAGATGTGAAGATGAAAACACCAGACATAACAGGCTAGATGGAAAATTAGCATGTTCTGATTGGATTGCATGAGCAGAATTGTAGGACTGCTGTGAGAGGATGGACACACAGGATGGATCCAGGTGTGGAATGTGAGAGGATTTCTACTACTAGATCATCTTACCTGGGACTGGGTCACCTCACTGAACACTGGTCACCTCTGCTGATTGCCATGTAACCTCTGAAGAAGCATGCTGTGCTCCTCTGACACTCCTTTGCCCCCAGTGAGGAGCTGCTCACCGTAATTTCTGAAAGGGCAGAAGTGTGCTATGTAGGGGAGTCACTTCTCTTTGCTTCAGTGAGGCAGACACAGAGGGGGCAGAATAGAAGCCAAGTTGGATTTTATAGTGTCATTGTGAACTAGAAAAGGGGGTGTGTTTGCATTTTTTCTTTAGCCTATTTTGAGATGGGGTTTGTCATTTTGTCTGCTCTACCTTTGAAAACAAATAAAAGTCCAAAATCACCACACCAAAAGGGCCACACAAAAAGTGGTCAAAGAAGAAAGCCCTTTGCAGAGGCTCAGTGTGTGCTACTTTTGCCTCAGACTTACATAGTTGTGGGTTTGAATCCTGCTCCCAGCTGTATGTACTTTGTGTCCTGTTAGGCTCCACCCCTTCCTTCTCAGCTAACACTGACATCTACCTATATTAAGGAGTGAAATGGGAAAAAGGTAATTAGGAGTGTCCCAGCTCCATGTGGAGTGTACCTTGTCTTTCAGGGGTCACAAATTGTCACACTGTTATTTATTCTATTGTATAACTATTGCTATGTGCGATGCTTGCGTTAGGAGAGTCTACTGTCTCATTTCATTGTGTATGTGCACATTGTGCATGTTGCACAATGACAATAAAGTTTCCATTGATTTTCCTCTGAACTCAGGTGTGCTGCCACAGTGTGTCCCTGTGTAAGTGTTTGCATGTTCCTGCTCAGTGTCCTTTCCATAGTGATCCCTGTCCTCTGCTTCATAGGACAGACTCCAAAACAACACAACAGTGAATGGGTAGTCAGTTAAACAGAACATTTTCAAAGGTCTCTCCAATCATGGTTCAACATGATTTTCTGTCAGATGACAGCCAAGTATAAGTCATAAATATAAATGTCTAGTTTCGTACTTCCATCCATTCATCCATTTTCAGATAACCGCTTAATCACAACTGGGGTCGCGGGGGGGATCAGAGCCTATCCCAGAAACAACAGGCGCAGGCGGGAACCAACCCTGGGCAGCCGCCAACACACCGCAGGGCACACACACTCACACTCACACAACTACAGGGCCAATTTAGACTCACCAATCAACCTATCCTGCACGCTTTTGGACCGTGGGAGGAAACCGGAGCCCCCGGAGAAAACCCACGCGAACATGGAGAGAGCGTGCAAACTCCACACAGAAAGGACCCGGGACTGAACCCAGGACCTTGTTGCTGTGAGGCTAGCTTCGTACTTCTGGAGAAAAAATGTTTTATAATCCATCTATATGTCCTCAATCATTTACCTAGTACAGGGTCATGAGGGAGGTCTAGAGCCTATCCCAGATAGTATAGGGGACAAGTTAGATGAACACCCTAATCAGGGATACTCAAATGACAAACTTGTGATCGACTACGCCCCCTGCTATGGATCTTAGTTGATGAAATTTGATCAAATTTCAGGAAATTCAGGAAACTGGAGTAGCCAGCCACCCAGCAATATAATGGTGGAAAACAATGTTGCAGTTTGTATAGATTGATACAGACTGATACAGACTTTGCACCTCAAAGTTTGCAAGGCATCATTCATCTTAAATAATCACATTATGCCTTATTTTTGGAGGGTGGAAAGTACAGATACAACAGTATATATTAGGAGTAATATGCTTGAACGTATGCAGTGTCCTTTATTTGAGCGAGCAGACCCCTTACTTGTTCAGAAGTAATGAAGAAGAAAGGAAACTTTGGCAAATACAGACGCCCCTCTACTTACGAACTTTCAGACATACGAACGAAAAGGACTGTGAGTCCAAATTGTGTTCACTGGGCTCCCGTTTTTTGTCCGCAACATCATTTTTTTCTGCACTCCAGTTCCATCTAGTACGACTTCTGGCCGCTACGCCCTCAGCGCAGCAGCATGGCGTGCGTACTCCCGGAATCCTAGTTCTTTGTACTTGCGCATACTCTTAAAATGATAGTGAATAACGATTTACGAACATTTCAAGTTGCGAAAGGCCGTTCGGAACGTATCTCGTTCGTTGGTAGAGGAGCGTCTGTACTTGAAGCTTTTTCAGTACTATCGTGCGCAAAATTTTAGTCATGAATTCGACCAATTTAAAACCTGAAATTTAAGGCCGCACAATTTTTAAAAATATATGCTGCTATGTGATATATATTTTATAATAACCCAGTTTTCCAGTAAGATGTGTATTATTTTATATTAACGTACAAACTTGCCAGTACTACAACGGACACAATTGCAAATCGAAGAAATTGAAGCGTCACCCTTATTGCGGGAAATGTATCTGTTCAAACAATCGTCATCCCGAATAGCCTATCGGTGCTCCGAAATTTAAACACACATAAATGTTCCCCAATCAGAAGTAGAAAATTGATAAGCGACGTTGAGTTCAAGCAATAGAGAGACGACTTGAAGAACACGCTTTCTTTTGTCCCGGAAATAGAGTGTTACCGTTTCATGTGTAGTTGGAAACATAGATGAGGTAAGTTTTCATTTTGCTGCCTGCGTACCATATCGACCTAGATCGCAGACGTAGAGAGGAATTTGCTAGTGCAAGCTATGGTTTCTCGAAAATATGCTTCTATGCATGTGTTGTATGAAAAAAAAACACGAGTGCACGTACTTTCCTTGCACGCTGCTCAACGCTATGCCTTAGCGTACCCCGACCGTTGGGTCCAGATTTATAGTCCTTGAATCTTAAGTGTATTTCTTAGCAGGTATTACAGATGGACACAAGAATAATATCGATGATTAGCTGGTTTAAATGTCTATAACATCTACATTTATATTTACCTGAGTGATGGCCTTATTATTGATGTAGCATCAGTGGTGATCAGTAGATGATTGATACGTGTCTAGTTAATATTAAACATCTCCAGGTAGTTTTCCATATATAAGTGATGCATTAGTTTTCGTGAAATTAGGTATAACTCTTTCCTTGGTGTATATAGTCTACTGATTCATGTTAATGATAGTTACGTTTCCCATCCTGAAATAACTTCTCGTATCGTTATCGATTCCCAGAGGGTATGGATGAAACCCAGCGGCTGGATGACTCATTCATGGACGATCGGTTTGAACTAGATGGAGACCAAGCTAGAAAACCTCTGGCCAAACTCAGGGTGTTCAAAAATGAGCACATTCCCGAGACTGGTGAGTCTTAGTCTTCTACTGTCTGAATAATCATTACATGCCAGTGTTAGTTGTTTTACATCAGTTATAATGTATGCGTTTGCATTTGACAACTTACAGCACACTATCGAGTTTGTGAATGTTTTTATTTCTCCAGAATTACTGTCAGGTTTTAAAAACATGTTTTATGAAGGCTCATTCACTGATAAGTGTGGGTGGGTCTGCACTGTAATCAGCTAAATGGGATAATCTGCTTCGGTCATTCTCCTGGTTAGGGGCTGATCACAGAAAGTGTGATGTCTGATGAAAGTAAAAGCAGTGCCTTAAACAGGTTGTGGCTAATTGATATCTCTACACTGCTACTGTTAATTGCTCACTGTTAAGTATGATTAATGTCGTTACTCCAGACACTGACCACTGAGTGAAGAATCTTTAAGACCGGTTCTTGATGTGTAGTTTCAAAAAAGGCAGCTGCCTACCACCATAATCAAGCAGCATCTGTAGAGTTGTTAATTGTGTGAAAAGCTTTTGTTAATGTATGTTTTTATTTGAGAGTCACTAGCTTGGGTTGTTTTGCACACCTTCTACAGCTTGTTATTCATGGTGGGCTGGTATCGCAGCGAAGTATAAGTGACACTGTTGCCAGGGGGAGACAAATTGTGGGGCATTTTAAGCATTCACCACTTGCGTATACCCTTTTAGAAGATATTCAAATTGAAATGTGAATGCCTCATAAATGCTTAAAACAAGATGTACAAACGAGGTGGAACAGTATGTTATTATGTATGTAGTAGCTTAAGGCTTTTTGACATACATTCTTTCATTTGTATTTACTAGATAAAATATTACACACACACACATATATAAAATTTTACTGTATTCAAATATTCAAGTTAAAGCTTTTCTATCAGAATCTGTATCATATTGCCAGTTCTGTGTCGAAATCGGATCGGACCATCACTAATTTTTATGTTTATTGCGCTAGTCTAATGAAACTTAGATTTAAAATGTTTTTAAAATAGAAACAGCTTGACCTTTCCACTGATCTCAGTATAGTAGTATTGATCTCAATTCTGAGAAGCTTGAAAGATATTTCGATTCTCTCTGTCTCTCTCTTTTGCTCTCGATCTCATTCAGAGTTACCCCTCTACCTTGGAGAAAACGTGTTGGGCCGGGATCCCACCTCCTGCTCTCTGCTCCTCGACGCTCGATCCGTGTCCAAGCGGCATGCTGTCATCTCTCTCTCCGTGTTTCCTGGCGACAGGATTCATGTCAGCCCTGTTGTGGAGGCACTGGTCTGGGACTTGGGCAGCATGAATGGGACGCGGAAGGGTAGATTCCGTCTGACGCCCCATGTCCGATACGCCCTGACCGATGGGGACAGTGTGGTGCTGGCCGACCTGCCCTGCCAGTATGTTGACACAAGCGAGGTGCTGAGGGAGGGGTCGGCAGAGCCCAAAAGGGTCGTAGGGGGAGGGGAACTCCCGGTGAAAGGTAGGGGGCGGAGTTTGAAGACATGGATGGGGAAGGAGAGTGAGAGCACAGAGGGTGGCTGGAGCAACGGCATAAAAAACATGAGCTTAAAAGGAAACGTCAAGGGTGGACGGACGGGAAATGAGACGGTGACCCCGAGTGTGGTCAGGAGCATGAGCCTATCATTGGCTCAAACTCCGGCATGTCCAGAAAACTTGCATGTTCTTGAACTGGATTCCGACTCGGATGATAGCACGAGCGCAAGTAAAGGTGAGGAATGGGAATTTGCAGTATTTTTACTGATTTGTGTATTTGTAGTACTTGTCAGATATACAAATGTTTGTTGTAGTTGTTGGCCCCTTCCTATTCCAGCATGACAAATTCTCTTCTCTTTGTCTGTTCTTCAAATGCCAGGTCCCACCTGCTCTACTTTCTTGTCTCCCATGAACAGCATCGTTCCAGAGAGGTAATGGCTAAAGCTATCTACTCTGACAAAATTAAATGAAATACACCTTAGTTAATTGAGGTCTGATTGTTGCCAGTATATTGTAGTTTGCATGCTGTAGTTCTGGTATTGTTGGCCAATGTTAGGCCCTGATGTTGTTGTATATGATGAGTAGGCATGAGAGACGTTTGTAAGCTATCCTTTCACCTTCTTGCAGTGAGGATGAGAACTCCCTCTTCACACCCTCTTCTTCTGTGAAAGACAATAGCCACCAAAGAATGAATAAAGGAGGGAAAGGTCCCGCCACAACTAATAGGAAGCCTCAGATGGTGGTGTACGATAGCGACTCAGAGTTTGAGGAGGGAGAGACATTGAGGACAAAGGATTCTACCACTGGTCTGGGGGAAATGGCAAATGAACAGGAAAGGCTGCCTGAGGGAATGGCCTTCGATGCCACTCTGAATGGGAGAGCTGGACCAAGCGAAAATGTAGGAATGGGTAAGAGTGAAGCTGGACCGTCCCCAGATGTGCCACAGCCTTTTAAGCCTGGCAGCCAGGTTTCCAGTGGAGGTGGAAGCCACACTGCTGATAATGAAGAGGAGCGGAAAGACCCAACACAGAGGTCAGATCCTCGTTCTTTGGGGAACAATGATCCCAACAAATCATCCATACAGGATGGTCCCAGTGCAAGCAAGCCAAGTTTCAGTATGGACAGTGACACTGATGTCGAAGGCGAGGAAGGATCAGAACAAGTGCTTGGACCTGTCAGTGGCACTGAAGCCACAGACCGGACCTGTAAATCCCCCAGAACTTCTGTGGTACAGCCTGAAGAATTTCATCTTGACAGTGATACTGACATAGAGGACAATGACGATAATGCACCTATGTCCCCCTCCACGATTAGTCCGAATGTGAAGCCTTCATCCACTGCAGTGATAGTACCAACAGAATTCCACCTGGACAGTGATACAGACTCAAAAGGAAGTGAAGACTGTCCTGGTGAACTGGTCCCACCGAACCCAAATCCCAGCACTGGGCTGACTGAGCCCATCTTGGTGAAATGCCCAGGGCTCCACTTGAGCAGTGACACGGATGACGAAGCCATGGATGATGATCCATTTGCAACCTCCGTGAGAAAGACTCAGGGAAAACGTGGGACCCAGCAGCCTGCTGGCGGAAGAGAGGTCGACCCGACGATTGATTCCAGCAGCGATAGTGATATGGAGAGCAGTGCCACACAGCCGTTTGCCTCCACCTCAAAGCCTGAACTGGGTTCTCTCCTTCATCAACCAGCCTCACACAGCTCTCCTCTGAGGGGAGCTGCCCAGGGGTCCTCGTCAGGCAGTGACACGGACGTGGAACAACCGGGATCTGTGAGGCCAGGCCCAGGACCTCACCTTCCCGCTGTGCACTTGTGTCTTGAGAGCGACACTGATGTGGAGGACGGAGGAGAAGATGGAGCTGCTGACATGGTGGATGGGACCGATGTCTTGCCTGTTGCTGCCGGTGGTGAGATGGCTTCCGGTGTCGTCGATCAAAAGTGCTCCACGCCCATGGCATTGCGTATGTACTTTCTAAAATATGTTTTTATTTTCCATTGTGTCTTCTCTTTCCATACTCTTACGCTTCTGATAGTTGTCACCTCATTGCTGATGACCCAGAGCATAACAGACGCAGGAACATAATTTCGGTTAGCTTTTTCCTTTCTTACATTATTCTCCATTTGTTCATCTTCTGATATGAACATTCAGGTCTGTGTAGCGTGCTGAGTTAAATCTGGAGAAATTATTACTGTGCTACACATAGCACTGGGATCCCATGTAAACTCAGCATTTAATGGTTTCAGTTGGGATGGAAGTCAAGCCTGTTGCTGCCTCAGGGTAGTTGTTCCTTTGGGAGAACAAAGAGCTGTGATGTGACGGGGAATGAGCATTTGCAGGTGCGACGATGAGCCTGAGCTTAATCGCATCTCTAATGGCTTGCCCCACCCGGTGCTATCACAAGTTATTTATGAACCGGTCTGGTTGGAGAGCTCAGAGCACGCTGAGCATTTGCTCACTCCGGTGAAACACACTTTTCAAATGAGCCAGATGGTTGAGTTGGCTTCCCATTCGAACGGCTGCTTAAGGCATCTGTTGCCCACATGGTCACAACACCAGGGTGACAGCAGGCATATCTGTGATGGGTCTTAAACTGCTGTGCTGTGTTCTCTGGCAGTAATATGAGAGAGAACTCACTCGTGAACTAGCTAATTAACGCACAGCAGTGTTTGAGGCCCCTGTCTGCTGTAAATGCCCCAAAAATTAAACTCAAATATGATGAAGATTGGGGATGTCCTCATTGACCAAAGTAGTAGCCATGGTGCTGATGTCTTAGAATAAGTCCCAGTTTTTTTTTTTACATTATTTTGGGAATGTAGAGTGTGTGAATTTGTTTGTAGTATTTCAAATTCAAAACATTCCTGGCTAGTAGAGGTTTATACAGTAGTGAAAACACATCCAGTAGTATATCGTCCATTCTTTGAATTTTCCGTTTGAAAACAAAATCTGAAAAAACTGTGGCGTTTTTTGGTTTTTCAGTTTTAAAATCTGAATGGAAAAAAGGAAAAACGGGAAAAGAAAAAACTTGGTTTCATGTTTTGTTTTGCTGTTTTAAAACCAAATTGGAAATCTCTAAATCACGTCTTATTGTTTCATTTTTCTGATATTTAGGGTAAATCCAGGGGATGCCAAACAATATAACATATGACATCAAAACTGTAATATAAACATATCCCCACTCAAATGACCAGCATAGCTGTGGTAGTCCACCAACTACACCAGCACCAACCAGCATAGACAGCATGGAAATAAAGCTGGTCTATGCTGTTTATTTTCAGAAGGGATACGGCTTATGCACTGACCAAGAAAGTACTTAAAATAATATGTTTTGTGGGGTGTGGCAGCTCTGTGGTTTTAGAATCAGAATGTTGCTTGTTCAAATCCCATGATCAGTTGAGTGACCTCATGATTGGACCATTGAGCAAGACCTTTAACCCCAACTGCTCCAGGGACTGGCTGACCCTACTGTCTCCTCTACGCCAGTTTCATGAGGTGGCCTCCTGGGCCTTTTCCAGCTGTCTGTAAGGAGGTCATATATATATATATATAATATATATATATATAAAAGCACTTTGCGTTCATGCGTTCACTCTCTGATCAGACTCCTCCAAAACCATTTCTCCTGAGTTTAGGTCAGGTGGCCAGGTCATGTGATATGATAATATCACTCCCCTTTGTGTGTGTGTGTCTGTATTATGTTTATATTACATTGTGGGGACCAAATGTCCCCCATAATGCAATAAAAACCTGTTGTTTTGACGTTGTGGGGACCATTTTTCAGGTCCCCACAAAGATTGGATGGAATGCAGTCAAAAAAGAAAAAAGTAAAAATGTCAAAAGTCTCGTATTTTGTTTGGTTACTTATGGTTACAGATAGGCCTGGGTAGGGGTTAAGGTCGTCATGTTTGGCTAAGTTTTCCCTTAGAAATGAATGGAGAGTCCCCACAAAGATATAATTATAATTACAAACCTGCATGTGTTTGGGTTCAGATGCAACTTGGCAAACCCAAGCCATGCTGCCATGTTCTTTTTATTGAACTGCAAATGCCTCTAAAACGCTTAAAACAAGATGTACAAACAAGGTGGAACAAAGATATAAATATTTACTTTATATGCATTTATTATATTAAAATATTAAAGTAAAGAGAGGTCTTTATCAGAATCTGTATCGGTACCGGCAGTTGTGTATTGGGATCGGATCATAACTGAAAAATGTGGATCAGCCAGTTCCTAATAATAATACTATATAAAGAGCTGGTCTGAAGTGCTGATCGTTTCTCTTACCTACTGAATCCTTTGCATATGATTTGTTCCTTTTGCAGTACCAGAAATGGACACTCAGCTTTTCATCTCCATGCCTGACCCTTTCAGACGTAAGTGTTCTTTCTCTTTAATTTCCCTCGCTCTCAGCTGTTTCACATTACACGTGTTCCGCTGTCGTTAATGCAAATTTTGTATCATTGGAATGTAATTGCTCTTGTTCAGACCTGTGATGCACTTTCTGCCAGTGATTCAATAGGGTGCTACATAGGCACCCCCTGTAGACTCTTCAGAGGACTGCAGCTTGCAACAGTGTTTTGTTCCTCCAGAGGGCACCAACTCCTACATATGGTGTGTGACTCTCTCTAAAGGCCAGTTCATATTTCACGTTTCCACATGTACTTTTAATTGTGGACGAGGGGACATAATGTAAATTTTGTCATCGGGGGTTGACTGCCGATGACTGTGGTTGGTGCCCCAATAGCCCAGATTTTTATGTCTAGGGGAAACCTTGCACCTCCATGCGTGTCAACCGCACATGTGCAAGATAATTGGTTAGGTACTTCCAGTAGGTGGCAGCATGGATTTTCACAGATCAGCAGTCAACGACGAAAGAGTAGGGGAAGTATCTCGGGCTAATTTAGTCTTATCGTAATTCTACCCAAGCTTTGACTAATAAGTAACTATTCATAAAAGTTTACCCATTTCAGTACACTGCTTGTATTTGTGTTTGTTGCAATACATCTGCCCTCTACTGGTCTGGTGGAATATCACTGCGGTATGCTTGCACTGCCTGCAATCAGCAATTAGCATCCTTAGCCAAATGTAGTATGAGTACAAACTGCCACACGGATGACCATCCTCAGCCCGAAAGCGCATGAAAGCACATGTGGAAAAGTAACTTATGAACTAGGCTTAAGGATAACTCACGCTCAGTGTGATAAGTGCCCACATCTTCGCAATAGCTTTTTTGCAGTCACTTTATGGCCGCTTGGATACTTGCAGAGAGCTGATGATGTCTAAAGCAGAGTGAGCACTTTGTGTATCTTGTGCCCTCCAGGCCTGTTTCATAACACTGCACCAGCAGTCTGAATGAATCGGCAACTCCTGGGAATGAAAAGGGAAAAACTGATGTTTTCAGGATTTGAAATTTAGTTTTATTTGTGATTTGAAATGACTTTGCAAAACTTCATCTTGTACATTTTGTCCCTAATTTTCAAAAAGTACATAATACAGTCGTGTGATAAAGACAGTGTACCCTCTTTCAGTTCTGTGGATTTGTATCAGGACATTAAAAAAACTGGCAACGCTTTACTTCAGGTCATGTCTTTAGTAATTTAGAACACATTCATAGTGTATTAAAATGCATTCATAAAGCATTATAAACATGGCTATAAATATTTAGAAAAGGGCATAACACATTAAACCCATATTTATTATGCATTATGACTGCCTTGTGAAGCTGTCATCTATAATGAACTATAGATACCTTTCTGGCATCTATAGTGTTTTGTACATGAGCCTTCCAATCAAATTCCTTCCATATCTGGCTCCCCACCCCCTTGTGGCATCCAGGGCTTATGTCCTCCCATGTGTCGTCATCTACAATTGTATTGGATTCCAGTTCCCACTGTTCTTTAATATGTTTTTAACTGAAGTCCAGACCTTTAGTGTGTGTGTTTAATCCACACATTCTTTATTTTTTCTGACACTATTGACTAAGAAATGGGAGAGTAGATAATGAAATCCCCGGTAGAGAATTCTGTTCAATAGGTACCCAAATAATCTCCTTGTCTATCTGTGCTACCTGTGCTCAAAGCTGGAAGCCCGGTAATACCATTTTAGATTAGGCGGGCCTAGACGTCCTTTCTCTTTAGTTGCCTTCAATATTTTCAACTTGGGTCTTAGTCTCCTATTTTGCCAAATAAATTTTGATATGCATTTATCAAGCAACTTGTGGATTGTGTACTAGAATGGGTAGGGACTGAAATAATAAAAAAAAAAGTTGTCTTGGTAAAATGTTAATTCTAACTGACTCTATCCTCCCAAAAAAGGGTAACACATCCCATCTGTTTAGGTCATTGTTAATTTCTTCAATCAGTCTGTTGTAATTTGTGGAAAATAATTGTGTAGATTTTGGAGTAATGACAACACTCGGATATCTGAATCACCATCCTGAGATGTACCAACTGCAATTTTCTTGGCCAATAGTGTGACTGGCTGTTACTAATTTTTGCCGATTCTGATTTTTTCCCCAAGAACTATAATTGACAGCATATACAAACAGAAATCCGCTTTTCTTCAGTGCAAAATTTTATTTTCATAATAAAAGAAATTGTTAAACTTTACAATTTCCCTTAAACTGCGCTAAGTTCAATCACTTAAACATTTCTCAGAATAAAGTGCTCTGTGACGGGAAAGAGGTGCAAATAACAATTGACTGAAAATGAGCTGCTGTACACTCCTCTAGAATAAAGAAGTTCATAGTTTACAAGCCTCTGATGTTTCAACACGTTTTTGTGGTGGTTCCCCCACAGTTTACTTTGGCTTTAAATGTATTACAAATTGTGAGCTTTATGTCGTCTTCACTCACATTGAAGAACTTCCATGCTAACGACACATTAGCATGTGGCTGTGAGCGTGCCCACAGCTGTTGGGCTATTGCCTGCGCTGCTGTGCGTATGATATGTAGTGCATGCGTAGAACGGACCAGTTCAGTATCGGAAATGCATGAGACTGATTGGCTGGTCTCCGGTCTGGGCCGAGCATACTGAAAATCGGCCAATTCCGGTCCCTGGTGGGTCGATCGGTGCATCTCTAGAATCCCTGCTTAGGTCTCCTGAAAGAGACGAAGTCATCTAGTTGAGAAGACCAGTCACCAGCTATCATTATGGCTTCAGATTTGTTTTTATTGATCTTATATCCTGAGGTGGCACTATATTCATGAAGGCTATTCAAGAGGGCTGGGACAGAAGTTATGGGGTTTTATAAGAATAATAATAATAATATGTCATCAGCAAATTGTGCTAATTTGTGCTGTACCTGTGCTTCATCAGATATACCCTGTATGAGAGGATGAGTTGGTATTAATTCACCCAGTGGTTCAATGCTCAGTGCAAATAGGGAGGGTGACAAAGAGTCTCTCTGGCATATTCTGTGTCCCAGGGGAAGAAAACTGGAGCGACGCCCGTTTCCTCTAACTCTAGATCTCGGGTTTTTATAGAATATCTTAATCCACTTCACAAATGTCTCACTAAAACCCATATAGCTGAGGCTCTTTTGGAGGAAGGTCCAGTGAACCCTATCAAATGCTTTCTCAGCATCTAAGCTGAGGAGCATCGATGGGGTGTCTCTTCTGGCTGCAATTGCTTGCAGGTTCAGGGCTCTTCTGACATTGTCAGCTTCCTGTCGGTTATTATCTGAGCTTTTTATCTTCTGTAATGTCCTGTTGGATTGGGCTTTCTGTAGCTGAAAAGATAGCAGATGGCTTGTTCTATTTCCCATTTCATAAAAGCTCCTGTTTATGAATTGCAGTGCTCCCTCTGCTTTGCAAGGTATCTGGTCATCTAGTTTCTTTTGATAATCTCATAATTTCTTGTTTCTTTGTTTGTTGACGCTCTATTTCTAATCTCTTAATTTCTTTTTCTACTTTAACTTGTTGAGCTAGCCATTGTTTTTTTCACTCTGGAGGAAATGGAAATAATATTACCCCTCATCACTACTTGCAGTGCCATTATCTTTTAATGCAATACAATTTATTAGGTCTATCTGTATTTCTTGTTGAATTTCTTCGTCATTTAACAGTGACACATTGTCTCCAGCATTTGAATTGCTTCCTTGGTCCAGTCCTTATCTTTAAGGTGACCGGGGCATGATCTGATATAGCGATTGGTTCTATATTACATTCACAGGTCCTATAAAGGTCCGTGCCAGATATCAAAAACAGATCCAATGTAGATTAACTGCCATGCCCTGTGACATCAAAGTAAAGTCCGTCTCCCTGGGGTGTAGGTGGCGCCAGACGTCTATTTAACTCAGTTCGCACATCACTGAATAGTAGTAGATTTTTTGGATAACGAACCTACTTGTCTCAGAACACAGTTGAAGTCCCCTCCTATTAAAATGATCCCCTCTGCTTTCTCTGCTAATACAGTTGGTACATTCTTAAAGTCTATGCAATCTTCATTTCATTTCACTTTCATTTCATTCAAAACTCGGTGTGCGCTAAGGTCACTCAGCTTTGTTATAGAATGCCATAGATTTTCCTCTCTTCTCTTCCCCTGTATCTCCCCTTCCATCTGCTCCCGCTTGTCCATCTATGGCTTGATATTATGCTTCTGAAGTGTCAGGAGAGCATCTGTGAGCATCGGATAGGTCCTCTCACCAGACTCCGTGACGACTTTTAGTTGTATTGGAAAAATTCCGGTTGGCTCTAATGTTTTCTTTTGTTTTAGTTACTTGATCAAGGGGCAGCGTGTGGCTCAGTGGGCTAAGCCTGTGAGCCTGTAATCAGAAGGTCACTGGTTCAAGCACGTCTGCAGGTCCTTGAGCAAGGCCCTTAACCCCCAGCTCCCTGGCCGCCCCAACAGGAGGCTGGCCTTCGTGGACAGTTTACTCTACAAGGAACAAGTTGCGGGAGGTGTAAAAAATTATTCTATTATTATTATTATTATTATTATTATGACCTCTCACACCTGTGCTCTCTTCTTTTGCAATTCTGGTGAGTAGCCATAGTCGAAATATATTTGTCCTCCTTGTAAACAGTCTGTTTTGGCTCCACGCTCGCGTCTTTAACGAAAAAATCCACAAATCTAACTATTATGGATTTCGGAGTGGCAGTTGTGTTTTTTGGTTTAGTTGCTTGAGATCAGTGAGCTCTCTCTATTTGCAAGTTCACTTCAGGCATCTGTTTGAGGACTGATTTGAATCAGCTCCTTTTAGAGCTGGGCAGTATGACCAAAATTTTATATCATGGTATTTTTCAGTTATATCAGCATGACGGTATACGACGGTATTTTTTTTTAAGTATGACTGGGTGTTTACCACATTTTACAGGATTTTACAGGACACATTTTTGTTTTACGTTTTTGCCTTGCTCCCCTATATTATTTTATTATTAGCCATTGCGCCTATCTACTACCTTAATGATAACATACGACTAACGTGTTTGTTGGCTAACTGCTTATAGATAAATGGCTAATGTTAAGGTGTGCGCCGGCCAAGTTAACATTTTTGATAAGTGTTTAATAGTTCAGTGTTGCTGGAACTCAAGCTTTACTGACCTTGCAAAATTTCTCATAAAGACTGGGATGTCGGTCTTTAAGATGCTTCGCCAAGTTTGACGTGCTACTTGACTTCGTCGCCACAACTTTGTAGCACTGTTTGCATAGAGCCTTAGAGCCTCGACATCCTTAGCCTTTCCATGCTCGTCTGCAAAATACTTCCAAACGGCACTTTTGCGTTTTTTTTTTTTTACCAAAGCAGCTTGCGAAGTGCCTTCAACTGCAGCGTATGCCATGTTCGGCCAACTCGGTATGTGTGTGTTAACCAGCGCAAATGTGTCCAGCGGCTATGGAGAAGAGGGGAGGGGCTGCGCAAGTGGCGTGCGTGCGTTCGTGCGTTCGTGCATGCACACCTGCGCTGTAGTGGTGCTGTGTGAAGTGTGGCGAATGAGGCGGAAACTGCATTGTTGGTATCAGTAATGGTGGAAAAGGTCCCCCCTTAAACAGATTCGAGCTGCGCCACTTTCCGAACGTTCTGTAGACCATTTAAACCGTTTTTGCAGTATGAGAAAAATTCATGTCATAATAATAAAAACGATTTTCGGTATGAACCTTTATACCGCCCAACACTAGCTCCTTTACAAACATCTTAACGTCTTTTCCCTCACTCCCCTCAGGCTCTCAATATATTCTCAGGTTGTTACATCTTGACATTCCTAGCCATTAAGTCCATGTCTTGGCACAGCAGATACCATATTGCTCTCTTCTATCTTCTCCCATTGTCTTCTGCAGCACTGATATGGTTTTCCCTCTCTGTGTTTTTTTTCACTAGTTTTGTCATTTCAGCTTTCAGCTCTTCCATTGATGATCCCAACTTTGGAAGTGATAGTTTGGTCTGGTTATGTGCCTCTTGATTTTCTCCAGCTCAGCTAGTATTTTAGATTCTAAGAAGACACTATCGTGAGGTTGGATTTGCTTCAAGTTTTAGTTTTTCTACTTCGAGTTCCCCTGTTTAGTTGAGCCTTTGCTTCTGGAGGATGCTGCCATTGTAGTCCTTAGTTATATTGAGTTTTCAGTAGTTCGCTAGGATAATATTTATTCTGAAGGACAGAGCTCAGCTTTTAGGCTGCTGCCTTCAGCATGATGTCACCGGAAGTCATTGTGGTGGAATTTTGGCCCACTCTTGTTGCTTCAGTTCTTTAAGGTTTGTGGGCATTCATTTACACACAGCTCTCTTAAGGTTCCACCACAACGTTTTTTTTGGGTTGAGGTCTGGACTGTGACTGGGCCATTGCAGCATCTTGATTATTTTCTTTTTCAGCCATTCCATTGTAGATTTGCTGGTGTGCTTGGGATCATTGTCCTGTTGCATGACCCAGTTTTGGCCAAGCTTTAGCTGTCAGACAGATGGCCTCACATTTGACTCTACAATACTTTGGTATACAGAGGAGTTCATGGTCAACTCAATGACTGCAAGGTGCCCAGGTCCTGTGGCTGCAAAACAAGCCCAAATCATCACCCTTCCACCACTGTGGTTGATTGTTGGTATGAGGCGTTTGTGTTGATAAACTTGATATGCTCTTTTCGGTTTTTGTCAAAAGGGGCACTGTGCATCATGGTCAGACATCGCCAACTTGGTCATGTCTGTCCAGAGGACATTGTTCCAGAAGTCTTGTGGTTTGTTCAGATGCAACTTTGCAAACCTAAGCTGTGCTGCCATGTTCTTTTTAGAGAAAAGAGATGTTCTCCTTGCACGCCTTCCAAACATGCCGTACTTATCCATTTTTTTTTTCTAATTGTACTGTCATGAACTTTAACATTTAATATGCTAACTGTAGAGTCTGAGGTGTAGTTTTTTTTGCAGTTTCTCTGAGCGTTACACGGTCTGATCTTGCTGTGAATTTGCTGGAATGTCCACTCCTGGCCACTGTCTTGAATGTTTTCCACTTGTGAATAATCTCATTATAAAATTATAGACCTTAAATTGTTTGGAAATGGCCTTATAACCCATCCCAGATTGATGGGCAGCAGCAATTCATGTGTTGTTCATCTGAGGTTGTATTAACCTCATTTTAGGACCTACTAGGAACCAGATGAAGTCCTGATACATAAACCTTACAATTGAAAGAAGCTGTACTTTGTTTTTCACATGACCGTACATGCTGCTGGTGGGAATGACAGCATCTCCTTCTGTGTTCAGGTCCTCTGATACCACCGGTTTTCCCAAGCAGACCTTCTGAAGGTGACCAGGATGACCTGAAAGATGACGACTTCTTCATAGCGGAAACTCAGTCATTTGTGTCAGAGGCTCCAGGTGGAAGCAGTACGGGGGGCCCAGCAGCTAAGCAGCCCTGCATGTTGAGCAGCCCCCCATCCTCCACGTCCTCCTCTCCTACAGGCTTTGAGGAGCAGCCCACCATGGTGTATTCCTTCCAGCTTGGGCTGTCAGACAGCAGCCATGAGCGCCCTGGCTCCTCTAGCCGCCCGGCACAGTTGGGCCTCATTGCGGAGGATGAGCTGAGCGCCACCCAGGCGTATGCAGCAGGCACTGTTACTTTAAGCAGCGGTACCGTGGAGATGGATAGAGACCTGGAGGCCACCCAGGCTTACGTGATGGAAGCTGCTGCGGAGGCTGATGGGGCCGTGCAGATTTGCACTGATGACATTATGAATATAGAAGAGGTGGGGGGGGGGGAGGACCATCAGAGAGATTTCCAAGCAAACTCCCATCTCTCCACCGCTGACACTCAGCCAGTGTCTGTTCTGGAAGCAGTGGGAGTGGAAGAGTTGGTGCCTGAGGATGAGGATGAGGAGGAGGAAGAGGAGGGAGTGAAAAGGAGTCAGTTGCAGAGGCAAAGGGGGTCAAGAAGAGGAAATAAGGAAGACAACCAGCCAGGTAGAAGCACTAGAAGTCAGAGGCGAGCTGCAGTTGATCAGGAACCCCAAAAGAGAGAGACAAGAAGGATCTCAAAGGCAGGAGGGATTCGGAAGGGGAATGGGTTGAGGAGAAAAGCCGTGCCAGACGAAGATGTGGAGAGTGATATGGAGGAAGATGAGTCTGTGCAGGAGACAAGCAAAGAGACCAGAAGGACAAGGGGGAGAAAGAGTCAGAAAAAGGGGAAGGACAGAGTAATGATGCCCAGGGGAACAGAAGGAGATGAAGGGGATGAAGGGGATGAGGTAAGAGGAGACGAAAGGGAGAGCAGTGCAAGAGTATATGGCAAAAGGTATAAAAAAAAGATGAAGGAGCAGGAAGAGAGGGAGGAGAGAGAGAGGCTGGAGAATGAGAGGAAGGAGCAGGAAGAGAGGGAGGAAAGAGAGAGGCTAGAGAATGAGAGGAAGGAGCAGGAAGAGAGGGAGGAAAGAGAGAGATTGGAGAAAGAAAGGAAGAAGCGGGAAGAGGGGGAGCAAAGAGAGAGGCTGGATAAGGAAAAGAAGGAGCAGGAAGAGAGGGAGGAGAGAGAGAGGCTGGAGAAGGAGAGGAAGGAGCAGGAAGAGAGGGAAGAAAGAGAGAAACTGGAGAAGGAAAGGAAGGAGCGGGAAGAGAGGGAGGAGAGAGAGAGGCTGGAGAAGGAAAAGAAGGAGAGGGAGGAGAGAGAGAGGCTGGAGAAGGAAAGGAAGGAGCAGGAAAGGCTAGAAAAGGAGAGGATGGAGCAGGAAGAAAGGGAAGAAAGAGAGAGACTGGAGAAGGAAAGGAAGGAGCGGGAAGAGAGGGAGGAAAGAGAGAGGTTGGAGAAGGAAAAGAAGGAGCAGGAAAGGCTAGAAAAGGAGAGGATGGAGCAGGAAGAGAGGGAAGAAAGAGAGAGACTGGAGAAGGAAAGGAAGGAGCAGGAAGAGAGGGAGGAGAGAGAGAGGCTGGAGAAGGAGCGGGAAGAGAGGGAGGAGAGAGAGAGGCTGGAGAAGGAGCGGGAAGAGAGGGAGGAGAGAGAGAGGCTGGAGAAGGAAAGGAAGGAGCAGGAACAGCTAGAAAAGGAGAGGATGGAGCAGGAAGAGAGGGAAGAAAGAGAGAGGCTGGAGAAGGAAATGAAGGAGTGGGAAGAGAGGGAGGAAAGAGAGAGGTTGGAGAAGGAAAAGGAGGAGAGGGAGGAGAAAGAGAAGCTGGAGGAGAAGAGGAAGGAGCAGGAAAGGCTGGAGAAGGAGAAGAAGGAGCGGGAAGAAAGAGAAAGATTGGAGGAGAATAGGAAGGAGAGGAAAGAGAGGGAGGAAAGAGAAAGGCTGGAGAAGGAACAAGAGAAGAGAAAGAATGTAAGGAAAGGAAAAGAAAAACATGGAGAACAAGTGAAAGAAGATGAAGAGGATTTGATGAAGGAAAAAAAGATTGAGAGAAAATCAGCCAGAGGAAAAAGGAAACAGGAACAGGTTTGCAAGGAAAGAGAGAAAGATGAAGAGGAGGAGGGTGAGGAGGAAGAGCAGAGAAGTTCCAGTCAAGTCAGAGGGATGAGGAGCAGGAGGAGTGCTGCTGTATCAGCTGACGAACCCAGGCCTTGTAACAATGACACAGCCATGCCGGAGCTCGAACTGAGGCGGGGAGCCAGAGCCAACTACCAGTGTAGCTTGGTTACCTCCATCAGCTCTGAGAAGTCCATATCCAGTATTGGCACACAGGAGAGAAGCCATCTCAGGAGGGGCCAGAAGGGAAATAGTCAGAGTGGGTACACCACTCTTAGCATGCAGGGAGAAGGAAACCTGGCTTCCAGTGGGGGAATGGGGAGCTGTGCAACATCCAACTCTATGGGAACGTCTGCAGAAAGGGCCATGCAGACCAAAAATGTGCAGGAGAACACCAGGTCCAGCACCACCAAGGGAGCTGACCCAGAGGACAAGGAAACACATCACAGTTCAGCCAAGGCAAGTCAAGTTTTGGATAGAGACATTCCAGGGCCGAGTATGAATGATGGAGGAGATTGCAAGGGTGGTAAAGTGAGTCCCTCAGAGACAGCAACCTATGAAGCTGACCAAACCATCAAGGATTCAGAAGCTACTGGTGGAAAGTTGTTGCGCTCTAGGTCAAAGAGTCGGAGCAGATCCCAAAAACAAGACCTGAAGAGAGTGCTGGATGAGGGGGAACAGACCAACAGTTTCAAGGTGCCTGTGGACAGGCGGAAATCTCAGTGGGGTGGGGAGAAGAGAGGAGAGGAGCTGGAGGTGGATGAAACAGGAGAAAAGGGAGTGGAGGGGGAGATACCCCAGCCTGCTGTGAGGAAAGGAATGTCAGGCACAGGCCCGGCAAAGAAAATGAAGCAGGAGGAGAGAGGAGAGGCCCAGGGGGATGAAAAAGAGGAGGATAGTACAGGTTCAATACGGCTGAAGAGCAGGGGGAGGCAAACAGTAGCCCAAAGGAAGAAGCAGAGCCAGGTGGAGAAGTCAGAAGAACAGGAGCTCAAGGATGAGGCACTTGACCCCACCTCTGACCAGGACGGGCCCGGTATGGACACAGAGGTGATCATCTGTCTATGATGCTGATTCATTGAGTGATACTTGCCTCCCATGTACAGTCAAATTCTTTCGGGCACTCTGTAGTGCTGTAGTGTCCCTGGGGCCCCACCTTCTCAGTTCCTGGGACTGTCTTGGTTTTTATTGTTTTTTTCCCTTAATTAACAATATATGTAAAACCTTCAATGACAAGACACATTTGACATTTAACAATTAACAACCTCAGATTGTTATGAAATATTCAATTCAGTGTTAATCATCCAATCTTCTGTTAAATTCTGCATGTATTGTTGTTCTGTTTCTGTATGTCTTTGTCATTTGTCATTATAAGTTTTTACTTTGATCTGGCAGGCAATTTTGTCTCCCATAGTGAATGTGGTGCAATCCAGTGCAATGACATTCCATGAAGTCACACACAAATGCATTAAAACAAACTAGTCAGTGGCAGTGAGACTCCTTCTGCAGGAGATCCAAGTAGCAATAGCACAGATATCTCTGGCAAAAATAAATATGCTAAGCAACCCCTGGTTAATGGTCCCCAGTGTGAATAGACTGATTTTCAGCCTGTGCCAGATTCTGAAGTTGCCATTTGTCATTCACCATTGGGGGCAGCATTGAGACAGAGGGGTGCCTGTGGTTGGTGAAAGGAATGGCGTCAAGTTGCTTGTGACCTCATGGCTGCATTGTTAAATTTAGTTGCACAGTGCAGCCCCATAATGGAGCCCTTTACTCTTCTGTATCAAACACAGTCGTAGATCAGTTGTAGTTACACTGCGTTGTAGGTACATTTTGGTTTCTTAATTAACCCCCCCTACCCTTTTGTTTTAAGGTACCACAAACTCCGGTGGGTAGGGGTTCCCGCAAACGTGTAGCCTCAAGCAAGTCCCCTCTTGCAGTCAAGACGCCTCGCCGCACCTCTGTACAGGCCACCTCTCCTGCTGTCCTGAGCGGAAGCCTTCAGGCTCCTAAGGTAGTCCCCACCCCCATCATGCTCAGTGGAGCTGTGATTTTCTGTCCCATCGCCCGTCAGGAGGCTAACTGAACTGCTGTTTGAGAATCTGAGTGTTGTGGATTATAGCAGAGTTCTCCTTCCTCTAGATGACGCTGTTTATAGATTGGGCATCAGCTTGGCTCAGTGGGTCAAATCATGGATAAAGACCCTTTTGTTTGTCCCTTCCCAACCCAGGTGCTGTTCACCTGTGTGACAGACGAGGCTGGTGAGGCTGCTCTGTCTCGCCTGGGAGGCAGCCTGGCGAGGGGTGTGGCTGACATGACCCTCCTGGTCACTGACAGGGTGCGACGCACAGTGAAGTTCCTCTGCGCCGTGGCTCGTGGCATTCCTGTGGTCACCCCCTGCTGGCTGGAAAAGGTGAGCACTTTCAGGAAGCTGTTTGGAATATCGTGACATCATCATGCAGATTATGCAGTCGTACATATTTTCTAGGCCAGCAGATGGAATAATGAGGCCTTTCAGTGAAAGGCCGTCCTGCTATTACTCTTCAATGATTTAAGCTCCTTTAGATCCAAATTAATAATTCTGCTCTCCATCTGACCTACATCCGATGTCCATTAATTTTTAAAGACCCAACTTTACTCTCTCTCGCTCATTTAGTGCAGTAAGAATGGTGCATTCCTCTCACCGCAAGCCTTCCTGGTGAAAGATGTCGAGCAGGAAAGGAAGTTCAATTTCTGCCTGGAGGAGGCCCTGCAGACGGCGCGTGCCCAGCCCCTCCTACAGGTACTCCCAGTCTTCCCACTCCTCTCACTGTGCTGCTCCTCCTTGTTCTCCCAGTCTTGTCACTGCTTCCACCCTGCTGCTCACGGCTGTTCTTCCTGGTACTCCCTGTCTTCCCACTGATCCAACTCTCTTGCTCCTCCTGGTTCTCCCAGTCTTGCCACTGCTTCCACTCTGCTGCTCCTCCTGGTTTTCCCAGTCTTGCCACTGCTCCCACCCTGCTGCTTCTCCTGGTTCTCCTGAGCCAGGTGCATGCCGTTATGAGTTGCCTCTGGGCCTCTTCCTCAGGGCTATGAAATCCACGTGACCCGCGCTGTGAAGCCTGATCCGGCCCAGATGAAGGACATAATCTCCTGCAGCGGAGCTCGCTACCTCTCCAGGATGCCCACGGTCCTCAAGGTGAGGCGCCCTACCCTCAGTGCTTCAGTATGGAGAATGAGATGTTACTCACCATTTAGGGATGAATGTATGGAAATAGAGTCCCCATTAGCTCCCCTTTAAAGTCTCCAACCACCCATCTTCCAGCCACTGAAACAGCAATTTATAGGCACCAATTAGCCTACATGCATGTCATCAAAGCGGGAGGGAACTGGAGTGCCTAGGCGCAACTCCACACATGCTGACAGGAGGTGGGACTCGATCCCCCCTCACCCTGGAGATGGGAGGCCACAGTACTGCCCACTGAAGTGTTTTCTTTGGATTTCATCCATCTCCCCGGATGTGGTCTGGTTAGCTGATCGCTGTTGAGGGCTGTTAGCTGATGCCTGCGATGGTGGGTGGCGCCCCTCCTGTCAGTCGTCGGAGTGCTGACCCACTTTCTGCCTGTCTCTGTAGCCGCAGACGGTGGTGATCTCCTGTGTGGAGGATGCCTCACTCTGTGGCCCTGCCCTGGCCGCCTCCATCCCCGTGCTCAGCGCAGAGTTCCTGCTCACCGGCATCCTGCAGCAGAAGGTCGACCTCGTCACTCACAGCCTCGTCGGGACCGGGTTCGGGGCCCCTGAGAACGAGACTCCCAAGGGACGACGCAAGCGATGAGGATGGGGGCGGGGGGGGGGGGCCTTTGGATGTAGCGAGCTGCAGCATCCCCTGGGGGACTTTGAAGATGTTTGGGAAGAAGTGAGCCAGAGATGAAGAGTCTGGGGACTGCGGTGACGTTATGGGGATGTGCGGGGAAAGGAGGACTCAGTAACTATGTTTAGAAAACCTAAAAAGTTGACCATCTTTCTTCTCCTCTGGTATTGGGCCTTTTTATAATCCTTAGTCTCACTGTGTGATTTCCCCACTTTCTGCCGTTTTAACACTTTTTACACACATCGTTAGTATTTTATGAGGATGAATGACCGCTGATTGTAAACACTTTATTATATGTGACATCACTCCTTCCCACCTGCCTCTGGCCTCTACGAGGTCAGCGTGTCTTTTGGAGGCAGAACGGTGTGGTTCTGCCAAGCTGCTACGAGCCTGTCCAACTCGCACTGTCTCATTCCGAATGGTTCTTATTCTGTCAGTGAACCTTTTTTATACTGGACAGGGAAGGAAAACTGGAGCTTCTGGGTGTTTTCGCACATGTAATCGCCGTACCTGTGCTGTATCCTCTCTAAGAACTGCTGCTCTTAATGATATGTTTAACCGTCAATTACAATAGCTGTTTCTGTGTCTAAATAAAGTTTGTGAATGTTATTTTTTATGAAGTAGGTTGACCCTACCAGCACCGGACTATTTCCAGACTGTGAAAAAGTAAGCCAAACTAGAAAGCCTGTTCCTGTTGGGGCTGTGTTGGCCATTGTCATACAAGTGTTACATAAAGATATCCAAAACAGTCTGATATTGATTTATGCCCCCTGGGACGGATTTCAAACGAAAACACATCCCTGCCTGTTGTTTGAGGTTATTCACATCAGGTTTCCCTTTTAATAATCAAATCTGCACTCATATTTTCCCAGGAGACATTTCCTGCCAAATCTAATCATATAAATTATTGCAGAAATGTATTTTCATTTTGCCCCACAAACATTTGAGATTTTGGGTGAGTTAGTCACCTGCATGTATTAAACCTTTAGCCTTGTACAGGAATATATCATTTATCAGACAATTTAACTTTTATATGTGCTGCAGGCTGTGTATGTATTGTCAAAGATGGATCAGGTGCACAGAGGCAGCTGATATCAGGAGGATTCGTAACACTGTTGCTGCAACCTGTAACAGTGCCTCGAATGGGCAAATACCCTTGCACAGAATAAACTTTGCTAAATCATCAGAAACATCAGCTAGCTAGGAAGATTGCTAGCTAAATTATTTTAGCTTCCCCCTTAGCCTGGGTTACCTGTGGGGTAACCTGGGTTTGATGGGTTACCTGTGGGGTAGATGATTCCCATGTAAAATGTCCATGAAAACTTTTGAGAAACTTTCTGGAAATTTTACCAGAAATTATCCACCTATTTGCAATAGCAATATTTCGCCTGATACATGCCATACCTCTAATAAAATGTCCTTTGATCATAATAATGTACGTGCACTTCCTAATAAGTGATTTACAATAATTTGACAAAAGAACTGGGACACACCTCTTAATAATTGAATTCAGCTGTTTCATTCTCACCCATTGGCACAGGTGTATACAGTCAAGCACCAAGGCATTAAGGTCAGGTTTACAAACATTTATGAAAGAATGGGTCCTGAAGAGCTCAGTGAATGGAAATAAGATACCACCTTTGGAGTTTGTGAAATTTCTTCTCTGCTTGATATTTTGTGGTCAATTGTAAGTGGTATCATTGCAAAGAGGAAGCATTTAAGTACGACAGAAACTCAGCCACGAAGTGGGAGACCACGTAAAGTAACAGAGCAGGGCTGCTCAGTGTGTGTAGTGTGTAAAAGTCACCAATGCTCTGTTGAGTCAATAACTGCAGAGTTCCAGATTTCCTCTGGCATTAATCCCAGCACAAAACTGTGCCGGGAGCTTCATGGAATAGGCTTCCATGGCTGAGAAGCTGCAGGCCTCACATCACCAAGCGCAATGCCAAGCGTCAGATGGAGTGGTGTAAAGCACGCTGCCATTGAGCTCTGGAGCAGTGGAAGCGTTCTGTGGAGTGACGAATCGTATTTCTCTTTCTGGCAGTCTGATGGATGAGTCTGGGTTTGGCAGATGCCAGGAGAACGTTACCTGCCTGACTGCATTGTGCCAAGTGTAAAGTTTGGTTGAGGATCGGTAATGGTGTGGGGTTGTCTTTCAGGGGTTAGGCTTAGCCCTTTAGTTCTGGTGAAGGGAACTATTAATGCTTCAGCATACCTGCATGACATTTTTGAACAATTCCATGCTTCTAACTGTTTGGGAACAATTTGAGAAAGGGCTGTTTCTGTTCCAGCATTACTGTGTCCTAGTGCACAAAGCAAGGTCCATAAAGACATGGTTGTGTGAGTTTGGTGTGGAAGTACTTGACTGGCTCACACAGAGGCCTGACCTCATCAAACACCACTGGAATGAAGTAGAATGGAGATTGCGAACAAGGCCTACTTGTCCAACAACACTGTCTGACCTCACAAATTTAGTCTGGATGAATGGGCAAGAATTCCCACAGACACACTCCAAAATCTTGTGGAAAGCCTTTCTCAAATAGTGGCAAATGGTGGACAAACTCCAAATTGATGCTTATGGATTTAGAATGGGATGTCATAAAAGTACCTGTGGGTGTAATAACCAGATGTCCCAATATTTTCATCCATATAGTATATTTAGTAAAGTAGGTTTGAAGTAAATAGGTGATACAGCAGGAAAACCATGAAGAGACTTTAAAACAGCATGTAGAATCTATTATATATAGATGTTAAACGTGTAGTGATGACGCTTGAAAGGGCAATGTATACGGTCGACATATTTCATTTAACTCTATATTGTCAAAACGAATCCTCAAAAAGAATTATATGGATTAAATAATACAGGAAACGATCCACAAATCCGGGGCCGAACGAAAGTAGCCGATCATTTCCGATCGGTCCGGCGCACCGAAAATCTCCGAACATCTTCCCACATTTTCCCGACGTCTAAACCTCCCGGTCTTTAAGCTCTGGATAGGGGGGCGAGGTACAGAGAGACTGGGAGAAGAAGCGTTTATATAGGTATATACGTCCTCTCTCTATTCCACTCAATTATTCCAACATTTTGAAGAAGGCTCCTTAAGGTAACCACAGTGTTCTTTCATGTAATTTCATCTGCTGTTAATTTAGAATATATAGGGGGTCGGCTCAGCATAATGAACTGGGACATGATGGGTTAAATTCTGCAGCTTTTTGTATTTCTTTTTTGTTTTAGCGCCTTCGTTACTCGTTCGTAAATCTGAATACTGGGGCATGTTACGCTTGATACTGCAGCAATACTGCATACTTTTGAAAATTATTTATAGTTGCATACAAGAAAAAAATAGATATAGCCTAGGTTACACGCATTTGGTTTGGTTTTTCAACGTTTTGGTAAAATGAAAAAACGTTTGTTTTTGCTCATTTTTGTGCGTTTTTTTTGATAACCTGTATAATATTAGCATTTTATTCGTTATGCAGCTAAAAAAGGTATCGATGATATTTAGCCGACTATTAAATGCATGTTTCCGCGAGTAACACCACGCAACTAACACCGTGAGCTATCCGGGGATGTGAAGCAGTTGATGTGTTTATATTATTATCATGTCGTACTCTATAAAATCTATAAATTATGCGGACAAATAACCGGCCATACGTTATATTGTTACATAAGGTACTTGTCTAGGTCCAATGTTGTTTATTTCCCCGCCTCATGGTTTTTTAATGGCTATAGTGAAAGATCCGAGCAGTACGGGGCTGTGGTTTTGTCTCTTGGTGCAATTTAGATTTCGGTCTGTTATTTGACACATTCAGTGACACCACCGTAAAAATGCAGTACGGATATGCAGGAAAAATTAAATGCCAGTGTGAAAGTCAGACCAGATGGTCATTCACCTCCTGAAGTCTTTCACTCTGTCAGAAAGCCATGAAATGACATTTTGAATTAATCTGCCCAGTAAGGGGAAGAACGGCAAAATCTTATCTTATCTCAAAATAAAGGATACAAAAAAAGAGAAATATTCCCTAATGTGCATGTAGAGAATTACTGCTTGGCTGATAGAGATGGTTTTATCTTCATCTAGACATATAGGGCGGGGCCGTCTGTTTATTGCAGTTTGTTTCATTTTTAATGCCACTATGGGGAATGAGGCTCGGCAAAGAAAATGTGGCCCTTCTGTCAGCATAGCGGTGCCCGATTAACACGCAGGAGGTAAAACCTGGCACATTATTCTCGAGAGGAGTATTAAAGGGGAGTGGGTTTGTCCGGAATTACAAGGCTGTCTAGGCACTGTGTGCATTTCTGACAGTCTTCCTCAAACTGTCCGAATTAAGTAGTGTAATAATCGCGCCTCGTCCAGTAATTAGACACGAAACAGGTGCAAAGATATGGATTGTCAAATAGGCTACAAGTTATGCGATTTAACAAAACCAACCAAAACGAACAAAACCTATTATGTTGCAAATTATTAGGCCTATAATTCTTAACGTTTTCAATACTATTCTACATATTGTGATAAAGTGAATTATTATTGCAAATATATATATATATATATATCGTCATAAATCGCGTCTTTAAGACAAATTTTGACAACTAGAACTAGGCTATATTAATTTTACTATGATTGCATCTTTTAAAAGCCGCATCCAAATCATTCGTAAAACACTAGAAATTTTCAGCCTTTAGCTTTTCTTAATAATTCTTAAAATCCCGAAATGCAATGTGTTCTCTTGGGGCAATGTTTTGCATTGTACTTGATGTGTAATTTTCCTTTGGATTTAGTTTCCATACATTTTTCAAGTTAACCTGCAAGACAAAGAAAGATTTTTGCCTCGTGTTTTAAAGACAAAAGCAGCATTGATAGACATGCAGAAGCTATACGTTGCCTTTTTCTTAAAAATAAACGGCACTACCCCTGTGAACGGAGTCATTTTGCGCAACTTGATTCACTTACGAATTTTAGCTAAAAAAAAACAGTAATCAAAAACTTGCAGGAATTAGTTATTAACTGGAAACACGGCGTGCAGGTTGCGCGGGGACACTAAGCCCGAGCCGCTGTCCCTCCGCTCTGCCTCCTCGCAGTGATGTCCTTTGCTCACGTGGGGTGATTTTCCCCAAGCCTTATGCTGAAAGATAGAACTTACGCGTTAAGAAGGTTACGGGAAACTCATCCATGGTCTCATTTATATGTGCATTTCTACGAAATTGCATTTTTTTTTTCACTTTTATTTTCAGAGACAAAACCAAAATGACGATCCTGAGAGCAATTGCAATGTCCGTTCTGTTATGTTCAGGTAAGAGGTCCATCTGGTAAGCTGCTATCAAGGATTATGCTTCAGTGTACGTGTTCATTTTCATAGTTTCCCACAGCGCTGTGAGTGAGTGAGTTTATTACTGGATAGTGTTATATAAACAAAATAGAATTTTTTCCCACCAAACTGAAGGTACCATATTAAGAACTAGATAATGATAAACAGAGTTTTCTGTACTTACCTGTGAGAGGATATTTTAAGGGTTGTCGTGGTTGGGTAAGACTACTTACCATTCTGGGTTATTAACTTATTATCATTAGTTAACGCCTGGGTCAGCTACTTTAGAAAATGGCCGTGAACTTGAGTGCTTGAATTTGGAACAATCTGCAAACAATTTGACTAATTCAGTTTAATAAGTTAACTTTTTTTCTGACTAAACAACAGTTTTTTCCTTTTTTTAACAGTTCAGATTTTCTTTAGGCAGCTGAGATTCTGAGTTGTTTAAAAACATACTGTTGAATGCTCTTGGTAGGGATGTTGATTTTGTTTTCTGTATTTAAAACTGGATGCATATAGCTATGTTGGCTGCTACAGGTTAAGAAAAAGAGGCATTGAAATTTGACTTACAGAGCATTATTCCTCTTTTTCAGTTTTCTCTTCAAAGTTGAAAGGTCTGTATCTGTTTAAATGTTTCTGTTCTGATTTGCAGCAGCGACACCATATCCAGTGACTCAGTGACTAACATATTTTCTCGTCTGCTGGGCTCCTCCCTTTGCTTCCCTGTGACAGCTAAAGACATACCCAGGATAGCCTTCTTTGGGGAGGATGTAGAGATCCTCACCTCCCTGACAAAGAGCACGGAGGTCCTCTTTAAGCCCAGCACTCTGGCCCTGGTGGGTTCTGAAAAGGTTCTGATGAAAGATGGGAACATCACAGACAACAGGGTCACGCTGAACCACCTGAACCACCTCGTCCTGGAGAATGTGGGGGAGGACGACGAGGGAGAGTATGTGATCAAGAATGATGATGACCCACATTCCGTGAAACGCATCACGCTCATTGTCAGAGGTACCGACACCTCCCCCCCACCCCCAGCCCGAAAAATCGAAACTTTAATTATGAGTATTTCGGCAGTAATGATATTAGTCAAATTCTCATACCCGTCACCTGTTAGGGCCCATTTAACATGTTTAATATTTTAAAGCTGATGCTATGAATAGATTAGAATCACTCCTGAGGTACGATGAGAGTCTCACACTTGAATGTCTCTTGGTCCCTTTATTAAAAATGGAACAATTGGATGAGGATCCAGGTAATTTATTAAGTAAGGGTAATTAATTAAAAACTCATTTTTTCTTTCACAAACTGCAGATTGTTCCAATGAACAGAATGTTAAATACGGCGAAATTTACAACATCCCCATGCATGACGTCTCTCTACCAATCATATTGGAGTTCAGGCACAGTCCCAATGAGATTAATGATAGTGTCGGCCCAGTGACGGTGCTACTGAACCAATCCTTGACTCCTACGGAGGACTACAAGACCCGTCTTAGGGCATCGGAGCAGAGGGTGAGCTTGCATGGGGTCACCCGGGCAGACGAGGGCAGTTACACTATCCTGGATTCTGAGATGAAAGTCAAGAAGAAGATGTGCTTGAATGTGAAAGGTGAGTGGCCAAGATGACGGACCATGATCTTTGACTCGTGCCAACTTGCTTTGTGTGCATTTTGAACTCCTGGCCACGTTCCTCACAGAGCACCAGCACTTTGCTCACCTGCCATACGCCGGGACCTTGAAGATACACCTGTACCTGAACCGATCCCTAGTCAAAGTGTTCTACACTCCGGACTCTGACTCCAAGCGGCGACTTGTGCTGGACCAGGGGGAGCTGGTGGTGCCCAAGGATCCCAGCCTGGATGGTCGCTTCTTTGTTGAGGGCTCTCTGTGCATTCTTGAGCGTGTCCGCGTCACCGATAAAGGACACTTCGAAGTGACTGACCTGGAGGACTTCCCCGTGTCCAACGTGTACCTGACCGTTGACCGTAAGCAACAAAGGAGTGAATGCAGCAAGACTGAAGATTGATTGACCATGTGAATGTTTCTACTACTAATCTCCCTGTTTCCCTCTTCTTTTTCTTTCTGCATTCTCTTTCCCCCCTACCCTTGCTTGGTTCCTACCTACGTATCTCTTTCCACCTGCTTCTCTCATGCTCCACCGGTTCCCTTCCTATGGCCTGCCTACTCCTCCTCCCACTTTCCATGCCCACTCTCCTACAGCCTACAAGCTGCCGCCCCTTTATGTGGCCATCATCTCGCTGCTCTCCTTGCTGGCCTTCCTGCTGTGCGTCTGCTTATTCTCCTGCATGCTGAAAGTGCATCGTCGGGCTGAGAAGGCTAAGGCCATCGCCAAGATCGCCCAGCACGCTGGCAAGGAGGAGGGCGAGGCCTTCCGCCAGGTGGGCCCTGTGCATTACAACCTGACTGAACGCAGACATGACAAGTCAAGCCATAGGCCGGAAAATGAGCCCACCAATTAGCTCGTAAACCTGTTTGTCAAGTAGTGTCAAGGCATTAAGAAAACCTGAGATTTGTAGTCTGTCTGTGTGCTTTTGTGTCTTGCGTCTCCCTATCTCTCTATATGTCCCCAGCAAGTCCCATTGCAGGTCCTCAAAGTAATATTAATGACTTCTCTCATTTTGTGAACTTGTATCACCTGCAGAAATATGCTAAATTCTAAGCTTGCCTAATACATAGTATGTTTTTTAGACCAGTGTTTAGTCTACCTGGTCCTCAGGGACCCCAGACAGCCCATGTTTCTGCTCCCTCCCAGCTCCCTGTAGGACAAAAACGTGGATTGTCTGGGGGTCCTCGAGCACCAGTTCAGACACACTGGTCCAAAAAGCACATTTACAGACCTTTCAGAAATGTGCCCTCCTTTGTTAATTTTCTTTGTGCGCTTCTCAGTGCAGGGGGCTGTATGGCAGTACTCAATAGTCTCTGCATCCCTATTATTCATAATGCAGGTGGTAATTAGAATGGATTCTGCGCTGTGTTAGATTGTCTGTCCGGGGGAAGTTAGATAACAATTGATCTGCATTGCGTTTCTTCCTCTGAAAGGAGCCTCTGCAGGAGCCTCTGCTTGGTGAGACACTGTGATTCAGTCCTTATTCACTAGTGATAAGGTTCTGTGTACTGGTATTCGTACTAACACTGTAGGACGGCTGTAGAGTTAAGCCTCGATTCTTCGACGTCAAACAGCTTTGTTTTGACAAAGAAAGAGAGGAAGTTCCTGTGTAACGTTTTATTATTTTTTTCATCGTCTTTGGTGGTCTGGTAGATTTGTCTGTGCTGTGAGGTGATCCACCTCCTGCAAGTCTCTTAATTGGGATTCCCATTGTAGGAGTTGTTGTTATCGCTAGTTGAAGGTGGAGTACCTATTTGAAATATATGCATTTATCTCCACATCCCAGTTTACTTACACACGCGTGTTACGTGCTTGTGTAAGTACATAGTCCTTTTTTTCCCATGAATTTGTATGGTGATATCTGTGTTTTCTTTTATACCTTTCCACCCAAAGTCCAGACATATTTTTGAGTACGGTATGCTGGGTGTGCAGCATTAATGTTGTCATTTGAGAGACCAAAAATAAACCCAGAACAGTAGCTGTCTTAAGAAAAAAAAATCATTGAAAAACTCACACCACCACCAAGGTGATGAGTCATTCAGATGTTTTATTTCAGTAAATGTTTTACTCAGATAGCAGATCTGGTCTCCATTTCTCACCAGTAGATCTCTCAGATCATCTCAGGAATAGCAGAACTTCACGAGTACATCGCCTGGTGATTAGTGAAGACCACTTCAGCGGTCATCAAGTCCATTGCTTCTGTGACCATTCTGTAAAGGTTGCTGGATTCCATTAGGTTCAAGAGTCTTTTACAGGAACCTTAGATGAGCTCTACTGTCTCCATGGCTGTCTCCCATGACAGTGTTGCATGGCCACAGAGAAAACGAATCATCTTAGTGAAATCAATCAATGTAGCACCATGGTGCACCTGTGAAGCCACACTGGGCCGAACCAGTGTGACAGTCTTAATTGGAAATAAAACAAATCTGTTCTTCAAAGGTTTCCTCCTAGAATAATCATAAATATTTCTGGACTGAAGGTCTGAGTCAATGCTTTGGCTTTGCAGCTTGTTACCTTCATATTCTTTGTGAATTTCAGGTAACTCCTCTTGTTGCCTGAATGGCAAACATGACAGTATTGAATTCTACCTTGGCGGTGTATAAATGTGTTGATGATTGTTGTTACACGCCCCCACCTCATGCATCACCCGCACATGCCAAAGCTGTTTGTGTGTCCTTGTAGACTTTCGGTTGTGTGTGTATATATATATAATATATATATATATATATATTGTGGCATGTGTATCCGTTCTCCGAAGCTTCTGCTATGTGTAAATGACAGTTTAAGAAGCCGGGTCGTGTAAAAAGGCCTCCATGAGCAGTCGGTGATCTCACCAGGCCATTTCCAGTGACTACATCCCAAATCAGCTTTTTCATGTATAATCCTCTGTAATTCATGCTTTATTTATCATTGCCATATATCAACTAGGACTACCCCAGTAAGTCAAAGATAATATATTCTTGCTCTATTCTTATGCTGTGAAATAAAATCGATGACTTGATCAGTGTAGTTTTCATTATTAGAATGCCAGTCTCTGGTTTCTGTTGGCAGTCGCCTGTTTTATGTCCCCACGTGTATGTAAATGTGTTTTTCTGAATAGCAACTGTCGCTGGAATCAGAGTCTGATTGGCTTATTTGCTTTACTCAGCTCTTCTGGAACCTTCCCCTGAAGACCTGTAAAGTACTCCATTAATCCTCTTCCTCTCTTAGCTTTGACACAAATTACTGTTCTGGCCAGAAAGCCGCCATAGCATTTTGTAGAACTCACTGGATTCTGTATTAACCGCATTATGCACCTATAGTCCTTTGTGGTGTTACAATATATATCCTCTGTCTGTCTGTCTGTCTGTAGCTGTGAACATGTGAATATGACTTTCTCCCATCTCCACGTCATCTCCCATATCGATATGTATGCTTCGCGTCGTTGTTTATGGCTGTGCTTTTATTACCCGTGTGCCGAGTGCCTGTCTATCATGTCTGGCGGATCAGTGTGCTGTGCTCGACTGCCCCCTGCAGGTGGTCCATGATGCCTATGCCCGCTTCACAGAGGAGTCATCTCTGCAGTCTCAGTGGGACAGCAACACTGACAAAACTGAAGTGGACATCAAGGTACACAGGACACCGCCCCCCCCCCCACCGCCAACCCCAGGGCCTGTGTCCCAAGAATGTGGCTTTGTGTTTCTGTTCCATTGGCACACCTGCCTCCCTCTCTGGCTTGCTCCATGACTTCCAATTATTGTTGTTAAGTGGTTATTGTTGTTGTTGTTGTTGTTGTTTTTTCAGGGCCTAGAGGTCTCCAAGCCGGGCCAGTACAAGCCCCTCTCTCCAGACAAGAACAACATGGAGACCAGCGACTCGGGAGTGGAGTTCAACACGGCGGCCTTGCCCCTGGACAGCGACACCGACGGCCTGCAGACGTACACGTCGCAGAAGCTCCTCCTGGATTCTGACTTGATGAATGGTACCGCAGTTCCTGAGGTAAAACTGAGTGCTAGCCAAACTCCCGACTCCAAGATGAGCGGCAGTCTGACCCCCGACCCTCCAACGAGTGCCACCCCAGATGCTGACCTGATGAGTCACACGGTTCCCAGCCCAGGCTCCATGCCCACCACCATGTCAAACGTGGCCCCGACTCTGCCCCCAGAAGCTGCCCCCAGCACCGGTCCTGACCCCGAGGTTAGCAAGGATGCGATTTCACCGACACCCGACCAGGGCACTGCAGGAGGAAACTCCAGCACCTGAGCACTGCCCCCTTCCCCCCACCCAATGATCTCCCCAGACACCCTGAAAAACACACACACACTCACACTCCATCAGTCACTGTCGTAATCTCTCTTCACTCCACTTCTGCACATCCTTACCTTAATTGCTGTCATTTACTCTGCTTGCTCCTTAAACACTCTTAACATTCATCTGGAAAAAAAAAAACGAGGATTTACTCAAAATGTTAAATATTCATATCTGACTGATGCCTGGAATAAATGATAAACAACCCATCTGGTTAATCTCAACACACATTAATAAATGAGGTGCAGGGTTGGACTCTTTCATCGACTGTTTACCTCATCCTCCGGTAGCGAATATGACTGCATGCTCCCTGATTGGTGTTTTGCCAAACTAATATGAATTTCATTCTAAAAATGTGTATTTTTTGCATGTATGTATTTAGAAAAGACTGCATAAGTTGCTGTATGATCAGAAACGTGGGAGGAATACACCCATTAGACACCTTAACATTCAGGCAAAAACTGCTGAAACATCCCTCATTGATACTGGACGTATCTGAGCATATCGATTCCCATTGCCTGAACATCTCAGATTTCCCAAAGCCAACAATTAAGGTTTGAATCTTGAATACCTAAGCATCCCTTATATGGTTAACACATTGACTTATCTATTTTTGACACTTTGAGGCATTTGATACCCAGTGCAGGTATTTGATGCAGGTCTTTGTAGCACCTATACTCACACTGTTCTCTATACAGGGCGATGAACAGGATGAATTGAAAGGACCCAGATTTTATTATTGTTTGACCAATATTTTTAATCTGCTCAGATGGAATGCCTGGCAAGGGCTCTAAATGTGAAACATACCCCTTGTCCTCTTTGTAACCCCTCCCTAATTCACCTTATAAGACACACCCCCTTGTCCCCTTACTGCCCCTCCCATATTCACCATAAGTGTGAGACACACCCCCTTGTCCCCTTACTACCCCTCCCATATTCACCATAAGTGTGAGACACACCCCCTTGTGCCCTTACTAACCCTCCCATATTCACCATAAGCGTGAGACATACCCCTTGTCCACTTAGTGACCCCTTCCAGATTCACGGTAAGTGTGAGACATTCTCCTTGTTCTCTCGATGTCCCTTCCCTTTCTGTAGATTACACACCCTTCTCCAGTTATTTATAATTTATATATTTATAATGCTGGATGGACAACTGAACAATAAGTATTCCGTAAATAGGGTGGTGTCCAACCTTTGGAAAACTTCACCCAAAACTGAATTTCTGTACCTTATTGTGACTATCATCCACAGCCAAAAAACTGTTTCGAAAAATGTCAGTGTATTTTGTGTAGCAAATGATCACAGAGTCAGTTCAGGCTCCTGCTGGTCTTCAGCATACCTGCTACAACCAGACCAGTGGAAAGCTGCTTGAAATGCTCATAATTACTCATCTAGTTCTAGATTTCATTTGACTGCTAAGGATCGTATGATTTTCTAAGTAACTTTCATAGTAGATCTTACTAAGACATATCTCACTGACATTTTAATGTATGTGCAGGCAGATACACCTATGAATTTGTTTGATCTAATATTTTAGAATCACACCATTTTCACATGGATGGATTAATGCCAAAATGGTCAGTTTTCTCAATCAGCTGTATGCAATCCTATGAGCTGTCTTTTGATCGTGTGATAATCAGATAATTATTAATGGGGGGGAAGTTTTGAGGAACGTTGTAAGAAGCTGATCCTGCTTGCATCGTTATTGCCTTTGGAAACATAGCAAAGACCAGCAGCTCTGGTCTATTAGAAACAAACGGGAAGTTCAGTGCAATGGAGTTATGGCCCGTGTGCTGCCCCTCATCCCTCTTCATGCTGGGAACTCTGACAGAAACGGTTACGGAAATAAAGTAGGGCTGGAGGTGAAGTTTAAGTTCCCGATCTTTAGTTGATTGTGCAGGAGAAGGTTTGCTGGTAGATTGTGCTAAATAAATGTAATGCATCTACCTCATGTGTTAGCAAACCACTGGTACATTCAACTTACTGTACTGAAACAAATAGGGTTAATTTAAGGTTTCTGATAAAAGCACAATATGTAACCTTGACACTTTTTTGAGATGATAAATATTTGTGACACTTATGAAAATGAACACTTACCTTTGTGAGCATTTGTCCTGTAATCACAAGCCATGACTGATTTCTGCAATCATTCCCAAGCAGTTCTAACAACAGAGTCAAATGGAGTTCTACAAATATGCTGTAAAATTGCTCATGGGAGTTTTATTTAAACAAAAATGTTCTGAGGGCAGAACCAGAAATGATTGGTTCATAGAGATAACCAATCAGATTGTAGAGGAGGTAGGCCCGAGTAACTAGAAAAGGCAGAAACAAGATATCTGATTGGTTGGTCCCTCCTCCCCTAGTTACTTCAACCCACCACATCTGCAATCTGAAAAGCTGCAACGTTTATACAGGAAATGATGTAAATGATCTGCCGCAAACAAAAATATTTCAGTATTTATCTACTCAGGTAAGGTGTCTGTCATTGATTGATCTGATTTGCTAATTTGTTGGAGTCCCTTTAAAGGTTCCCCTTGCTTATAGAATCATCTTTCTGACTTCCCTTGACGCTGACCCCTGTTATCTATATTTACATCCGAGACCTTCATCCCCGCCCTAATTCCTCTGGGATCAGGTTTGACCCAACAAAGCAATACAGGCCGTGGTTTGTACATGGGGGCCCACATGTTGCATGCGCCCCTCTTTCCCCATCACCAACGGCCCTACAGAGCCCCCCTGTATATATTGCATGCAAATGGCTGATGCCAGCCCCTCTTAGAAGGCTGAATGTTCTTAGTCTGTCGTGAGATGCCATGTTGTATAAAAGGATTAGCTATAGAAGTGGATTGTTGATATGCACTTTACTTCCGTTTCTTAACTGGGAATGAGTGATGTGCAGAAAAAAGACAAAAGTCACTTTGCGGTCTCTCTCATTCTCTTTAACTCTCCCCTTTACTGACCTCTGTTTCTCTGACTTCTTGCGCAGGAATTCTGGCTCATAGGAGATTTATTTTGATAATGCTAATCTTAGACAACAGTAGAACTAATAATATTTTACTAATGCTATTATTATTGCCAATATTACTGGTATTATGTAATTACTTATATTTACTGACATGTTAACTTCATGCACACAGTAATAAATTATATGCATATTATATATAGCAGCATGCCTAGAAAACAGTATTGTTACCCAAGTTTGCATTGCTCTTTAAAACCAATGTCTGTCAATGAACTCAGGGAAGCATTCACGATGTCAGTATTAATACAGCTATGAAGATATATTCAAAAGTGTGCAAATATCTTTTAGTATACTGAGCATACAAAGGTGAAACCGCTATCTTTTGCGGCGGTTTCCCTGGAGCTTGCTTACAGACGCGCTGATCTGCTGACCCCAACCGTTGTACTTTAGCCATGTTTTCATGCCACGCTGGACCCTCTCCTCATCCCCCTGTTTCTTATGTGGGTGGTCAGCACTAAGCCAGCCCCCCTGCTTGGCATGCCCGTCGAGTATCTGTTGGGCATTTCAGGCAATCAAGGGTCACTCTAGGGAATGTAACTCTGGGATTCCTTATCTGTGACGTAATCAGGGAGCGTATACCACATGTGCTTCACTCAGCAGCAGGAGGTGCTCCCAGGTCGAGGCGGAAGCAGGCCTTGGAGGCCTGCCTTTGGCACGCGGTGGCATGCTCGTGACGATAATAAGTCACTTACTTGCCTCTTGCACGTTGGCCTTCAGAGGCCTACTGAACTATTCCTGAACTGCCCCCCCATCCCTCGGGCCAAACCGGGGTCACCTTGTTCCTTGGGTCCCGTTAGGTTCTCCTTTTTCGGTTTCTGTTCGTCCTTCTTCGTTCCTGACGTGTGCTGTGAGGCTGGGGCCTGTAATCGCCACATTAGCACACTACTAACATAGCTGTATTATCATTGATCTGCTGAACTTCACTGGGGTTCACTCCTTCCTGGTACTCCTTTGCTGTGCACTATATCTCAAAGTTTACTAATCTTAATACTTTTTTGCACTGTTCACAGACTTCTGTAAAGAAAAGTCATTTTTTCTCTGTTGAATTGCTGATAATAATAAAAACGATTTTGAAAAAGAAGCCGCAGTGTGTGGTGTGTGTTTTCCATCCAAAATGGCAGTGCATTTGGATGCATGTGTGGAAAGTACAGTTTTTTTTCCAGTGGGCAGCTTACACCTGCTCTGCGGATTACACTCTGTGGACAGTACTGCACTCCCAAAGCCAGTCACAGCAGATGCAGGTGACCGGGGTGGGTGGGAGATCCCACCCCCACGATCACCCAGGTCACATGCACATCTCTGACCTCTGTGCACTGACTGGCTTCTCATGCTTTGCAGTGGACCATGCTGGTATAACCTGCACTCATTGGCCACTTTATTAGGTAATAACAACTAACTGGCTGCTATGAGCTAGATGCCGTTCTGCGCACCACTGTGTTACTGAGCTGTTATTTTTTGCTCTTGTGGCTTTTCTGCTGAGGTGGAGAGTTCAGGTCCAGAAAGTAAAAATCCAGACCAAGATTTTATTTCAACCAACCGGTTGAGTACTCTGTGACAGTAACTCTACACTCAACTGGTTGGTTGAAGCAAAATCTTGGTCTGGATTTTTACTTTCTGGACCTGAACTCTCCACCTATGACTTTCTGTTAGCTTTACTGAGTCCAATCTTTCTCCTCTGACCTTGCTTATTATCAAGATGGCCTCACACACAGAACTGCTGCTGAATGGAAGTTTTTTGGTAATTGCACAATTCTCTGTAAATTCTCTGCGGGAGTCGTGGCTGTTTTTGAGATCTTGGAACCACCTTGTTTGGCAGCACATTTAGCTTTTCTGGAGCTTAGCCAAACAATAGCTGAACCTCGAGATCCTGTCTGTGTGCTGTATGTATTCAGTTTCAAACACAGGACTCTGTTTGGGGGCTGTTGGCCTTAACAAGCAGGTGTACCTAATAAAATGAACACTAAATGTATTTAAGCACTAAAATAAAAAGTTGTTAGTGAAATGAAATGGGAATATTTCCTATGAAAAGTCAGTGTATATATTATTCCCGCTGAACAGTGAAGCACATTTATATTTTATTTATTTAGCAGATGCTTTTCCCCCAAAGCTGTGTACAAGTGAGAAAGCGGGTCAGCTGGTGCCTGGGGAAATTTGGGGTTAAAGGCCTTGTTCAAGAGCTCAGTGCTGATGTGACTCTGGAGGCCCTGGGCCTTGCAGCGTTGACCTTCCAGTCACTGGCACAGGGGCTTAATGTACTGAGCGACACAGCACCCCCTAGTATAGTATGCTGCATGTCAGGAAAATGATGGACCTATTGAAAATCAGTGTTTAATCCCAGACGTGATAATGCCAGTCTAACCCACCTGCTCATCCCTGCCACCCCCCATCTGTGTCATGTTCATACCAGAGAGATCTCATGCAAGCACCCACCCGGGTATTTTTAGGCAGGTCAAAGGTGAGCTTCTCCATTCTTCTACCTCATTCCTTCTCTACCCTTCACAGTTATTTCTGCTATAGGTTCATTTAAACTAGCATGATGTAAACATTGACACTGCAAATATGCATGAGTGTGGACAAGTTTGCACATTAGCAACCAATAGTACAGTGTCAAGAGGAAAACACAAATACTTTATTAAATGCATTAAGAAAATACAGAGAAAAAAAGGTAACGGAAAGTGAGGGTGTTTCAGGGTGCGATGTAATGTGAGATCAGCGCAGCTAACATTTCTGACATTATTTACAGCAGCCCGAAGACAAATGGTCATTTAAAGAAGCCCCCAGACTTCACGCTGGCATCACTCTCATGCCAGGTTACAAATTGCCAGTGTAGATAAAGTAGGTACAAACATGTCAGGGAAATTAGGTATATTTAAGCTGAATTCAATAAGAATAACAATCAATAACTATTAACAGAGCAACAAATGAAATGGATGATGAGAGGAGGTCGCAACCATTGAGCTGTGCACTGTTAATGCCATTCCCTGCAGAAGCACGTGGGCCTCGTCAGCATTCCCATCCCAGCGAGTGAGATGATGAAATTTTCCAGCCCACAGTCTCCCCCTGCTGGCCAGCCTGGAGATTTCAGGCCGGCCTCACAGCGATGGGCTGAAGAGGGTGAGGGGGGCAGTGTTCTTCCCCTCATCTGTGTCACAGGGGTTGAAGAAGGGGAAGATGGGCTGCAAAATTGTGCCCATGGAGAAGGAAAAGAGTGAGGTCATGGTTATGGCGTTGTAGAAGGACACCTCCTCTCTCTCACAGTCTAAGAAGACCCCTATCCGGGTGGGACGCACAGCAGCTTTGACAGGGGTGGGGCATGGCTCAGTGCATGCCTGTATGGTACTGCCCTTCAGAGCCAATGTCCAGAGCCCATTGGCTGTGGTGCAGGAGTCCATCTCGCCCCTGTGCACGTCCTCCCTGGCCACACCTACCCTCCAGGCAGTCTTGAGGCCTACCTCTACTTCCCAGTAGTGCCTCCCATGGGTAAATCCCTCCTGCCCCAGCAGGCAGTAGTAATAATGGAAGCGGCGGGGATTGTCCGGCTCGGGTTCTGGGGGCGTGCCCTCTCTGTCCTCAAACCAGACGGATGTGGAACAGGGCGAGAGGTGGAGCAAGGGGTGGGCGGTGTCCGCGTCGAAAATGAAGGTGGCGATATCTGTGGGAACATTGAAAGAGTGCAGATCAAGAAGCAGCAATGTAAGTGTGAATAGTGTGAAATAAAAATTATTCTTGGCAAGAAGGAACCAGATATGTGATACAAATAACACAATAGCTACTTGGATAGAGGGAGCTTTTCATATGTTTCCAGATCTTGTACTGCAACGGGCCAATGAACTGTCCAGCCTGGATTTCAGCATTCACGGCTGAAGGAGGGACGAAATTCACCTGGCACCTGCCAACAGCATTGGGGAGTGGGG
>JAODKC010000137.1:20358068-20372589 GCA_026777985.1 Mormyrops attenuatus | reverse complement strand
GGGGTAGGTGTGCAGATGGCTGAGTTAGTGGGAGATAGTTTAAAGCAACAAGATAATAGCAAGCATGCATGTGTGTCTTAGAGGAGAGAGGGCAGGGATGGAGAGGCTACGAGAGCCTAGCTGTGCATGAATGTCCAGCAATTACCTTTTCAAAAGGTCCTTGATATCCTACATGGGAAAAAAGAATTGTTTATGTCAGCATTCCTAAATACAAACAACTATGGACATGCATATACCGTTGATTAACCATAAATGGAATTAAAATTTAAGCGGTAGTTTAGAATAAATCAACACAGCATGAATTATGTAAAGGTTATACATAGCACTCATATTTAGATGAGGTCCCTTTGTACTTCTCTGTCTTACATTTAAGAGTTTTGGGCTGTCCTCTTCCTTCAGTTTGCTGTTCAGCGTCTCGATCGCTCTTTCAAGGTCCTTCCCTTGCTCTGAGATCTTTTTCTCTCGCTCCCTGAGCAGTTTCACCCTCTTCTCTTTCTCCTTCATTAACCTTTCTACATCCATCTCTTCCTCCAAGTCCAGAAAGCGATGCAGGTTCTGATACTCGCTTCTGATTTCCCTTTCTAAGTCATCAAACGTGTTCTGAAGAAGGACAAGTTAGCTTAGTTAACTCTTCCAAATCGTTTTGCAGGACTTAGTTTGTCTTTTACTGTGTTGCAACTTGAACAATTGGCTAACCTACCAATTAGCCAGCCTTCACCACCTGCACGTCAGGAGAATTTGTTTTGAAAACAGATAGCACTGGACTTTTACTATATAAGTCGCACATACACATCCCGTACCCTAATTTAAATTGTCCTATTTTAGTCATACTGCACAATATTGTTTGCACAATACGTATTGTTTTTGGACTTTGTCTTGTGTGTTTGTATCTTTGCACTTCATGTTCCTTTGTTACTGTATAACGAATAACCCCCTGGGATAAGTAAAGTATAACAATAATTATCAGTAATGAACGGGACACATTGCCTCATGCTTCACAATTGAACTAAATAATTGCGTGGAGAGGACTCGTTCGGAATTCGTCTTAAAAGCAGTGCAGATTAGGCTGACACCGCCTTTACAGGTACCTCCACTGACAGAGCCTGTGCGTACGTTTCTCTTTCTGCATCCCAGCATTCGTCTATTTCATGTTTTATTCGTTTAATGGCCTGTATCAGCTTTTCCTGGAACAAAAATACAAAGAAATTACACGTGAGAATTAAAAAGATAGAATTGTTAGTGTATACATAAAATATATTTATTTTGGTTTATATAGACTACGTTCTATATATTTAAGCACATACGTGATTGTGTAAATGAGGAATTAAATAAAAATTTCAGCCTTCTGTCAATAAGATCAGTTAAAGTTAAAGATAAGTTCAATTTCTGTGACAATTGTCTCACTGACGTGACCACACAAACCCTCAGCCCTTACCTTATGCTCAGCGAGGAGACTTTTGTTAAAGCAGTTGTCTTTGGTGTGATTCCGTGACATCCCAGGTGTCCGTAGTCAGAGCTGTATAGGCTGCACTCTGAATGAACGGGACGGCAGGACGGGGGAAATTAAAGAGCGGGGAGGTGGGGGTTATTGTGACAGAAATAATCGGAGGCTGACTGAAGGACAGAAAAAGGCATAGAAAATATGTCCAAGATATATAGACGTGGGAGTCAGACAAGAGGAAACAATAGTGATAAAATACATGGAAGACAATTATAAAAATTGTGCTTCCTTTAAAGGTATATATACATCAAAGAAAACAACTACCTTAAAGGACAATGAAATGAGTAATGCTGCTTTGGCATGTATATCTCTCACTGGCCAAAGCACTGGGCAGTGGGCAGAGTCCAGGGCATAGCAGAGATCTGGCAGTTGGGAAATTTCTATTTCCGTCTGAGTGTTTCTGGAAACGGAGAGAAGAGGGTGGCTGGGGAGTAGCTGAGCACATAAACCGGTGCGGGAATTTATTTACACAGGCTGAACGGTGTGACGAATTATTTTTTTGCTTCAGCAATACTCTGAACTCCAAAATGTCTTGACAGATAGGCTAATTCAGCTCACCTACTGCATACCAGGCGTAGTCGGATTTCCCCGCAGTACTATGTAAAACAAACTAATGCATCCAGCTTCGAAGAAACAATAGGTTATGCAATGCGTAACCTGTAGACATGCCTCACTTGAAGTGCAAAACCATTTAGGCCGTATGTGATCGCTTAATCAAATACATTTTCTAAAGTATCACTCCAAATTATCAAGAAACGATAGCTTGTAGTGCGCTTCTCTTTTATTTAACTATAAAACTATATTTATATAACTATAAAAAACAAAAATATGCTAGCTCGCTGCTTTTAAAATTATTGTATTTATTAATTAAGTTATTCTCATCAAATCATTGTTCACATTACAACAAAAGAACCAACCTCTAGGTTATTATACCACAATTTAGATGTAAATAAATACTGAATAGTATTAAAAAGGTCTTTTGCATTAAACATAGAATAGAAAGTAGTCTGAAGTTGAGCACTAAATACCCGGCCCCTCACTGACTGTCTTTTCCGAAAATAACATATAAAGGACATTCATTTTCATTCTGAACGTCAGATTATGGTTAATTCTTAGGGACCTCCATTTTTCCTCTTATTGTGATTAGTTTTCTAAGATAATGCTAGATCGGGCAGTTTAATCCCCAAGACGGAAGGTGGCGCTATCTCCACATCAGGGACACAAAAAAACACAGAAGAAAAAGATTACGACCGCTTTCTTTTGCGGGAAATGTGTAATAATAAAGATAAACAAAAATAGTAGTGAGACAGTTTTCGACAATTTATGGAATTGGTGTGAGTATTTTGTGTTAGTAATTTGTTCATATGAATAATATATATTATTTTACCGTGGATTTAACCGATCTAGGTGTTGTAGCACATTAGCTAAAATATAAGCTAACTTCTTTATTGCGATGGATACTATATGGAGTAAATATTCGTGACCTTTTCTAATTTCTTAAAGATAGTAATATATATTTTTCTGATTTTCGGTTATGGGATGTCATATTAATAACTCAATTCTTTCAGAAAAAAATGAACGGCCAGGCTGAAATGGACGTGGATTACAAGCGAAAATACAAAAACCTGAAGCGGAAACTGAAGTTTCTCGTTTACGTAAGTTTTTTTTATGCTAGCCTGTAATTATGTCCATTTTCTAGGTAATCGGCAGTAACATATTATTCAGATTTCTCCATTTGTTTTTCAGGAGCAGGAATGTTTCCAGGAGGAGTTGAGGAGGGCGCAAAGGAAACTGCTCAAGGTGTCCAGAGATAAGAGGTGAAGCGATTTTCGGGCAGTGAAATGGGTCTTATTTAAAAGCCTAACGCAGTACTGACCGATGTCCTATGCTTTATGTCAGCTTTCTGTTAGATAGACTGTTACAGTATGAGAGAGTCGACGAAGATTCATCTGGTAAGCGCCTGCTCTAATGTCCTTTATATTAACTTTCTGTTATTATTGTCATTATTGTTATTATTTATTGTTTTTTTGATGGTACTGTTTACAGTGCTGCTGATAGTACCATTGTTATGGTAGTACCTCATGTCTCGTGACATTATTTTCGGGTCTCTTTGCAGATTCTGAGGCCACAGCTTCCTCAGATAACAGTGAGGGGGAAGGACTGAAGGACAGAGAACGGGAAGGTGTTAAAAAGTGAGCATGTGAGACTGGGCCTCAGTGACTGCTGCTGCTCCCAGACCTCCATACTGTTATTTTGCTGTTTTGTTGATTATATTGTGTCCCCCCCAGGAGGAGAGGCAGCCCTGGTGTACCCCCCCTGGCCTCGTCTTCATCGCCTCATCTCTCGCTACTTTCTCGCCCTGGGATGAACTCTCTCCAGCCTGCAGCATCCACACCCTACCTCAGTACTGTGAGTTCTTGGGGTTACTGTCACTGGGATGTCTTCAAGCCAGGCAGGATCATTGAGGCTGTTGGTTCTTTCTATTGATCCATTGTTTGTTTACACCAGTGTTACTCTTTTTCTCATTTTCATTGAGTTAGTTGTGATGTTGTATTTAATTTTGGCCATTTTATTCATGTTATTTTTTTTTCCTCCCCCCCTCTCTCCATGACTTCACTTTCCCCTTACTGGAACATTTTCCCGGCATGTGTGGGTGTCTGTCTGCCTGGTGTGTTTTTGGTTTGCGCAAAAAAAAAAAAAAAAAAAAATGACACCTGCACGTATTCTGTGCGTGTGGTGGGTAGCTGCCCTTCCCCCCAGAGTATTTGGCCCCCTCCGCTGAACGAGGGAAGAAAGAGAGAAAGGCAAAGACGACCAAACACAAGAAAGACTCTGCGGGGAAGGTGAGAGAGAGAGCGAGAGAGAGAGGGAGGGAGAGAGAGAGAGGGGCGAGATGGAGAGTGGCCTACATGACACACAGGAGTTCATCAGGCATTATCATCTGTGGGGTGGAGTTTTAATCGCAAGGCTCTCTAAAGCTGGCTCTGGTCCCTGACAGGTGCAGGTCTTGCTGCTGTCACGCAGCTTCAGCCCTTGTTATTGCGTTCTGATAATGTTTTTAGGTGCTACATTGCCCCCAAGTGGTGGATAAGGGGTAATTATATTCTACAACCTGAAGCTCCTGGACATGGGTATTTTACAGAGTAAGAATAGCAGAGATATTTCCATTGCTTCTGTTTTCATTAGACCTGTAAAAACTGCAGTTCTGTTGTGTTAATACCGAAAATCTGTTTTATTGCATGTCCAGAATGTTATACTCCACTTTTTGCCTTGTGTGTTTTTCCACTTTGATCTTTAGTTTTATCCTTTGCTCATGCTGCCCCTCTTCTATTCCTTCCTTCACTGCTCTCCAGGCTGTGGCCCCTGCGACTTCCAACTACCCTTCTTCGGCGGCTTCCCCGGCCCCCTCTGGCGCCCCCTTCAGCTGGGTGCCCAGGCAGATGCTGAGTGGGGACGCACCGGAGGACGAGGGGGAGAGCGAGGGAGACAGCGACAGGGCTGAGGAGGAGAGGGGCGAGGGAGAGGAGGCCGAGCTGGTCATCGACATTCCCAACGAGTGACGGCCCATGTCAGTCACCTCACGCCTCCCAGGGCTCACTCGTACTTTCGTCAATTGAGCAGCTGCCATATAAACAAGACAAACCGCTGCAGGGCTTGTGTTTATATGAAAATGAACCATGTTGCAAAGGGGCAACATCCCTGCCCCCTCTAGGGCTTATCTCTCACACATATAAAAAGATGCTCTGCAAGTGTAACATTTCGCAACAGCTGCGTTGAAGTTCATATGACAGTTATGCTGTGCGTAAATGATAGAAGGTCATTAGAAACGTAACAAGAGACGTTTTGGTTCTCCTGCTGCTGAAGACGTTTCCCCGTGGATCCACCAGTGTTTTGATATGTCCCTGTTTTCTGTTGAAATCTTTCAGATTAAACGTTAAAGTAAGTTTAGACATTCGGGGGACATATTTAAAAGCTGTGCTGATGTTTTTTTTTGTTCTTTTCGCAGAGAGCACAAGATTGGATCACTTTTATTTCATCCCTTTTTATTGTAATTGAATTTGCTACCGAAAAGTCAAATAAACCCATTATTTCAAATCAGTGGTCTGTATTTCTCACATTCTGATCTTCAGATGCAGTTCTTGCAAATCCAGGTGCTTATTCTGTTTCTTGTGAAGGTTCTGGCATCTTTTTCAGGCTGAAATCCAAACATACTTGTGGTGTCAGAGGGTCGGGAATGCGCGCCTTGTATGCCTTTCAAAGGGGCTTTGGGGCCACATGGCGCTTCTCTGTGATGTCACACTCCCTGCTGCAGCACAAAGCTTGCTCCAGTAATGTGCACAGTATCATATTACCGGTGACTAATTATTCTGTTTACAGCTTAGCATGACTGAGAGCATTAGTGCTGTGTGCTGTGCTCTAATGATCCCTTAGGCTGAGTGTGTCTGTGGGCTGGCAGTTGTGCTTGTCAGTCATTCACTTGCCCAAAGCAAAAGCCAATGAGGAGAAGGCGCTGTCCCGGAATGCAGACTTACAGGTACTGGCGGAAGGTGTGGAGATGGACTCGTTTAGGTATTAGGTGTTGTTAGAGCCTAGGTATGGCATGCTGGGGTGTAGCTGGGAGGGGCAGGTTGGTAGGGAGGGGTAGAGATACGCAGAAGAGATTGGGCTTCTGGGTGTGGTGGAAAGGTGATGCAGGGATAGCAAGGGTGCGCATTGTCCCTGAACTTCGGCTATGAAACAGTCGGTTGATTTGAGGAGCCCTTCAAATCGTAGCCAGAAAGTCTGCTCAGGTGACCATGTCTCATTCAGTTGCTGGCATTCGAAGCTGGATCCTGGTCGGGCTTTGTTTCGGCGTGTCAGTGCGAGCGGGAGAAGACGCGGCAGCCTCCGAATGTGCACAGAGCTTCCATAAAGGGGCGCCCCCCGCAGGCTTTGGGGGGGAGCAGCTGCAGCTCCTCTGTCACAGCCGTGACGGTGCGCAGCCATTTGCCACCCTCTACGATGCTTCTAGCGATGTTACGGTCTACTTGGCGTTTAACGTTGCTGGGGGTCTGGAGCATGTGGGCAGCGAGGGAAATGGACAGGTACGTGCCTCGACAGGGCTCCGCGTCAGCCTGCTTGGCTTTGCTGGGCTTGTTGTTCTGCAACCATTGCTGGTTCTTATAAGAGGCAGACACGTCCCAAGAAGTTTTTGTTGTGTACTTTGTGCGATGATGATGTGGACGTGACTCTCAAGGTGACTGACAGACAGAGATATATTTTCTTTAGTGTTTTTGAGAAAGTATTTCAAAGCTGTTCCAAACACTGTAACCTGTTGCTAGTTACCATAGTGAGCTTTCTTGTCACTGCACTTAGGGGTAGTAAGGAAGACTGGTTGACAAGCGACATTTCAAGGTTTATTAAGGAGTTAGGAAAGGAAGAACTAATCTATTCATACTGTGCCTTTAGAAAGTAGCTTCAACATCAATTCGTTGCCAAATGCATAAAAGTTGATCTTAAAAGCAAAGGCATCTGAAATCCACTGGTTTAATGATGAAACTCAAACAGGTCCAGCAAACAGGAAGTTAGCAAAAGTTCGCATGTGAAAGAACAGGGTGCAGGTTTAACTGGCAGAGTACCTTAGAATTCAGGGCCTCTTCTGAATCTCCTGCAAACATACCGCTGTACTTCATGTTCGGATCACATCAGAAAACACATAGGTGAACAAATGAACCTTTAGAGAGGCAAGGAAATATACATATACTTTGAGCTCTATGTCTGCATTGTATGTAAATCAGAGTAGGAAATGATGCTGTCAACAGCACCTTGATTAGTTAAATAGCCTTTCTAGTAAACAGGAGGTCTTGGGTGATGGTGTGTGGTATAGTGGGTTAGGATGCTATACCTGTGACTGGGTGGTTGTTGGTTCAAATCCTGGAGTCAGCAGTGTGATTTCACCACTGGGGTCTTTTTGATCAAGACCTTTAACCCCCCCCCCCCAATTGCTCCAGGGACTGTCTGACCATTTTCTTTGGATAAAAGCACCTGCTAAATAAATAAAATGTATCTATCGTAATTTATGTCAAGAACCAATTGTTATTATTATGGCTCTGTATTCAAAAATAGTCAATAAGAAAAAAATGAAAAGATTAGCATTGTTTATTAATAATGCAGTCATCTAATTAGTAAGATAAAATAAGTTAGACCGACTCAAGTGATTGCTCGATTTCTTGTCTGAAAAGGCTATCCAACAGTGGCAGTGTGTGAGATGATTATATTAAAAAAATTTCATCAGGTGGCTGAAGGAAGACGGCATTCAAGGGTACAAGAGGGGAAAGACTGAGTCACTGCAAACATTTCTGTACACCAGTGCTGAAAATGGTTCTCTTGCTATTTTTATGCTATTTATAGAAAATGAAATGTTTTTTTATATATATTTTTTATTTAAATCAATGTCAGTACTAACAAAGGTAATGTTTTAGTCTCTTTTTTTTGTCATGTTTATGTTTCAGGACAAGGAAGATAATCCAACCTTGCCAATTTCCTTTCTAAGACCACAACAGGGGGGTGTCGCTTCATCAGACACCCATGCCCAGTCGTGGGATGCCACTGTGTTGGAGTTAGTCCAAAGAAATGCTTTTCCTCGGTGCCAGTCAGTTGGAGGCGATCTGTATGTGTTAACTGGCACACGCCCCGTGGATCCCTTTGACTGGTTGGCTATTTGCTGTGCTGCCCCAGAGGAGGAGAGGGTTTTCAGTTTTGGGGTGCTGAACAAGAGGGAAGAGGGGGTCAGGGTGCTGGGCATCGGAGCGTTGCAGGAGAAGCTCGAGGCTGGCAGTCTGTTTCCTGGTGGCTGCGGAGAGGCTGATGGGGTTCAGGAGTGGGAGGACATGCTGGAGAAGGCGGCAGAGAGGTTTGCCGCACACTCCCAGATGAAGTTGGATGAAGCTCCAGTTCACAGCTCAGCTGCTGCTGAAGCGGAGAATGACTCCGACGGCCCGTTTCGGTACCTACTCTCATCAGCCTTGTACATGGTCTCTGTCCCGTTCTCCCCGGCCACCTCCAGGCTGGCACAGCTTCCCGAGCAGGTGTCCTACGTGCTCCAGGAAGAGCTGGGCATACTCTCAGCTGTGCCCTATGACACGTGCCTGGTTTTCCACAACATTATCTCCGACGCGGTGGGTGGAGTCTCATCCCTGGGCAGCCTGCTGGGGAGGGTGGTGGGGGGGTGTGGTTCACTGGTTTACTCATGTACCTCCCCTCTAGTGGAAACACTCATCACCAGCTTCATGGAGGGGGTCACAGGAATGGGTGTCCTGGCTGGGGATGGGGTTGGCATCTTTGGTGGGCTTGTGAACACGACTTGGTCGGCATCAACGCTGATTGGTGGGACGGTACTGGAGCGGGGTGAAGGGTACGTTTGGGCTCTCTCCTCAGAGCTGGGCTCCCAGGTGATGAGTATGGGAGCCGGGCTGGGACAACTGTTGGTAAAGGGGGGTAGGGGTGTTACCAATGTGGTAAGATTCGTGGGAGTGCTGTTGGGAGGGGCTGTAGACCATGTTCTGGAAGCATTTGGGAATGAGTGACGTAAACCAATGCAAATATAAAGGCACTACATACCTTTTAATGGTTACAAATAAATAGAATTAAGTCATTATTTTTAGATGTCATTTTCGATCATGTGAATTTCGATTTGCCCACAGTATTTTATTTCTGCTGTCTTCTACCTAGAAGGGTTCACATTAGAGCATTTAAGTCCTTTGTTCTATGGATTTTGGGCCATGTATCAAAAGAAGTCATATCAATTTCATATGTAATATAGAAATGAACATAATAAAATGTACATAATGACCAAAACATTTCTACAAAATGGTATATGGTGTCTATGTGTGTGTGTGTGTGTGTGTGTGTGTGAAAGAGAGAGAGAGAGAATTCAAAACTGGGAGTGGATAAACATTTGTGTTTGTCTCGTTTTCTAATAAAGTACACACATACTATTAGTAAAATTGTCCAGATTTTACTACTTTCTTCAAAGTGCTAACCAAAAAAGCATTCTACTGAAAAGCTCTTCTTAAAGTTTTTAATGATATTTTAATGGCGTCAGAGGGTAACTGTTCAGTATTGGTACTTCTTGACCTTACTGTGGATTTCAGCAAAGCTGATCACAAATTTTTAATTAATAGGTTATAAAATTTGGTTGGGATCTTTGGTTCTGCATTAAATTGTTTTTCATCTTATTTGTCAAATATTTCTTTCTCTGTCTGTGGGGGAAAATAAGAACATAAGAAATTTACAAACAAGAGGAGGCCATTCAGCCCATCAAGCTCGTTTGGGGAGAACTTAACTAATAGCTCAGAGTTGTTAAAATCTTATCTAGCTCTGATTTAAAGGGATCCATGGTTTTAGCTTGCACTGCACTAGCAGGAAGACTATTCCATACTCCAACTACACACTGTGTAAAGAAGTGTTTTCTCAAATTCATTTAAAAATGTTCTCCCTCTAATTTCCACTTATGGCCACGAGTTCTAGTATTCAAACTATTATTGAAATAGCTATTTGGCTGAACAACATCCAGACCTGTTAGAATCTTACAGTTGAAACCAGGTATTTACATACATTTCAGAAAAAAACACAAAAACTTTTTTTTCTTTACTGTCAAACATTAAATCGGAGTAAACTTTGTCTGTTTTAGATCAATAAATATTAACATATTTTTTGCATTTCTTAAATGTCAGAATAAAGAGAGAGAGAATTTTATGGATTTTTTTTTTTTTTTATTCCTTTCATCAGTCAAAAATTTACATGCACTTGCCCCAAAACTGTTTCACTCGGGCCAAACGCTTTGGGTATCCTTCCACAAGCTTCCTACAATAGTTTGCTGGAATTTTGGCCCACTCCTCTTGACAGAACTGGTGTGACTGGGTCAGGTTTGTAGGTCTTCTTGCTCGCACTTGCCTTTTCAGTGCCGCCCACAAATTTTCTATGGGATTGAGATCAGGGCTTTGTGATGGACACTCCAATACCTTGATCTTGTTGTTCTTAAGCCACTTTGTCACTAATTTGGAGGTATCCTTAGGGTCATTGTCCATTTGGAAGACCCATTTGCGCCCAAGCTTTAACTTACTGGCTAATGTCTTCAGATGTTGCTTCAATATATCCACATAATTTTCTTTTCTCATGATGCAATCTATTTTCTGCAGCAAAGCAGCCACACAACATTATAGTACCACCCCCATACTTCACAGTTGAGATGGTGTTCTGAGGCTTCAAAGCTTCCCCCTTTTTCCCTCCAAATATACCGTTTATCATTATGGCCGAACACTTCAATTTTCGTTTCATCAGACCACAGGACATGTCTCCAGAAATTAAGAGTTTTGTCACCGTGTGCAGTTGCAAACTGTAGTCTGGCTTTTTATGGTGGTTTTGAAGTAATGGCTCTCTCCTCCCAGAGTAACCTTTCAGCTCATGTTGGTGCAGGACTCGTTTTACTGCGGATAATGACACTGTCTTACCAGTTTCAGCCAGCTTCTTCACAAGGTCTTTTGCTGTTGTCCTGGGGTTGATTCGCACATTTCGCACCAAAAAAACGTTCCTCTCTGGGACTCAGAATCCGTCACCTTCCTGAGCGGTATGACGGTTGTACATTCCCATGTTTTTTATACTTGCTTATTATTGTCTGAACGGATGAACATGGGACCTTCAGGAATCTGGAAATTGCACCTAAGGATGGGCCACACTTGTGGAGGGCCACAATTCTTTTCCTGATGTCTTGGTTGATTTCTCTTGATTTTCCCATGATGTCAAAGATAGAGGCTCTGTGTTTGAGGTGTGCCTTTATATGCATCCACAGGTGTGCCACCAATTAACTCAAATGGAATCAATTAACCTATCAATTAACCTTCTTAAACTCAGAATGGAATCATCTGGAGTTTTCTTTTTGGTTAAAGACACAATAAACTTAGTGTATGTATACTTCTGACTTTGATGAAAGTGATAAAACATTCCATGAAAATTCTCTCTTTCTTTATTCTGACATTTAACAAATGCAAAAAATATGTTAATACTTATTGATCTAAAACAGACAAAGTTTACTCTGATTTAATGTTTGATTTAATGCAGGTGTCAACATTAAATGGCCCTGTGGACTAAAATAGCAAAGGAGTCTGGGGAATCATGTGATATGCTGGGATAAGCTTGTTAATTGTGCTTTTAAAACTTACACTTGGTTCTTTTATGATTCTTCATCAACCAGTAACAAGGGGTTTTGTAGTTTAGTAGACACCGTGCTTTGTGCAGCTTAATGTGCCTTGAGAAGGGGAGTGTGTAGGATATCAGGGCCAGATACAGGAACAGATATTTCATAGGTCCTGTGTTCAATGCCGTTTGTTAAAGGGTAAATAATGGGGAGTGCATCAAGCAAACATTCGCACCCTCTCGAAAGGGACTCAGAGGTCAGGGAGGAGATGAGGAAGTGTAATACAGGGGGAACGGGAAAACGATCCCCACAGCAGATTATGGAACGACTGACAGGCCTGAGAGTAAACAAGGCTTGCAAAAACTGGAGTTGTCAGAGAAGGGCACACTAAACATACTGGATAGAATGTTGTGAGACAATGCTGAAAAGGAGGAGAAATGGATGTTGTGGTAAGGGAATGTACAAGCCAGAATATTATTATCGGTGGCAATTTGAGGCCTTGGTGAGAACTAGGAGGGGGTGGCAGACTAGGAGGGGGCAAGAAATGCTGGAACTGCGGGAATCCCAGTCACTTCTCCAGGAACTGCCCTCTGCCTCAGGTTGTGCAGGGGAACCAAGCTAGAAGAGGGGGAGAAGTAAGACCAGGGCCCGTGGTGTGCTTTGCCTGCCAACAGCCGGGACATATTGCCAGCCAGTGTCCCAGCCAGGGTGCACAAGGCCCTGGGTGGCTCACCACTTCTGCCCAATAGGAGACTGCGGGGACGGGCGGTGAAGAGGGTCAGTTCATCACCTTAACCCGGCATCACTTTGACCGATTGCTGAAATTGAGAGTGGAGGGAAGGGAAATCTCTTTCCTTGTGGATACGGGAGCTACAAGGTCAACAATCAGAGAGGAGGAGGTGTCGGGAGTCCCCACCACTGGCAGAACTGTAAAGATAATCGATGCCTCGGGAATCCCCGGATTCCTTGAAGAAACAGAACCTTTATAAGTGGAGTGGAGCCCAGGGGCCACTGTGTGTCAGCACCAGTTCCTAGTTTCTCCATATTGTCCTGTCAGCCTGCTGGGAAGGGATTTAATGGGGAAGTTGGGGATGAAGGTGGAAGTGGGGGAAGATGGTTTCACAGTGACCTCAGAGGCTTTGGGACTGCTTTGCTTATTGAAGAAAGAAAACTTTGCCGCTTGGTGGCTAGTGGATGACACAATCCTGAGAGACTGTGTCCCTGAAGGACAAGAACAGCCTGAAAGATTGCATTGCACTGCTCAGTTTTGTGGAGGAGAAGGGGCTGAGTGGATGGAGGCGTTTGAGGGAGAGGGGAAACTGGGAGAGACTGTTGTGTTTGAATACCTCTATGTAGCAGAAGACAGGTCTGCTGTGTCTGTCCGTATGTCAGCTGATCAGGAGAAGTGGTATGTGGGAGGTTCGGTCCCTCATGTATCATATGGGAGAAAGGGGAATTAGAATGGGAGGATTTAGCACCTTGGGTGGCAGAGTGTGCGAAAAGGAGTGAGTGGGTGCGTGTGGAAGAGGGAAGGTGGATGAGTGGAGATGGACAGGTACAAAGGTACAAAATAGATCAGTGTGTGGAGGTAAAGAGGAAGGGGGATGCATAAGGAGATAAAGGGAAAGGTGGTGATCCACTGCCAGAGTGGTTAGGGGAGGTACCAGATTGCTTGTGGGCAAAAGGGAAAAATGATTTTGGCAGAGTGGCGTCAGCTGAGCCTTTGGTGGTCCACCCCAAGTCTGACTTTCGGCTGCACAAAGCACAGTATCCCTTATCTAGAGATGCAGAGGAGGGAGTGAGAGGAGTACATGTAGATATTGTGAAAAGGGGGGCTATTAAGGAAATAGCCTATTCTCCAGTCAATTCTCATATCTTACCTGTGAAAAAGGCAAATGGTACTTGGCGGTTTGTACAAGATCTGAGGGGTGTCAATGCAGCCATACACCCCAGGGCCCCTATTGTACCCAATCCGATTATGATTCTGGCTTCCATACCAGCAGAAGCCAAATGGTTTTCTGTCATTGACCTGGCTAATGCATTCTTTTCTATCCCAATAGATCCAGATTCCCAGTACTGGTTCGCCTTCCCCTTTCAGGGGAAACGGTGGACCTGGACAGTGATGCCCCAGGGCTACACGGAATCACCTAGCATGTATGGGCAGGAGCTGGCAAAAAATTTGGAGGGGTTCACTGCACCTGGGGGCAGCACACTGATACAGTATGTGGATGATTTGTTTCTTTGCTCTCACGCTTGTGAGTCCTGTAGTCCCGTGTGAGTCCTAGCTATGTTAGACTTCCTGGCAAAAAATGGGCACAAAGCCTCCAAAGAAAAGCTGCAGCTGGTGTCACAAAGGGTAAAATACCTTGGACATGAGTTGACAAGCGAGGGAAGGTCTTTAGGACCAGACCGGGTTACCTCCATACAGGAGATGCCCAAACCAGAGAGTAGGGGTGTGCAAAGCAGCCGGTATTTGTATCTGTATTTGTTGAGGGGGGAGAAGTATTTGTATTCGAGTAAAATTCAAAATAGGCGTAAAAATCCAACCTTTTTAACCGAACGGTAACGTTACTCTGTCAGCAGCCTATTGTCTAAATTACCGAGCTAACAGAGCTACATAAACAGAGCGAACATGAGAACACCCGACTGCAGACGTCAATAATGCGGCGTAATGGAATAATCTCCTGATCAAACTCCGCTTCCCGAAAGTTATAAACTGCCTCTGGAACTCAGTTAAGGTACAAAAATCTATTCAACAAAAATAGTGACGCAGTTAATTCTTTTTTCGCTCAGCCGAGCCTTCTCTGTTGCTGTGTGGAGCAGCCTGTGTCAGTCACCTCTTTAAC
>JAODKC010000137.1:20297586-20309163 GCA_026777985.1 Mormyrops attenuatus | reverse complement strand
AAAAAATCACTCGTGTGCGACTGGAGAGTAACCCAAGCGCTGTGTACGCGGGGGTGAGAGAGAGCGCGTGCGTGTGTGTGTGTGTGTGTGTGTGTGTGTGTGTGTGTGTGTGTGTGTGTGTGTGTGTGTGTGTGTGTGTGAAAGTAAGGTCTGCTTCAGAACAGAGAGCATATTCCGTGTGCCAAGGAGACAGAAGGACAGAACAAGGATTTTGTGAGGGTTTTGGGAGTTTAATGAACTGAGCGGGAGGAATGGACGAGAAGGACGGCCATTTGGGCCTAAGGAAGTGGGGGGGGACAATGCAGATGCAGGGTCTGCAAACCGGGTCGCTGACAAAAAAACGTTGTTTGATGTCTTTGGTTAATGGGGTGGTCATGTGACTCTGCCCCGCCTGCACCTTACAGCCTGTCTGCTGTATGTGGCTGACCTATCTCAAACCATCACTACTGTGTTTATACGTGGCCTCAGTTTGCATCATACGATGAGGACGAACACGAGGCCTGCTCTTTAAATGCTTTAAATTTCTCTGAGTAACGTCCATCCTTCCTTCTGTCCATCCGTCTTCCAACTGCAATTCTGGCATATTTGGAAGCCTGGGAGTGTCTCCTTGGCCACGCACAGCTCCAGACGGGGAACGCCCTGGACGGGATGCCGGGCTGCCTGAGGCGCAAGGTTGTGGTGAAGAGGTGGTTGAGAGGAAAGGGCCATCATTTGCGCCTCAGAATAATGGTACAGGGAACTGCCCTAGGCATCAGCCCATGAGCGGTCCTGATGGGCGTTACTCACGAGTGGGGTCTGGTCCGAACTTAGAGAAGCTCACAGAACTGGAGCCCACGCTTCTTGGCTGCCACCCCCTGGTATGACTGCCCTGGGGTTTCCACTCTGAAAAGGCAGGGACACGTGGGCAATCACCATTCAGGCAACAAAAATTCCTGGCGTCGCACTTCCCGGCATCCACTGCATGGGGGCGCTTCTCTCCATGAATTCCTCATCAGTCATGATATTTGGATAAGGGAACATCTTACAGGGGAAAACGGGCCGTCGTGGTTCTGTCTTGACTGCTGCGTCACCAGTTTTTGTGGACTTCCCAGAACTGAAGGGGAGGCTTTTCAGACCTAGAAGGACTATATGTTGGTCAGGAGGTGGAGGATCCAGCCCTGCAGTCAGTGACTGCAGTGATCTTTCCTCCTCATTGCTTTGCGTGCTGTTTTGTCCGCTGAGGTGGTGTAGGTCATGTGACCCGGGGGAATTTGCACGTTCATCATTAGCATGTTCTATGAATAGGTAGTTTCTGTTTTCTCGGTTTGGCTCCCCACTGTCCCACTGATGCCCTCATTGGCCCATTTGGCCATTACTGGCAGCTCTTTTCCACTTTTTTGGTTTTGGTTCACTGTTTTTAAGTCATGAATTAAATCTCACATCCTCATGCTATGTGGTTCCGTCGGTCATGTTGGACTCGACCCATTTTCAAACCCTGACACTTTAACCCAGCTCTTGCCAAAACCCTCTTAGAAAGTCAGGGGGCTTCCGGCAGTAGGTTATGGGAAATACCAAAAAAAAAACGTAGAGAACTCTTTAAGTATTATACATTATCTGGTGCCAGCATGTTCTCAGTGGGTTCCAGATACACTCTGGCAGCTGAGCACCACCACTGGGGTGTGATGGGGGTTACTTTGAACTGTGGATGGATGAACTCTAGATAATCAAGATGTCGGCTCTAGCCAGAGATTTCCAGGAAGACAGGAGGCTAAAAGAAACAGAGATTCCCACATTGCCCACAAGCCAGAGAAGGGAGTCAGGCCTGGGGGGTGGGGAGAGGGGGGTTCACTGCAGGCCACTCCAGATGGAACGAATTCCACAGGGCCTGATAAATAATCCCAAATTACTGTCTGGAAGAAAGGAAGCTGTGACTGAGCAGGGTAGGTGATGTTCCCCAATCGGAATGAGAGTGCCACCCCAGCTATTCGGAACATGGCACCAGGAAAACCATGCCCCCCCATGCGTATTTAGTTACCCTGCTGTGGCGACAGGCACCGTGCACGCTGTCGAGGGTGCCACCTTGTGACGGGCGAGTGGCCCTAGGGGGCTCCGACGAGCTGAGGAGAGACAGGCCGCCTGCCGCACACCCTCCTCCCAGGTCCTGCCGCTCCCCGTCGAGAACTTAACGCGCTGTGGCAGGGAGCACACTGTTTCCCCCACGTTGCACCCACGGACACACGCAGTGCATAATCCACGGATGGTGTAAACGCCCAGCGCCGTCGAAGCGCGTTAACATGGCTGCCAGGGGATGCGTTGGGGGGGACGTCGGGCCTGTCTCAGTGTTAACCATCTCTAGGCCGTCTTTGGTCTTGCCTCCGTGTTTTAACGGCTGTCAGTCACAGCTGCTGCACACGCTCATTACAGCCCCTGATCACACCCCTCCTTGCCGACAGGCTGGTCGCCTCCTGGCTGTCGTGCCGGGCTGCGTGCCGGTGCCCCTGACCACCTGCTCTCCTGTGCATGTCTCCGCCCCTCCCCTCATCACTTATTTAGCCGGTTACCAGGATACAGGCTCACCTGAGACGCGGGCACCGTAAACAGCAGTTTCAGATAAGGAGGCTCGCGAGCGGAGAGGAGAGAGCCGACCCTCAGCTGTCATCTTACAGTATGAAGAGACACATTTCATTGTAGTCCTTGTCGATTCTCTTTCATGTTTATTCTTTTTAAAAACTTTTAATACAAATCCTGGCCCTTCAGTTGCCTTGAGCAAAAAATGTATTTTAATATTTATTGATGGCTCATGATGTTACATGTCAAAATGCATCAGTATTTATGAAGAAATACAATCCCTCACAATTACCTACCCCTTGATAAAATTACAGAAAAAAACCCTCTTGATGTGGTTTTTGTTTCAACTGGGGGGGTCCCTTGAAATGAGACAATGAACTTATCTCTGCTAGCTAGCAGCAGGAGCTTGGGGGTGCTCAACACTCCGGGGCCTATGCAGAGAGACTTGGAGGTTTATGCGCCCATGGGAGGGGCTGAGCAGTCGCCAGAGGGGATTGGTGGAGGAGCCGGGTTCACTAGGTTACATATGGGTCATTTGGGAAGACAAACGAAACAGTGACGGGTGTTGGCGTCCGTTAATCCTCTTTGGGGCATGAAACGCTCAGAGGCAGGAATGTGCAGCTGGCTGGTTGCTCGTTCCAGAGCAGTGATCGTATTGGTGGTAATTATCTCTTGGAGCTCCTGTGTTTTCACACTGCCCACTCTCTCTGTCCCTTTCAGGCTCTATCTCTCTCCCTCCTTCTCACTCTCTTAGTCCATCTTCTGTTCTGCTGTAGTCTTTGCTTGATGGTGGAGGAGGGGTGATGGGGGGGGCAGAAAGGGATAAAGATGTGTGTTGGGCGGTATGGTGAAGGAATCTGGGGGGCAGAAATGTCACTGCAAGGTGGAGTTTGTAATTCACTGGGTTTTTTATTTGGCTAAGACTGGGCTGTACCTTCCAGACAGAGGGGACCTTTAAGATCTGGAGTCTGTCTCTCCTTCTGGCCCCGTTCGTCTTCACTTTGCGCTCCCCTTTCCTCACATCCCGGCTCTGGCCCAGGGCCCAAACCTGCTAGGTGTTTGCTACTCGACAGCAGAATGGCGGCATGGTCCAAACCACAGAACTGAAGCCGCAGGGCCCACAGATCTAAAGGCGCGTGCGGGGGAGTTGCCGGAATGTTTCAGATGAACGGGCAGAGCGGAGGCAGACGTGTGCGTGCGCATCTGATTGCCTTGCTGCCGATCAGAAGAAGCCTGCCAAAATGTGCCCAGCACCTGTTCGGAATTGCTGGAATGCTCCCCCCGTGCTGTCCCAAGGGCCAGTTCCGTTCAGGACTGAACACGCTAGCGATCATCAAGAGAGACTTAAATATTAGTATTAATGACTGCGCTGTGTATGACTGACTGCAAAATGCCACATTTTGATGGGGGGGGTTTACATCCTCCAGTGGCTCTGCATTGGCGCCAGAGATGATGTGGTATCCTGCCAGCCCCCTGTTTGCCTATTTAGCATCGCGGTAAATGAGCCATCCCAGACTAAGGGCTCCTGGCTGAAAAAGGAACAGCAGGCCTTAGGTACTTCATTATCGCATCCACCGCGGTGTTTTCGCCTGTGAGTTCTGTGGAAGTTTGAAGTCAGAGTTCCCCCTTGTGGATGAACGCGGTACTGCATGATCTTCGCAACGACGTCACCCCCTTTGTGCGCTCATCTGTGTATCATTCTGAACTACAAATATATACCGCAGTAAAGGATTTAGTGAAAGCAGTAATTACTTAACTTATATTCCTCATAATTTGCACATTCCAGTCATTAAATCTTGAATCCCTGCATAATGAATACTTACATACATTTAGCAGACTCTGGCATGATTGATACATATTGTGATAAAAACTCAGTTCTGGGTAATTCTCTCATTTTGTTTATCAAAATCCGAATATATTATTTAATGCATCAAATTGTCCTTGATCTGATTTTAGTTCTGGTGTTATCTAATGTCTATCTGTCTGTCCTTCTGTCTCCCCTAGAGACCCAGTTGCCAGTTAAGGGATCCACAACAGGAGCTGTCATCGGGGGGGTTATCGCCTGCATCATACTGGTGGCTGTTATAGCTACAGTTGTTGTGATGATTCTCAAACGTCGCGGGAAGGAGGAGTGAGTGCCCCCCCCCCCCACGCTTTGCTGTTGTTCACGGATGCCTGGGCCGCCATGCCGTCAGAATTTTGCTCTTTTGAAAATACTGACCAGAAGACACTTTGCGAGGAGCTGAAATTCTTGCCACCCTCTCTTTCTCTCTTGTAGCGCCCCTCCCAAACATAAGCCCCCGCCTCCCATGAAGACTAGCGGCTCTGCAGAAAAGGTGGGGTCACTGTATCTGCTCAGGCATGAGAAACGGTCGGCACATGTGTTTGTTCTTTATTTAAATGTTAGTTTTGCTTGATGCTGTCATGAATCTGTACAGCAGGGTTTTCTAAATTAAATAACATGTAATTAATTCCAGCATACAGGTGTAAGAACTGTAGACGTATGTTCCCTGAGGTATACTGCATACTTTAAGACGTGCTCTGGGCTTGGGAGTGAGGAGGAATGAAAACCTAAAGATAACCATCCAGCACAAGGGAAGAACTGTTATAGAGAAAAAGGGTGCCATGGTGAGGAAGAGACACAGCAGAGGCCCGCATTGGCTCTGAGGAGTCTGATAAACAGGAGAGCCGAAACAAAACTGAACCTTGTATGCTGTTTGGCATTAAAGCTATATTCATGTTAGGTTAGCAGCATTGCCAGAAAGACAAACAACGTGTGACCTAAATGTATGGTTGATAGAGCATGTGATCTCGGCCGCAGTGCTAGCCAAGCATTAGCTCTGGTCAACGGTTCCTTGTTAATGTGTTTCTCACATGTCGGCAACCGGGGCTAGAGGTCTGTCCCCTTCCGTGTGTTTACAGGCCCCTTGGGTGCTGTCGCCGTGGGCACCAGGGGTGGGCCAGCTCCCAGGGGTCCAGTCGTTGTTATGTTTTTATAGTGTCGCCACGGCAACCGTGTCACGTTAACGTGGGTTAATTGATGCCCACACTCGGCACTCTGCATTGACAGCTAGGCTGCAGCGCAGTAACCTGGCTCGATAAATAACCTACAGGACCCCGTGGATCTTCCACAGATGGCCCTTGCTGTGTGTCTATGTGTATAGCAGCAGGATCATACAAAGCAAACCCCCTCCTCCCCCCTTATTGGTTATAAATGCAACATTTATGTGATGGTTTAACAAAACAGATGTTGACCTTGCCAAAAACCCATTAAAGGTGTTTAACGGCTGTGTGTAAAGGGGCTATTATAAAAAGTGTGATTTGCCCATGATATATCCTCATTTGCACTGCTGACTGGAAATTCCTGTTTTTTGCAGCCAAATGCAGGTCAAGCCTCAGAGACCCAACCACTGGGACAGACATACAACAGCCACACAGAGCCCGTGACGGTGAGTCCACCTCGTCTCCGTGCACAAACGCACACACCAGCGTTCGAACATTTCCTGTTAACCAAACTGTTTGTTTTTTTTGTCATACTCAGAACCTTGATGATGCTGATTACCAAAAAAATGGACATGGCGAAGACAGCGCCCTCTCTGGCTCGGAAGACCCAGCACATGGACGATACCAAGATAACAGAGAACTATACGGGGTTGAACCAAGATTGCACTATTCTGCCAGTCGTGAGGGTGGCTTCATTTCTCCTCCTATGTATGTATAGATGGGGGAGGGGGGGAGGGGGTGGCAGTTATCAAAACCCCCCGGAAGGTATGCTGTGGCTCGGTCAAACACAAAATCAAACTAACCACTGCTGTATTTGCTTCAGAACAAATCAGTGATAGAGCATCACCTGAGCTGAAGCCTTGAAATGGGTCGTGGATGTGACCATGAACAGCCAGGCCAGTTAGCCCAGATACTGCTAATGCACTTCCTGGAAAGTGACGAATCTCCAAGAAAGTTCCACCTTGTCCAATTGCTGTCTCATTAATTTATTGACACCTCTTGGTATTAATTGAAGTACTATGAGTATTCTACTTCTTTGAGTAAGTATAAGCTACCTGTAATTGACTGAGATATTCTGTAAATAAGCGTGGGGTTTCTCCTGCAGGATGAGTGAATGTCCAGTATTTTATTTAACGTCTGTGGCAGGAGCGCCCTCTCTCCTGCTCCCCTCTGCTGTGGCACTATTGTCCATCTGCTGATTGTATCGGTGTTCCCAAGCGTCCGTATCATTACAAGTAAGGGGTCACCTTGTCCTGAACGTCACATACATGGGAACGCTACTAATCTGTTTTTAATCTCTTTCCAGTAAGACAGGGACTAGATTGTCAGACTGGGTACTGAAAGAGAGTAGGTGTTTCTTGTTTGTTTTTTAAAAGAGGGCAGATAGGTAGGATCATCTATTTTCTGGCGGGGTGAATCCCTACTTCTGTTGTTGAGAAAGGCATGAAAACATTCTGATTATGAAGTTTATGATTGTTTTCCCTGTACAAAAAGTGTGGGTGTTTCGTCCATTGTTTTTTAATATAAAAAAGGATGTTTCAAAGATGTATATCTGCATGCCGCATGAGAATCCTCCCATTCCCAGAAAGCCGCCTGTCTGTGACAATCACACATCAGATGCTACTGAACCTGCTATGAGTCACTGGAAAACAACCAAAGATAATGCACACCCTATCCAGAAAAAATTCTCTCGGGGGGGTTTTTCTTTACAGATGTTTTTTCCCCCGCATTTGGAAACGCCACGAAGACTGCTGTTTTCCTCTGTGATTTAAAGGCTCATTTACAGCCATCCGTGAAAATCCTCTCACTTCACTGTCGCGAAGGCCATGCCTCTGTTTGTTTTACTCAAGCTTCCTACTCCTAAGCTTGGACAATGAAAAAAACGGTTGTCACAGTGTTTGCTGATGTGTTCTGTGGCTTATGAATTGTGCTTTTTATGTTTGTAACGTAGAATTGATTTTTTAAATGCTTTTAAGAGCCAATATATTTTTTTGTGTATGATCTTTCAAATCCAATAAAATCAGTCCATTCATGCTCACACCGTGGCTGATTTTTCTGAAGATCCTTCCTTTTCCTGCAGCGTTTGAGCTCATGGCCCCAACGTTTCTTCTACACCCTCCCATCTTGAATCACAGTGGTATCGCCCAGCCTGACACCTGTCACCCCTGACTCATTAACCCTGCATTTAATTAATGATACCAGCCGCTAGGCACCCCTGCAATGAAATGCATTGCGAGTCGCATGATGATTTGGTGTCAGGACACATTAACTTGGACAGCAGTGGCATGTGAACAAGGCTGACTTAATTAAATGGCGCATCTCTGTCAGCAGGCAGTGACCAGTTCCTCAGAGCTGATGATTAATACTACATAACAGTTTAAAAATCATGTCCTTGGCAATTTCTCTTTTTTGGAACGCTGAGTGAGGTCTGTAGAAGTTGGCATCTGTAGTCCGTGGCTTCCTGACTAATTCACGGGAATGCCAGGTGACCTCTGGCCTGAAATTTCTGATGCTCCAGAAAAACAACAAATACCTCCATTTAAGCAGTGTTCTCTTTGGTTTCCTTCAAAGTGAACATTTAACACAGCAGATTCCCTGCCGCGTAGCATCACGTGACGTGACTGGCTATCAAAGCACGCAGCATTGTTAAAAGTGAGTGTGCGTATAAAATATCTGATTGTGTGTCCTTGTGATATAAGGCGAAAACAGCATTGCCATGGAAACACCTTAACAATCTGGAGTTTACATGGATTTAACAGCATATCGGTCAGACCCTGGGGATTTACCAAGCCCTGAAGAATATGCCACATGATATTTCCCACAAATGCAAAATTAAACGGAACTTATACCTCTGTAACTGTATAAATATAAATTCACGAGAATAAAGATCATAGCATATCTTCATTTCATCGGATTTGCCTTTGAAACTCTTCTGAAGGTGCTTCTTGTCATGTCTTGTTTAGATATTCCGCTCTTGTCATTCAGCTCTGATTAATTCTCCTGCTGCTTAGTGGGACTTGCTAAGTTTAATGATTTCCCTCGGGATGAATGAAGTCTTATCTTATCTTATCTTATCTTATCTTATCTTAATCTTGGTGTCTTCTTATGTGCAATCAGACATGGCAGTTATTAGAATATCCTCTGCTGGCTTTAGTCCTAATTGCTCATGTGCTATAGAGGTTAGAGTAGGAAAAAACAGGCTTTCCGGGGGAAGCTTGAAAGCACCAGATCGGAATTTCTCTCTAGGGATAAGCTGTAAACACTGAGGCCATCTTCATCCCTTTCACTTCTGCTTTCGAAAGTCACAGTTACTGTATTCCCATTTTCAATGACAGAGTCTGGGAAATTCCAGTCCATTCAAGCTTCTGATCGTCTAAACGTAGACTGTCGTAGGTGCAGTATAGTCTGACCAGGTGAGAGTGTGAGGTAGGGTATCTGTTTCTCCATTAGGCACTAATCCCCAGTCTGGTGTTGCCATGGAGAGAAGGAGGGATGTAGGCAGGGGAGAAATTGACCACATTTAATTCAGGCCCAGGCTGATCCCAAGTTAATCCCCAGATCCTTGCAGGTGGACACCAGGAGATTTTACTACACGTTCTGTACCAGGGTATAGTACAGATTATTCTTCAAATTTGGTCCACCTTTGGGCTCACGATGATGCTAAACGTAAGGTTTTCACATCAATGCTTGTGCTTTAACATATCAGAAACACTGTCCATGGTTGAGATCCACGATCCCACCCCAAAAACTGATTAGGCCCTCAGCATCTTAAGAGTGAGCATATGGATTATGTAAGGTCTCAGTGGCCTGTCTGTCACCTCACACACCAACCCAGTCATAAACCGCTTATCCTGGTCAGGGCTTACTTGGAGCCAATCTCAGGCAGCAGGTTAGCACAAGGTGAGCTACGCCCTAGATACTTCTAGTTTTACAATAATGTAATTAACAGCAATCACAATTACCAGAATTGTCTCATTCATACAACGTCTAACAACTAATTTCTATATGTGGAGTGCATTTTTCTTCTCCAAAATAGTAAGACGGCATACTTTCCTGGAGTCATCCTGAATGTACACATTGCTTGCTGACAGCTGCGACAGAGAGGCACCTTCTGGGGCTTGAAGTTTTAACCTGTGCTGCAAAGAGAAGCCTTTTCCTGGAATAAGAAGTCCTCTGCCGGCCAGCTGTCAGTGGGTGTTGTGTGGGCACCAAGCTGCCACGAGCAGCGGGCCCACTGGGAGAAGACCAGCTTACGTGCAGGAGATTATTATAAAGTAATGACTAATATGTACTCTGGGAAATTCTCGACAGATATTAATTGGTGAGGGAAATTTGTTTGTCTTGGTTATCTCCTCAACACAGCTGCTTAGCATAATCTAGATATTGGCACGTCTAGTGCTACAGATACAATGGCTTAATTACAACAATATTATAGGTCCTACCCAGGCGCAAGGAGAAAAGACAGGCCTGGGCTGTGTGCAGAAGAGCACAGTTCGCTTTGTATGGAGATGTGGCCCACAATGGTGCTTTTGTGGAAGCATCAATGGCTGGATTATCAAGGGAGACCTGAATGACCAGGTTCTGGCCAAGACCTGGGGTTTCCACTTACTCATACTGCCAGGCGTTGCAGAATGTATTTATCCTTGGATACCGTATAATATTTTCTTTAGAGTAGGTATTGTTTTTTCGCAAACCTTTTGCGATTCATTAATTTCATCCTACCCCTATGATGGTGTGATCAACTAAGTATGAAGAACAAAAGATCTTTTTGAGAGTTTTTTGAGTGGAAAGTACATATCGCTTTTCTACATCACTGTGATAGAACCCTAAAAAAACAGGTTTAAATTGCAGTCCTCATCATTTGCTGGTTCGGTTGAAATGAGGGTTGTCATAATAGTTTTACAGCTGTCTCATGTTTCTGAATTGGGTGCGTTGGGTGTTAGGAACCATGTCGTGCTCTTTGTCAAGTTTGATTCTTTTGAATACTTTTCCTCTGAAATTAGGTTATTAGACAATGTTGACGTATTTTTTTACCCAACCTGCCTGCACTGGCCTGCACACCAGTGACACTAAAACAGGCGGAGGGACAGGGAATGACTGAGAATTTTGTGGTGCATTTTTTCTCAGTTGCCGTGTCACATTTTATTAAACAAATTTGACATTCTCATGACTATAAGAGCATTTCTCAAAATAGTTCACACATACAGCACAACACTATGGTTTAGCTGCAAAAGCCTATATCTTACCCAAGACAATTAACTTATGCCTCGAAAGCAAATAATTCCACCAATGAATGAATCAGTGCCACCAAAATGAAAAGTACAATCAGCATCGTTATAACCATGAGCGTCAAAATGCTCCGATATATTGTCAGTTTGTCAGTGTAAGTATGCTTCTGAGCTCCATTATTCTGAATGATAGTCGGTTCCCACTTTCTCATTGACATTGACCGATCATTCTGCTTTAGCAAACTGATACTTGTTCATGTCAAACACACGTTTCAACTTTGCTAAGCTCCATATTACAGTGTGTAAAGTTCACTGTTGGAAGAAAGCACTCGCATGCATTTTTATGATCTCAAGGCACTGCAGTAACAAACAAAAAAGTCACACAGCACTGTATAACAGAAAAACAGCAAAATGGCAACAAAATCATGCATTGTAGAAACAAAAATACAACAATGGTGTATCACTGCAATTTTAGGAATACATTTTTTGAAAATTCTGTGAACTGTTTTGCATGTGGTGGCTAACACGATGATCACTTACATAGTTTTGGGTATAAAAGTATTACAATGGGAAACTACATAATTCATTTTGACCAACAAGACCAAAACAACTGAAATTTGTGACAAATTATGACAATTGTACAAAACCTTTTGCATATACAGTGCCTGACAAAAGTGCTTGTCACTTAACCAAGTTGTAGGAACACCAAATAATAATTTGACATGTAGTTAATCAGTTTGAATCAGAAATGGCTTATAAGAAAGGCAAAGCCCTCTAGATTATGCTTATTATACCAAAA
>JAODKC010000137.1:20244708-20265001 GCA_026777985.1 Mormyrops attenuatus | reverse complement strand
GGGGGGGGGTGGGGGGGGTGGTGTGGTGTTGTGTGGGGGTGGGGGGGGGGGGGGGGGGGGGGGGGGGGCGGTGGGGGTGGGGCGGGGTGGGGGGGGGGGGTGGGTGGGTTGGGGGGGGTGTGGGGGGGGTGGGGGGGGGTACAGTTTGATCTGCAGGTGAGCTGTGAGATGGATCATAAGCAGGTGCAGGGTGGGGGGTAGGGAAGCCAGGAGGATTCTGTTACAGGATAATTAGTCGTGATCACATTTCTACGTCTTTCGTCACAGGCTGCTTCACTGGGCAGCAGTGGGATTAGGAGCTTGGCCACTGGCCTCAGACCTCGCATGACACCATTACACTCACCACAGCGGTACAGTCAGCCACAGCGTGAGCCGGCAAAATCGGCCACGTGAATCACACGCTTCGGAAAACACCCTCTCCCACTCCTCCGGCCCATTAGATAGGAGCTAAGATGTCGCTTGGCGTGTGGGATGCAGCAAGGAGTATTTCCGGATGTTCGGACGTCTGCTGCATCGGGGTAGACCGCTCTGCAGCTGGGGGGGCTTCTCAAGGTCAGAGCAGAGAAGGTTCATCAATGGCGGACAGGAAGCCGGTCAAAGTCACTGGAGGGGAGAGAGAGCCAGGGCTGCGTGGAGAGGTGCCCTTCAGCCAGGCATTTGCACGGCCCGTCTTTGGGTGTCACTATGGAGACGGACAGATGTTTTACTTTATTAAAGATGAGGTGCCGGTCACTGCAGCTCACAAGGGGAGTGCGGCATGGATGAAACGGTCATGAAACAGCAGCCCTGCTTTTAAACCGTGCACACAAAACAGACTGGGGAACTTTTTTCCTAATGAAAAAGACTAAATATAAAAGGAATGCGTACATTTGTGACAGTGGACCACCGGAAAACTACACACCCACACACACTGAGGCTCTGTTTTATGTTGGCCCAAAGCCTAATTAAAAGAAACCGTTTACCATTTTCCCTGAGATTCTTACCTGGATTGTCCCCACCAAAGCTGAGCTCAAAGCTCAGGCGAACTGGACTGTGCTACGCACATTCAGGAAGCACAGGCAGGACTTTGTCAAAATGCTGCGCAAAGACCAGGTAGGAAGCAAAGCAGAGCCACAGACAGCCACAGCCGCTGGGGTCAAGGGATTAGAGGAGAGAAAGACGGACAGATGGAGGGGTAATGCTATAAGGCAGCATTTTATTCACGGCAAAGACGGCACATTCAGCTGACTTTGTCATCCTGCCTCTTTGGCTGTAGCACAGGTAGATTTTAGGAATGATGCTTCCACCCTGCTGATGCAATGCGAATTCACTTAGGACAAAAATACATCTGTTTAGTGCTGCAGCGCCATCGTGGCTCAAAGCCAGAACCCTTAAAAGAGTCACACACTGTGTGGTGTATAAAAATCAGTTTGGCATTGATGGGTACTGTCTGTCTTTGCAGATTGTGCTATAATTTGTGTGTGTGTGACCCGCTCCCACACATACACTGTGACATAATCGGGTTACACCATAATCTGGCAGTGCTAATTCCCTCGTTCATCCCGTTTCTGTCTGCCCCTCCCCATTCGCAGTGCTCCACTCCATGACCCCCCAACCCCCTCCCACCACCGCCCAAGCAGATGGTCCTGGGAGACACTCAAACGAATAAAGTTGCGTGTAAGCCCTCTGTCCCATCAAAATTCCCCAGCAATGCCACAGCAGAGTAACATCCTGGCAGTGCGGCAAGCCGGGACTGGGCCACCAGACCTGAAAGTGCTGGGGCAAAGCGACGTGCACCCTATTCATTAGCGAGAAAGGGGCTGAGTGAAACACTGTGCCTGTCACCTCTAATGAGTGCACAGTAATGAAAGAATGCAAGGAGCCGTACAAATTACATGAGGTCATTCAGGCCTTCTCGTCTGATTGGATATCCAGTAACCACGAGTTGGTATCATTTTATCTTGGGCCCCCTAGTGTTCATCTAAAAACACTACCACTACCCTTGATTTCAAAAAGACTTTTCCACCATCCCTTATGCCACACCCTAACTGGTTCCCATTGTTTCAATCAATGTTAAAATGAGGCTTCAAAGCCCTTAATGACACTTAATTCGCTCATTTGCTTGATCCGCACAATTTTCTATGCATTATGTTAACTAATCGTCTGTCCGTGGTTCTTTGAATTATAAGACAGTAAATTCGTTTTCAGTATTAATAATTAACTCAAACATAACATACACATTGTTCCGGACTGTAGCATGTGCGTATGAAGCGGCTGCTGGGGTTTTGTGTGTCATGTGCTGGTGAGATTTAGTACAGGTCATCACACGTATCCTTTGATACTTCCTTGCAGCCCTAAAAAATTAATCAGCGATACTTATCAGAAGTGATAACCTGCGAAGAAAGTGATACATTGCAGTCTCCGAATCACATTTTCACATGTCCCTTATGAAGAGAAGGATTTGAATGGGGGCACACTCTACCCCATCTTTGTTTCCACACCATTACAAGAGCACCCCCTGCCAGTCAGAGAGGTGAATCGCAGTCAGGTACATGCCATCCTCCAAGCTTTTGTCCAAGCACAGGGTCTTATTCTCAGCCTGCCTGCCCTCCGGGGGGAAGATCTCTCAATGCCCCCCTCCCCACTCTGCTACTCTCTCAGTACTGACTCTGGCACCACTGCAGCCATCTTAGTTAATGGCACGGGCCTCTCTGCTATTAGGCGTGTTTACAGCTTCAGTCCATCAAAGGCACGCGCTCACTCTTTGGGTTCAGCATTCAGTTACTGCCGCATCAATTATTTGCCACTGAGTGCTGAGAGCTGAACAAAGGGTGCCGTCTGGATGGCGCCTGTAAGCTAAAGGACAATGAGGAAGTATTTCCTGTTGCGCAAGGCTATACCAAGATGCCCCTTCCCCACCCCCCCACCTCCAACGCAGACCTTCCCCTGGCGAGCCATGCAAGCCCCTCATCTCCAGCCGCTGTCTGCTATACCCCTGAAGCTGCTGGCTGGTGCCTTCCTGGGTAGCCTATTCCCGGTGAATGATGTCTGGTGAGGAACGCGGCTTCCTAGCAGTGTCGTAAGGGCCCATAGATACGCCACCGTAAGGAGACATTTCGCCATCTTCCCTGGTCAGGTATCTCCGGCGTCTGTAATTTCAGCCTGGCGTCCCAGTTCCTCCGTAGCATCGACAGCGAAGTGCCATGACCTTCTCGAAACAGAGCATGCAGATACACGCAGCTATAGGGCACTGCTGAGAAATACCTGCAAATAGCCACATACAGTCAGAAAATATATATTCAGTCCTGATCTGATTATCCTCCTCTGTTTGGATGATCACAGCACACTAATGAATTCTGTTGCTTCATGGCAACTTGGTCAGTCCTTGAGTTGGACAGTCATGAGCAGAGAGTGACCTCTCTCACACCCCCCTCCCACCCACCAACACACTCTTTCTGATGTACCACTATCTGGATGGCTCAAACGCAACCATTCCTGGTGAATGTAGCTCCTTTGAGATGCTCTAGACTTGTGTAACCTATGACACAGATGTCGCCACCTACTGGAGGACAGCGTTCTTGACACTGTTGACATGGCACCTGGTCTTGACTGTATTTGCAGACCAATAGCACACTGGTGTTGTGAGTCATTTATTGACATTAGATATAGTTTACATCAGAGCTTAAGGAGTTTGTGACAAGATTCCTGTAGACACTGTGGGTGATCCCTGGGAATACAAAAGAACATGTTCAACTACGCTTCTCTCGAGTGAAGCTGAAATTACCCCGGAAAGGTGAACCTGTCGATGGGAACATGACGTGCTAAATGAGCCAGCGTGGGAGCTTAAGGTTACTTCGTGAAGTACCTTATGTTCTGAGATGAAGCCAGATGGACTGATGCCATGGGACATACGGCAGCAGAGAAGGAGCTGCAGGGAGGGCACATACGAGCAGGTCGCAGGTCAGCATGGCCACGTATCATCTGATAAGGTGGCCTGTCACAGTACACTGTCACGAGTGACTGTCCCCTGCTGCCTCATCATTTATTGAGGGGCAGCCGACCCATATGAGGGGCTTCTGCCTGTGCGTGGTGAAAGCGGGCTGTCAGACTCCCCGTTCACCTGTGTGCTTTAGGTTACTTTTGGAGAGGTCTACAGCTCTATGCTGTATAGACCACACAGGGAGAGGTCCATAGACACATGTGGTTTAGACCAGACTAAGAGAGGTCTATAGCCAATATAATTCAGACTGCATTACAGGAGGTCCATAGTTTCATGCAGTGTAGACCATCCATGCAGTGTAGGTCCATTTTCCCTCATTGTTTGGGTTTCTGTGCAGGAGATCAACAGCTCTACTGGTTTTGGTCAAATTGGATGCACTGGGAATCCCTTCAGAGGAAGACTTGATTCAAGGTTGCTAGGAACATTATGGGATGGCCCTTGGGGATGGAGTTAGGTATGAGCAGGCCCTGAATTAAATCCCTGTTAATCAGGCAGCCCTGGCTGACAAACGAAGGAGCAGTCGATGTCTAATTATCAGAGAGCGATCCCGTCGATGGCTGACCTCTCTCAGCTCCTGCCAGGCATCTCTTGTTCCATGGGCTGCTGCTTTTTCGCTCCTCTTCTCTACCCTTTCACCACATCCTTTGTCTTTTAATGACTTTATCAAATGTCCCAGTCCTCTCTCCTTCGCTCCTCCCCTCGGGTGAAGGCACAGTGGTGTATCACCACCTGCTCTCTGGCAGAGCATATCCTGTCAAGCTTCTCACTCATGAGGTTTTTTTAAATTTGACTCCCAAAGGTCTTGCTCGCTACCACAAGCCAAACACAGCTAAACAGAGCGTGTGTGTACAGTTGAGAAGCTGTACCCTGTAGAATAAAATATAACGCTCATTAAAACAAACTGTAATTGGATATAAGTCATTGGAATGGATTTATCGGTATATAATATTATTCCAGTACCCTAGTTCTGATTCCTGAGAAGCCATTAATGACTGAAGTATTTATAGAGCAATTACAGGCAGTCCCCAGGTTACAAACGAGATCCGTTCCCTAAGTCTGTCTTTGAGTCGAACTTGTAGGTATGTCGGAAAAATACTAATACAGTACATAATAATAATAATAATAATAATAATAATAATAATAATAATAAGTAACTACACATGGTATCTGAAGCTGACACACTCATGAAGCCGTGAAATGTTTTCACGGGCGTCACAAAGTGCTTGCGTTTCTTATTATAACCCATTGTATTCAACCCGAATTCTTAGTATACAGTAATAGGCTTTAAGACAGTTTCTTCATACGTTGTCTGTAAGCTGAACATTCTTAGTTAAGGAGCTGCCTATAAATATATTATTGAGAATTTGCATTTGTGTTGGGGATTCAGCAGGTACGCTGTTACTGCCAGCTGAGCCTTTGACCACGGATGGTTCTCTGTTTGCGGTCCTCAAGTTTGTTTTGTCTGTCTGGTTGCCATGGTGCTTTTCCATGATAACTACTTGACATTGAGGACAAGATGAGCCAGTAGAGTGTGACCGCGCCCAACCCGCCACATCCTGATAAAGCTGCGAAAGTCTGACTCACTGTCTTACCTTGTCCAGACTGTACAACCTAATATAGTTTTTTGTGATGCGTGTTTTTGGTTGGGCTCAGGAAAGAGGGTCATGCAAGGTATTAGAAGGGACCAGCCGAGCAGGTGGTGATGAACGAGGCACCGGCTTGTGTTTCACTTGTGACAGCAGCTGCACACCTGCGCTCGCTTTCATGAAGCCTCACCACCATCTGCTTCCTGGCATGGATGCAGCGGTGAGAGAAACATATGATGTCACCAGGCTGGAGTTTTGACTTGCCATGGATGCCAGGTGACTAGCGGAGACAAGTCAGCACCCGCCTACCTGCCTGGCAGGTTTCAGAAACCCAGGTTTCAGTTCCAACTGAAAATGTTTTGAAATTTCTCCCTGATCACACATTTCTAGGAGGCATGTGTGCCTGTGTCACTGTACAGAGAGGTTCAGGCACATACTCAACCAGCACTTGAGTCCTGGACCTCTCTGTAGCATCTGACAGAAAACCTCAGGGACTCCAGCTCAGTTCCCAGCATCCAAAGGGGAAGGCCCCAAATGGCCTCCCTCCGTCTGCCAGGAATCGGGCAGGAGCTCGTGGCGTGACCTGCCTCACTCTCAGCACCTGGCCTTTGCTGCTCAGAAAAGCCTGTAATAATCCAGGGAGGGAAGTATTTAGTCCCCCATAGAGCTCCCGGCGATGTCGCTCTGTATCTGCGATCTCACACAGCCATCTGAACAGGAGCCATGTGCCCAGGCAGTGTGACCTCAGCATCCACCTGCCGTGGGGGTTTCTTAAAGGAGACGCTTCATCTAAGACCTTCGTCAGCCTCCGCGGTGATTCAGATGGTGATGTCTGAAATCCACCAATATTGTGTTTTGGTCTCCGCTCTTGGGTTGCTTTCGAGAGATGGCCGTGGCAACGAGGTTTGGCCGGATGGGGATTCAGGGTAGAGATCTTGTCCATTGATGAAACGAAGAGTGGCAGGGGACTTAGGAGGGACTCAGGCCTTACTCACAGTTTCCTGGGAAGTCTATGAGTTAAACTTGAGCGTTATGGGCCCGATGTGGGTGAACCCAGAATCATGCAAAAACAAAAGCTGGGCCTCGGAGAGGCAGGGCAGTGTGAGCCCATTGTGTCAGAAACCTAAAGAAAGAGGCAGGAACAGCCACCCCTGCCTGGATTGCCTGGGGTTGGCTGGATTACTGTGGGTAGGACAATGGAGGCAGGATAAAGATATTGATTGACAATCGCTGTTCATGAGACACACTCCTACTGCTGCTCCCTTGCAGCTAAAATGCAGGGTGTTGCATCTGCTACCTCGGATTTTGGGTGGTACATTGTTACATGCGAGTACATGCACTGCTGTGACGCGTATTTTACTTGGATTCATCTTTCTTCTGACATTTTACTGTCTGGGACGTGCCCAGAAAGGAAGCCGTAATCTCGGTGGCCAAGGGGGGACCGACCAGAAGGAAATCTGCCAGTTTTGCGAACGCCACAGCACCCGAGGGCATGGCTGACTCTGTGTCTCTCCTCCCTCCCCCCTCGCAGTACGGGCGGTCAGACAGCTACCGTGTGGCCACCACGCAGGACAAGGATGACAAAGACTCCCCTAAGAAGAAGACCAAGGGAAAGGATCTCGATGACCTGAAGAAGGAAGTTCCGCTGGTGAGTGCCCCCCCCGCCCCCGTCTCATCTCAGCAGGACAGCTCTGACCGGGGGCATGTACATGCACATGCTCACATACAAATGCTTGGGGCTTAACAGAACACCGTGTTGCTTTTCTGTGTCAAATCTGCTTTTTCTGCTGTGTGGGGCAAGGTGCAGACATCCATTCTGGGTTGTAAGGAGTGCATTCAATAGCCATGCGTTTGCTATTCACTCTGTGTTTCATGCAGACATGTCAGTAAACTATACATCACTGACTCATTGAGTCATTTGTTCCATGTACGTATGCTTAGCTAAAGTAGTACATAGCAAGGTCAGAAATTTTGCTAACGGAAGCGATACAGGGGCAGGGGCCATGAAATAGACACCACCACAGACTGATGTGAAACTTCCTGCTTTCCACCCAGACGGAACATAAGATGTCTGTGGAAGAAGTCTGCCGCAAGTTTAACACCGACATCGTCCAGGTGAGTCTGACTCGCACTGCTGTTTGCTAGCCAGCAGGGAGACATATCTCAACCCGGTCCTCTGGGACCCCAAGACGGTCCATGTTTTTACTCTCTCCCAGCTCCCTACCAGACAGTCCAGATTTTTGCTCCCTTCTGCGAGCTGGGAGGGAGCAAAAAAACGTTGACTGACTGGGGGTCCCCAAGGATGGCTGTGAGTAATATAGGCATAGACCAGAGCCAAAGCTGCTGCTTTTGAAGAGATTCTTTCTCCCCTGCAGTCTGGCAGCGGTTTCCATGGGGTTCCTGATTGTGTTCGTCTCCCTTTGCTCGTCTCAGGGCCTGACCAATGCCAAGGCAGCAGAATACCTGATTCGCGACGGGCCCAACGCTCTAACCCCACCCCCCACCACCCCTGAATGGATCAAGTTCTGTCGGCAGCTGTTTGGGGGCTTTTCCATCCTGCTGTGGACCGGCGCCATCCTCTGCTTCCTGGCCTATACCATCCAGGCAGCCACGGAGGACGAGCCAGCTGGAGACAACGTGAGTGCCTCAGCCCCCCCCCAACACCTGCAGTGACCCCTGCTGGGCTGACAGGCCGTCTGCAGCTAGCCCATCTGCTGGTGAAGCCTGGGCACATTTTATACCTGCTGTGCGCGTTGCTGATTGGAACCACCAGCACAGTAATGTATAATCCAGGCATAGTGCATTACATTACATTACATCATTACAGCTCCTGGCAGGAGAAGATGTCAAAATGAATGAATGGAACATATTGTTGCTATAATAATAGACAACTATAATGAAAATGAATATAGTAGCATGGGTAAATGATATGGTATATGGTACTAATACATAAATAATTTAAATTTTGTAATTAATATCAAAAGGCTAAGCTCTGATTTTTATTTTTTTGTTATGTAATACATATTTTCATGTAAGCTAACGTGAATTGAAAATATCTTCAGGATGCTTTGAGAAAGCAGTTTATTCCTGTGAACTGGAAAGCACGGGTAGATCTTTCTGTCTCCCTCTCCGGTCCGCAGTTGTACCTGGGAATTGTGCTGTCCGCGGTCGTCATCATCACTGGCTGCTTCTCCTACTTTCAAGAGGCCAAGAGCTCTAAAATCATGGAATCCTTCAAGAACATGGTGCCCCAGGTATGGCGGGGCTCTGCTCCAAAGCACTATCCCACACCTAACTCCCCGTCGCTGCCTGTGTGTCTGTCTTTGTAATTATTATATTGTAGGATCAGATTTCCCCACGATTTGATAAAAACCTGCAGGTGGACACTGTGGAAAAGAGAAAACCTAACATGCTATTTCCAGGCACTGCTATTGGCCTGGGATGAATATTGATATTGAACTGGGTAAGTTTGTATGTGTGCCTATCCAGTGCTCACAGAAAGTCTCAGGATGCTTTCTTTATTCAGGAAAAATACCACAAATGTATTGGATTTATAACAAAAATCATTACTGTATTCATTTCTTTACAAAATATATATTTTACATAAGATAAAACCAGTCATTTTAAGTAAAACGTTCCTTTCAAGTAGTAATAAATTGAAACGCAAATTATAGTTCTAAATGAGCTGTTCCAAGTTAGAACATCAAACATTTGTGTTTTGTATCACTTTGGGAGCTAATGACTACACGTGCCATTAATAGGAAAATGGCAAGAAGAGAGCTGAATGTATCAGTCAAAAAAATTATGACATTTTTTTCAAATGAAAATGTCTGTGTGGAAGATTTGTGCAGATATGTTAAAGATTGAAAGTAATTAATTGTGTAAAAGTAATTATTTGTCATTGTTGACTCACCACAGTACAACAATGAAATGTGTCCTCTGCATTGAACCTATATGTGACATAACAGTGGGGAGCTATTATTTAGCACCTGGGGAGCAGTGCTTGGGGACAGTACCTGGCTTAGGGTACCTCAGTGGTACCGTGCTGATTAGGGATTCAAATCCACAACCTTCCAGTCACAAGCACACTTACCTAACTGTTAGGCCACCACTGCCCATTGTCTCCACAATGTGTTAAAAACCTGTTATTTTTACCTTGTGGGACATTTTTTTGTCCCCAAAAGGATAACCTCAATTTCATAAAAAAAAACTGCAGCAATAGAAAAAACTAAAATAACCAAAAGTCTTGTATTTTGTTTGGTTCCTTATGGTTAAGGTCAGGGCCGGGTAGGGGTTAAGGTTGTTATTGTTGTTATTAGAGTTTTTCCCATAGAATTTAATGGACAGTCCCCACAATATATGGATACAAACGTGTGTATGTGCATCTGTATGTGTGTCTGTATGTCTATGTGTGTCTGTATGTGTGTCTGTGTGTCTGTGTGTGTGTCTGTGTGTGTGTCTGTGTGTGTGTCTGTGTCTAGGTCTGTGTGTGTGTCTGTGTGTGTGTCTGTGTCTAGGTCTGTGTGTATGTCTGTGTGTGTGTGTGTGTGTCTGTGTCTAGGTCTGTGTGTGTGTCTGTGTCTAGGTCTGTGTGTGTGTCTGTGTGTGACTGCTGTGGTCTCACTCTCTGCCCAGCAAGCCCTGGTGATCCGGGAGGGTGAGAAGATGCAGATCAATGCAGAGGAGGTGGTGGCTGGAGACCTGGTGGAGGTGAAAGGTGGGGACAGGATCCCCGCTGACCTGCGTATTATTTCGTCTCATGGCTGCAAGGTACCCGCACTGCCTGGGCCACCATCGCTCACACATACTGCTTGTGCACTAATAGACCCTCATTCTCCTGTTAATGGTCCTTGCACAATCCACTCCCTACACTAATGCATACTATACTTCTTATTAATACACCCTATCCTAGTCCACATTACACTAATCTATTTCCTATTAAAACAGGAATAAACTCTACATTACCTATTGATTCATCCTAGACTAATACAGCCATGCTCTAAGACATCCTGTACTCACCACTACATGTCTGTGTGTTATTTTTTTAACAGGTGGACAACTCCTCTCTGACTGGCGAATCAGAACCCCAGACCCGGTCACCTGACTGCACGCACGACAACCCCCTGGAGACCCGTAACATTGCTTTTTTCTCCACCAACTGCGTGGAAGGTAAGAGAGCTACGGCAGTCATGCTCTGGCTTGCCTCCCCCCCCCCCCGCCTCCCCAGCCTTCCCCGCAGGTTGTCCCATGGCGTCCCTCAGGCGTCACATGCACTTCCGTACTCCGTGTCACAGGTGCCACTTCCCTGCAGTCTGTGTCTCCATCCAAATGATCACATAGTCTGGCATGTTGTAGTAAATCAGATTACAGGTACAGACGAGTCCAGAATCCTTGACACCCTTCATGAAAAAATGAACATATAAAACCACACGTGCAGTGAGTGATATTTTGGGCTAAAATAAATGATCGAGCCCCATGCTTTTATTTTGATTTTAAAGTTTTTGTGTATTAACACAAATTTTTATAATAAAGTAGATTCCAAAAAAATGGCTCCCCAGCATTTGGTGGAGCCTCCCCTGGTGAGAATAACAGCACTCTACCTCCTTCTCCAGTGTTTAACAAGGTTGGAGAACACATGCGCAGGGATCTTGGACCACTCTTCCACATAGAACGTTTCCAACTCATTGAGATTCTTGGGTTTTCTTTTGTGAACTGTCCTATAAAATTGAGACCACAGGTTTTCAGTTGAGCTGAAGTCTGGAGACTGAGAGGGCCATGACACAACTTATATGTTAAATTTCGTGTTGTTGCGGCCATTTCTTTGTAAATTTGATGTGTGCTTCGGGTCATTGTTTTGCTGGAATACCCGACCACGGCCCAGTTTCAGACTTCTGACAGATTCAACCAGATTTTGGGCTAAAATGTTCCTGTATTGAATGGAATTCATTATGTTATTGATTTTAACAAGAGCCCTTGTAACACTGGCGGCAAAACAGCTCCAAAGCATCAAAGACCATATTTTACTGTGGGTATGAAGAGGCCTGCTTTGTATGCAGCTCCCTTTGTTCGGCAAACATGATGATGGTTCATGTGGGCAAAAAGCTCAATTTTTGTCTCATCTGACCATAACACATGATTCCAGGTATAACTCAAATGTTGCTTAGTAAAATTCAGATGCTGGGATTTGTGTCTTGGTCCCAGGAAGGACCTTTTTCACGGAACTCATCCAAAAAGCTTCTGGTCATAGAGATGGCATCTCACTGTTCATTTTTAAATGGAGAAACCACAAGATTCAGTTAAACACTGCAGCTGAAACTGTGATCTTTGGGCTCCTCTTTGCCTCTCAGGATCCTCCTCTCTGTGCGTGGGGGCAATATGTACATGCATCCTCTTCTTAGCAAAACTTCTACAGTTTCAAGCTTTTCAAACTTTTATATTATGGCCCTGATTGTACTTACTGGTCATTTCAACTGAAATACATTTTTTGTAGCCATTCCCCAATGTATACCACTCAACAGCTTTCAGGAGCTTTTTTCCTCAGTTGATTTGAGAACTCTTTGATTTTACCCATGTTGATGGATGACAGAAGGATTTTACCTGTGTGTTACCTTATATTTATACCCCAGTGAAACAGGAAATGGTCAAAGGCAAAAAAATAAAATTCTTAGACACCAAAAGCAATATCAAGAAAAAAATACCCAAAGACACAAATTCCTTTGATTTTATTTATAGTGTTTTTCAAGGGTGCCAATAATTTAGCCACATCTATTCTTGACAAAAAAAGATATTTAAAACATAAAACAACACCTTTGGAGGAATTATGAATTTAATTGAATAAATTAATTTTATTTATTGTTATTAAATAAGCAATTTCAGGAAATTCTAAACATAGTGTGTTTTATCTACCTGTATGTCATATGAAAATGTTTGCTCACTTTTTTGAGGGTGCCAGTATTTCTGGAGTTGACTGCATGTTACTTATGTCACTATCATGCTATGCAACAAATATCCGTGTGGCTTGGGCATCAGTTACTCTCATGCATTCTGTCTTCTTGGGAATATAAAGAATTCTAGACAGTAGCTGTAAATTCCATAATGGAAATACATATAACTAGATGCACTGAACCCAATCCAAGGTTTTTAATTACACTCCAGGTGACTTGGGCATCCTCATCAGATCCACTAAAAATCATTTATACTTATTATTGCTACAGCTTATGTATGAAAAGTAAATGTTTTTGGGCTCCTGGTTGATTTTTTTAAATAATCCCAGCAATGCCCAGCAGGTGGCAGCATATTCACACATTCTGCCTGGCGCTTTCTCAGCAATTTAGTGGGGTTGTGATGTGAAGGGACACAATGTAGCGTTTATTGCATTATGGTTGTCAGTATCCTATTGAAAATGCACCCCATTGAATGGAATGAAGGCACATATGCTTGGTTGCTCTACTTTTATGAATATGTCGCTCCCTAGTTCCCTTATCAGTGTTGCTATTTATACTTAACTGACCTTCTGTTACCATGTTAATTAGTCTCCCATCACTGTGATTTTTTGTGCCAACACCAAAGGAACAGCACGCGGCATCGTGGTCTGCACCGGCGACCGTACGGTCATGGGCAGGATTGCTACGCTGACCTCAGGCCTGGAGACGGGCAAGACCCCCATTGCCAAAGAGATCGAGCACTTCATCCACCTGATCACAGGTGTAGCTGTCTTCCTTGGCATTAGCTTCTTCGTCTTGTCCATCGTGCTCGGCTACTCCTGGCTGGAGGCCGTCATCTTCCTCATCGGGATCATTGTGGCCAATGTGCCTGAGGGACTCCTGGCCACGGTTACTGTGAGTGTCGGTGTCTTTAACTCTTGCTTATGCTTTCAGGTTCTCTTTCCCTCTCTCTACCTGTGAGCCTGTGTCGAGGTCTAAGTTGGCTTTCTTGACCACTATGTCTCTGAAAAGTTCTCTTCCAATCAGCTTGTCAGTTGTTTTGTTTCTATATAAAACAGATGGGGAGATACTCCATGTGGCGTCTTGCGAAACCATGACCTCTCCTGCCCCAAACACTTTCACAGGTGTGTCTGACCCTCACTGCTAAGAGGATGGCCCGCAAGAACTGCCTAGTGAAGAACCTGGAGGCTGTAGAGACCCTGGGATCCACCTCCACCATCTGCTCAGACAAGACAGGAACCCTGACCCAGAACCGCATGACTGTGGCCCACATGTGGTTTGACAACCAGATCCATGAGGCTGACACCACCGAGGACCAGTCTGGTAAGAGCGAGTAGAACCAAATGAAGACAAAGGTATTGTAGCACAAGAGGCATCGGTTGGGCAGCATGGCACCACTGTAAATAGTATAAATAGTTCCCGGAATTTGTCATGTATTGTGATGTTATTGTGCTGTATGTAATATCATGGGTAGTGTTAATGTTAATTGTTGTAAATGGCATGTGTGTGTTCCCACCGTGTGGTGTTTGAATGGTCGGGATGGCCAGCACGGTGGGCAGTGTGTGTCAGTGTGGTTGTTGCTGCTTGTGTGGTCCTTTTAAGGGCTTCAATTAAAGTACCACCTTGTTTGAAACTGTCTCGCTTCGTCTGATTCCTGCTGCTGCGACGCTTGGGTTTGCCAAGCGCTACAGCATAAACAGGACATTTTGATCACAGTCATAGTTCAGAGAGTATTAAAAATACCTACAGCAATGTACTCTGTGGAGAATGAGTCAGGAAGCCTTGGTATGTAACTGGGGCTGCATCCTTCATTAGTTTGTAGAACCCAGGAGACAAAGAATGTTCTTTCTCACGTCCTCCTTCCATGTGTTGGCCTCCCCCTCCAGGTGCCTCCTTTGACAAGAGCTCCATCACATGGGCGGCACTGGCGCGTGTAGCAGCTCTCTGCAACCGGGCCGCATTCAAGGCTGGCCAGGACTCCATGCCCATTCTGAAGCGGGATGTAGCTGGTGACGCCTCCGAATCCGCCCTGCTCAAGTGCATCGAGCTCTCCTGTGGCTCCGTCAAGGCCATGAGGGAAAGGTACAAGAAGGTGGCTGAGATCCCCTTCAATTCCACTAATAAGTACCAGGTAAGTGAGCTGCCCATATTCAAAGGCACCCGTAGGAAGACTGTCCAAATTCGCTTGCAAGAGAAACAATGAAATGTAATGCAATGGCTGAATGACATATAAGCAAGCCTAGTACTCATTAGTAATAAATGTCTTTATTCTATTTGCTTACTTTAATCACTTTTTGATGTGCTGATATTATGGAAAACATGTAAACCCTTTTCCAATTCTCATCCTGTCCAACTAGCTCTCCGTACATGAAAATGATGACCCCAACGATAACCGCTACCTGCTGGTGATGAAGGGTGCCCCCGAACGTATCCTGGACCGGTGCTCCATCATTATGCTGCAGGGCAAGGAACAGCCCATGGATGAGGAGATGAAGGAGGCCTTCCAGAATGCCTACCTGGAGCTGGGTGGTCTTGGTGAGAGGGTGCTAGGTGAGTGGGGCTGAGAAATACGAGGGTGATCAGCAGGTAATGATTGGTCCAGTGACGATATAGCTAATCATCAAAATAATTCTGATTGTAACATTGTAAAACTTTTGTACAGAAAGAGCTTATTGTATAGCATACTTGTTTAAGACATGGACCTGTTCAATCCTAGGAAAGACTGTATTGTTAAGTTAATTACTTAATACTATCTAATAATGATCCTACATGAAATTGTGCTTGAGTCTATAGCTATTAATCTAAAATCTCGCTCAAATTCTTCAGGTCAAAGAAGACATTCATAATTAATAAATTAATTAATTAATAAAACATTCAAAAACGTGATCATTTCGTATTCAGCTTGCCTCTGTTTCTTTGTGATGCTGACTTGTAACCTTTCTCCCCGGTCCCCAGGTTTCTGCCACCTGTTAATGCCAGAGGACAAGTATCCCAAGGGCTTTGCTTTTGACACTGATGACGTCAACTTCCAGACAGACAACCTGTGTTTTCTCGGTCTCATGTCCATGATCGATCCACCCCGAGCTGCCGTCCCCGATGCTGTGGGCAAGTGTCGGTCTGCTGGTATCAAAGTCATCATGGTCACAGGCGACCACCCCATCACCGCAAAGGCGATTGCTAAGGGTGTGGGCATCATCTCCGAGGGTAATGAGACTGTGGAGGACATCGCTGCCAGGCTCAACATCCCCGTCAGCCAAGTCAATCCAAGGTTAGCATAGGTGTAAGGAAGACACCTTCTCAAATTGAATGCATGCCAGGTCAATATCAAGACTGGGGAATACTTCTTAGCCTAGTACTCCACGTTTTTGAAGATCTGAGTATGTTCACCTCCATACCTGCGTGTTTGTGTCAGGGATGCAAAGGCCTGTGTGATCCATGGGACAGACCTGAAAGACTTGTCCCAGGAACAGATGGATGAGGTGCTGAGAAACCACACTGAGATAGTCTTTGCCAGGACTTCCCCGCAACAGAAGCTCATCATTGTAGAGGGCTGTCAGAGACAGGTTGGCCCTCTGCCCGCTACCATATCGCTCAAGTTCTCTGTTCCCAGACTGTCCTTCATAAGTCTTAAAACTTATCTTTCAGGGTGCCATTGTGGCCGTGACAGGAGATGGAGTGAACGACTCTCCTGCCCTGAAGAAAGCTGACATTGGTGTGGCCATGGGAATCTCTGGCTCTGACGTCTCCAAACAAGCCGCTGACATGATCTTGTTAGATGACAACTTTGCATCCATCGTGACTGGTGTGGAGGAAGGTGAGCTAAAGAGACAGTCGGTGACATATTCAACAGGCAGACCATACGTAGCTAGTATATGTGTCCCAAGACTCAGTAGGATCATTGTTAGACATTACACGGGTTCCACTATTGCAGGTCGCCTGATCTTCGACAATCTGAAGAAGTCCATCGCTTACACTTTGACCAGCAACATCCCTGAGATCACGCCTTTCCTCCTGTTCATCATTGTCAGCATTCCTCTGCCCTTGGGCACCATCACCATCTTGTGTATCGATCTGGGCACTGACATGGTGAGTGCAGTGCTCAGCTCATGGAGCGTCACAACACTTAATAACAAAGGGCACATTTTATGTATATACCATAACCTCTACAATACTCGCTGACTTTGACCACAAGTGACTTTACGAAAGCACAAGTTGGGAAAAGAGGACTTAAAACCTCATGTTCCTGGTTTAAATGGGAATTTCAGATTGGTGTGCAATAATCCCATCCTCCATGGGTTTTGAGGCTCTCCATTCTCCCATCATTTCTGAAACTCGAGACGTTTTGGTTACTCCGGTATTTCTCGTTCTGACACGAATGGTCCCGTCTCTTCCTCCAGGTGCCGGCCATCTCCCTGGCCTATGAAGCCGCTGAGAGTGACATCATGAAGAGGCAGCCCAGGAACCCCAGAGTGGACAAGCTGGTGAACGAGAGGTTGATCAGCATCGCCTACGGCCAGATCGGTGTGTCAGTTTGTCTTACGCCACTGGCCTCAAAGCCTCTACACTACATTCATCTGTCATTTCAGCACCTGAGCACTTTGGAGGAATGGCAGTTAGTGTCATAAAAAAATTATCAACATACAAACAAATGCTAAACAGATGGAGCTGAAGAAAGTGACACCAATTTCAAATTTCTACTAATAGAAACCCTAAGTGTGCTGTATTTTAGTCAGATAACTAAAAAATCATGAGTACTCCTCTTCAAAAGCATGAGCATGTGCATACATCAGGGACAATTATTACCTTGAGCGTATTCTGTCCCCTTCCCTTTGTTTATGTTTGACCTCATTTTTGATCTCATGTCTCACTCTCTGCAGGTATGATCCAGGCACTGGGAGGCTTCTTCAGCTACTTTGTCATTTTGGCGGAAAACGGCTTCCTGCCCTCGCTGCTGGTGGGGATACGTCTCAATTGGGATGACCGCTCTGTAAATGACCTGGAGGACAGCTACGGCCAGCAGTGGGTCAGTGTGGTTCCTCTTCAACCTGCCATCCTCCCTCCCTCGGTGCCTTTTCTAAACGCCAGCTTCCTTGTCTGGTTCTGTTACCCTCAGACCTATGAGCAGAGGAAGATCGTGGAGTTCACCTGTCACACTGCCTTCTTCGTCAGTATTGTAGTTGTACAGTGGGCTGATCTCATCATCTGCAAGACAAGACGCAACTCTGTGTTCCAGCAGGGCATGAAGTAAGTGCCCCAGACTGCCCTTCTGTCTCAATACCCCATTGTGTCTCTGCCCAGAACCTTATCCTCAATGTTTGGTATACCAGGATGCTTAAAGTGTGACATTCTGTTCTCCTCACAGGAATAAAATCCTGATCTTTGGACTGTTTGAGGAGACAGCCCTGGCTGCCTTCTTGTCCTACTGCCCGGGCATGGACGTGGCACTAAGGATGTATCCATTGAAGTGAGTCACCAGAGGGAAACAAATGGAGCTAAAAGCTAAAACCTAATGGCTGACAGTGAAGAGTTAAAAGCTAAGGGCTAATGGCTAAGAGTAAAGGGCTAAAAGCAAAAACCTAATGGCTGATAGTGAAGAGTCAAAAAGTAAGGGTTAATGGCTAAAAGCTAAGGGCTAGAAGCTAAAAGCTAAAACATAATGGTTTATAGTGCTGAGTTATAAGTTAAGGGCTAGTAGCTAAGAGCTAAGGGCTAAAAGCTAAGAGCTAAGGGTTTAGAGTATGGTTCTCACCTCCTACTGTGCGCCTATAAGGACAGATAGATTTCAGAAAGCTAGAAGACATACTACAACAGGACCCAGAAGTGGCTAAATTTAGCACTGCATTCACACTTACATTTATTTTATTTAGCAGACACTTTTCTCCAAAGCAACATACAATTGAAATAAATAGCAAATTATAATCAAATGCCTGTCAAGGAGTCAACTATGCATAAGTCCATCTAGCCTGAGCTTCTGATGAATGCCCAGGTACAGGTGTAAGCAGTACTAGAGCAGGAGCTACACAACATCTACCAAACAACAAACATGCTCTGAAGTGCAGGAGCATACAGAACAGAAGAACAGAAGAAATCCCAGTTTAACCCAGAACCCATGGGCGTCAGTTAGCAGGAAAATAGCCTTTTCATAGTACAGGGAAGATGTGGGTCAGTGTTCCGGTTCAGTATCCATCATGTACTTTCTTTCTTTCTCTCCTTCCCTTTCTCACGATCAGGCCCAGCTGGTGGTTCTGTGCATTCCCCTACAGTTTCCTCATCTTTATATACGATGAGATCCGAAAACTGCTGATACGTAGAAACCCAGGCGGTGAGTGTCCCCTAGCCCCCAATCCAAGGCATCCCGCATTATTTATGCATGTCACTGTGGTGTCGGCTGCGACGGCTGGGACGTGATCAGTCTTAATGCACCGAACAGACCTTGCCGCTTAATTAATTTAGTTAATTTTGCCACTGAGTTTATTTAAGTCCCGAATCTGGATCAGGTTAGAGCGCCAATCAAAACATCATTAGAAGACATCACGGACTCCCTGCTTAATTAAATCAATATTTATACTTTCTTTAATTTTTCTGCCACTTGAAGATAATGGAGCTTGTTTTCACACTTGTTAAGGAAATTCCATATTTAAATTCATTTTAGATTAACGATTAACTGCATGGCCATAAACATTAAATATTCATTAGTGATTGGACATAATTATTCATAGCAGGGGGTTACTAGGCACATACCCAGTATTGATTTCTAGGCATATTATTATCTAAATTATTTAAGCTACTGACTGTGTCAAACTGTATAATGGGCATGATATAGAGCTTCTGTACTTGAGAATGAGGGTGAATGTACAGTACATTCCTGATTGTATCTTTCTCTCCTTCTTCTCGTTCTGCAGGTTGGGTGGAAAAGGAAACATACTATTGATTGATGAGATCCTTCTTAACCCCCCTGATATCCCCCGCACCCCAATTACATTTCTTTGTCCAGCTGCACCCCAAGTTATTCAACTCCCCTCATTGCAAGCTCCCCATTGGAATAAAAACAGGACACAGGCAGATGTCCGGAATACTCCCCCCACCATGGCTAACCCCAAAATCCTCGCTTGAGTCTGAGGAGAGAGGACCGGTGACAGAAAGAGCTGATTCCTCCTCTGTCCGTTTACGCCCAAAGACTACATCGACACACCTTCTGTAAGGACTGTTGTGGTGTTGATACACACACCTGTTCCAATCATTGTTTTTACGTGTCAGCACACTGCTGTGAACACCAACTGATATATCATTACAGACGGCAGCTGCGTGTCGGTCATGTTGCGAGTGAGCCGTGATGTAATTTTTTTCCCCAGTGACCCCTTCTGACCCCGCCCACCTTCCTCATCATGTCCAATCCTCTGCCTCTCTCTCTTGTTCCTGCCCCGCCCCCATCGACATGCCAACCACCAGTCACAGGATTGGCCCTTCTCTGACACCTGTCCACCTGCTAGCCCTCCTCCACTGTAGGGGGAGCTGAATGAGGCTCCTCCCTTCTCATATCTCTGCCATTTCACCCCTCCTGATTCAGCCATAGTGAGGTTGTTTTTTTTAACAGAGAGCTGAATGATTTTAATATGTATTATCTTAATGGGGAGGGGTGTTTGAGAGCGGCTTTCTTCATATAGACATTGACAAAGCACACCCCCCCCCCCCCGCCCGGGCGGGGGGGGGGGTATCGCATAGGAATTAAAGTATCCTGAGACCTGTCACTCAGCGTAGCTGCGTATGGATGTAAAAAGCCAAGG
>JAODKC010000137.1:20231307-20244608 GCA_026777985.1 Mormyrops attenuatus | reverse complement strand
GTTGTGAATGATTTTCATTTGTATTATCTTTATGGGGTGGGTTGTTTGAGAGCGGCTTTCTTCATACCGACCTTGACAAAGCACACCCCCCCCCCCCCTCGCTCTCCTTCTCTTTCCCTCCTCACCCCTCCCTCCATCCCTATCTGTTTTGTGTGCACTGTGTGAACCATCGTCCTCGTTAACTTCTTCCTCCCCCTGTTGAAAATAAAATCAATCTTTCTGTGTGTTCTAGGAAATAAAAAACTTCTCTAATTTAAAGGTAAAAAAGACAAGTCACAACATTAAGAAACAAAAAAGGGAAAAATTCATAAAAATAAAAAAGGATCTATTTGGTCTATTTGGTTGCAATATATTTTTTGCTGGGTTTCAGAGAGCCACCACAAAAGAATGCTAAAAAAGAAATATTAATGAATAAACGTATAATATTGTTACTATCACTACTGCTGTTATTGGTGATGACAGCGATGATGACGATGACGGTGATCCAATCCAGACCACTGAAGCCAGGGCCGCACCGTTAATGCCGTGTGTATCCGAGTGAGACATGGAAGGTATGGATGACAACAGCATAAACATGCCAGAAGTAAAGGAAACCAACACCAATAAAACATTTAGAACATTTAATACAACATATCACTGTGTGTGTGTTTAATGGCCTTCCTTTCTGAGCCTAGCCTCCATCAGGGAGCATGGTACAGCCACAGGACCCTCGGTCACACACACCCCGCCACCTTTTTGCACTACAGTAAGTCAATTTTTAAGGTGCCCCGCATGTGGCACACGCACACACACACACACACACACACACACACACACACACAATCTCAAGCTCCCTTTCGAGAAAAAGAACAAGTCAGCAGCCTTTTTAAATTGGTTTTCGGGGCTGATCTGCGTTAACCAGGGACACAGCATCTCTGTAACCTCAAATGCAAGTGCTAAATGCAAGCAGATTCTGAGAGACTAATGACTACAACTCCCAGACTACCAAGGGACTAAGTTCTAAAAAAAAAACAACAACAGACTAGCATAGCAGATGGTAATATAAACGATCATATGTATCAATGCGGTTTAACAGTAAAACGGAATACTTCTTGCTCATACTTTGAAATTACCCTATTAGTAATACAACCAACCCAAACTGCCCACTGCTCGGTAGATACTGAGCATAAACCTTATGTTAGACTTCAGTAGCAGACGGCGTGCTCTTGTTCGGTTTAGTTACAATATCCGCAGTGCACCCCCCTGGAGGGCCATCGCTCATTGCTCACACCTCACACCTGACCCAGTCACGTCGTAAAAAGCTTACAGACGACATGGATAGATGCCAATACTGTGGCCCCCAAGTTCTCATTACTGGACACACATATATAAAGTACAGAAGGGAAAAGAGACCATCTATACCATCACTTACATATGACGGCGAGGAACAATTACTCTGACACAGCACACCCCGCCTACACTCTCTGCTACTCATTAGCTCAGCCACAAGGCTCCCCGGCATCTCCCTGCAATGCACCCATCTCTCTCATTCCATTACCCCCGAACAACAGAATATCGATCGCTCGCCACGGAGCGCGCAATGCGCGTGTGTGAGTGCCTATCCTCCAAGGTTGTCTCCTAGGCAACAGAAAAAGGGGATGAATTGGCCGTTGTCATGGCACTTAGGTCAACGGGGTCAGGACTAATGACAGAGATGCTTCTTTGAGCATGTGAAGAAAGGGACGAGGGGATCAGGAAGTCAGAAATGGGAGACACCGAAGGGGAACGTAGAAGGAGTTAAAAATGCATAGTCTTGCAAGGTGACACACAATCGCACAAACATACACACAGCTCACTACAAAGAAGTGCTGCACTCAGGAAAAATTTTATTGCACTTCCCAACTGTAAATAAAAATACAAAGCAATAAACATAGCAACAGCACAGAGAAAAAAGGTGACAATACATTAACAAAATTCACCTGTACATTACTAAATACTATGTATGCCAAATATATGAAACGGGTGATTAATAGATTAAACAGTTGATACATGAAACATACATGTTTAATAGCTCAGATACTATGGACGTCTAAGGACAGATCACGAAAGCTTAATAATGGGTTTAGCTTCCTACTAGGATAAAGTAGAAACCAGCGAATATCACCTGACATGCTTGTGTTAACGGCCATCTTTTATTCTTAATAAGACTATAAAGACGATCTTTTTGGACTCAGCAATCGCACACATGCCTTGTCTTTCATTCCCTCTGTTGTTTTCATTTCAGCCTTATTGGCTAGTTTTAAGTATCAATCTGATAAATATGCCCACTTCAGAATTCTCATGTTTTATTTGTGCTTTAACATTTCTTTTTGTTCCATAAAAGTACACTGTATTCCAATGGTGAAAATATTTACTTTAGTTAAATAAAGCTAAATACTAATTACAGGTAGAGTAAAATTGACGAACTGACATTGTCACTTTCAATTGCACAACACCTATAACACTTCTTATAGGATCCCTAGCTAATATGTGTTAGGAGAAACACATCAGTCACTTCATATCAATCAGAGCAATACGAGGTTTGAAGAAAAGCCAGCCGACAGTGGGAGGCCCGAGTGCGTTCAGAAACTGCCAGTGGAGGGCGACATTCGCGCATTAGACAGAAGTTCTAACATGATGCCATTTTGTCTCAATAGCATTTTCACTCCACTTGGTCACGTTTCACATGCAGGTCAAAATTCGAGTATTTTGTCCGTCGTAATGAAGTGGTTACATATAATCCAACTTTTAAAAATGAAAAGAACATTTTCTCAGATTATGAGATAGAGTACAGATTTACACAAGGCATATATATTTATATCCCACAAAACACTCAACTTAGTACAATTAAATCATTCTTTTCATAGGGATGTAAGCATCAGTCTCAAAGTCTAATTGCTGAAGTCTTCATTATAAAGGATCTTTAAGAGACACAGTCACACTGACAATAAAAAGACATATTTGGGATATGAAAAGATATAAGCAACATGTCAGAGGTTAAACCGGTTCCATGATGAGCTCTTCCATGTCAGCACCATCCAGCTCGCGAAAAGCTGCATGCGACCCAATCACAGCAAGCGTTGCCCCTGTGTGACAGAAGAATGTGAGCACAGTGCCCCCTACAGGATAGGAACGAAGATACAACTGCTTGCTCAAACACCCCAGACAGGATATTGAGAGCCACAATGTCCTAACACAAAGTGAACAATGAATAATAAAACGTTTCACCTACAAATATTATTATAGTATTTGAAGGAAATGTCAGTACAAGAATTCTGCTCTCAAAGACAAAGGAATCAGCCCCATAAGTATAAAAAAAAAATACAGTAAAATTTGAAAATTACCCTAAAAAGACAATTTTGGCAAAACATATAATACATATAGAAAATCCCATATCAAAACAAAAACTGGAACAAAATGAAAATCATGATCAAATTTACCCAACACCCAGAAGACTGCGGCCCCAGCTCCGGCCAACCAGAACACTGGAAAGCTGACGGCTCCTGCCAGGCTCAACTGGTGAGCTCCAGTTATTTCCCGTCCTGAGGAAAGGATTCACACTGAATAGAGCCCCATGCTCAGGAAGCCCAAGGCTGGAGCAACCAGTCTGTTTTCACAGCAGAATCGCATTTTAGTTACATTATCAAGTTCCACAGGCTGATTTCAAACAGTTAGAATTAGGTGATCATTTTGAATTGAAGAAATTCATTAGATGTGATGTGTTTTTTTCCCTCTGTATTTATTTATATTTTGTTATATAACTTTTGTGTCATGTTTAGTTTGCGCCTTTTTTTTGTTAATCCCTCGTATACACTTGTTTGTAAAGCTGAATTTTGCAACTGTATGTTTTTGTTCCTATGTACATTTTTAAGACAAAAATTGAGAAAAGGAAAATGTTTCATTTTGGGCAAATATGCAGCAGTCACACTGTGTAACATGCTATTTAGCAGCTCTTCCATATTCACCTTGTTGGAATACTGCCTACTTCTGTGTAGGGTGACTGGGAGACCAATCGGACAATGAGAGGGTGTAACTAGTGGGGTCAAATCAGGAATGGGCTACGTGATGAGTAAGGACCAATTAGTGCGCTTTTAGAGTCTACCTCAATGGTCTCCAACTCAGGTCCTGGAGAGCTACTGTACAATAGGGTTTTTATCCTACCTGCATTCTGATGAGCCACACCTGTTCTCAGGTAAATACCAGAAATAGGTGTGGCTCATCAGATGCCAGGCAGAATAGAAAACCTACTGGACAGTAGCTCTCCAGGACCCAAGTTGGAGACACCATATACTTTTGAAAATGAAGACCCGTTTTCACACTCATTCACATGGCAAGAGCCTCCACTCACCGAACACAACCAACTTGGATTCGAGTGACTTAAGGTGGATGATGTAGAAGGCACCGAGAAACACAGCCAGGGCGATGAGCAGCATGGGAGAGCTGATTCTGAAAGAGGGAGAGGAACCAACTTACCCTCTTTTTAGACTCAGCAAAACACAACAAACGGCAGGCAAACAGAGAGGCAAGGAATGAATGTTTTCAGTTTACTCACTTCATTTAAAGGCACAATCTGTATATCGTAACTGAAAATCCCATATTCAGTGGTGACTTGACTTACGAGTTTAATTCGTTCTGTGACGGAGCTCGTAACTCAAATTACTCGTATGTCAAATCAGTTTTCCCCATTGAAATGCCATTAATCAGTTCCGGACCCCCAAAAAACACTGCATTTTATGTAAATAGCTCTGCCTTCTTGCAGATTATAGCCTCCGTCACAGTATCTCCTGCGAGCTCAACCACACCATCAACAGCTTCTCCAAATTTTCATGGATAGATGTCCGCTGTTTAGAAAATATTTTAACACGCTTCGCTGGCGTTATAGCCTTTATCGACTCCTTCTGCTTCAGTAAGATGCAGATTGTAGAAGTGCTACGCTCGTACTGCTTCGCCAAGTCGACTACACAGACACACCTTGGTTGGTCAGGTTTTTCAATAATTTCTTTCTTTAATTCAATGCACATCATCCGCTTCTTCTCAGCACTGTCCCTCGCACTCACTTTCTTCGGAAACATGGTTGGAAATACAAAGTTTTGCAAAATAACTGCAAGCACAAATGCGAGCACAACACTGATGCTTCCACTGCAAACTAACCGCTTAAAGTGAACGAGTGAGACACGGGATGCTGGGCGGATGTTTTGGCGTTCACTGCGCCAACTAGCGATGGGGTATCTGAAGTTGGCTCGTAACCCGAATTTTAGCTCTCAACTCAAAGCAAAAAAATCGGCCGAGAGACGGCTCGTATCTCGAAAAACTCGTTAGTTGGGGCACTCGTAAGTCAAGGTACCACTGTACTTCAGATCCAACAGAACAGGCCCACTTGTTTTCATAATGCCATGTAGGTTTTCATCCATACTACTAAGCATATGGTAATATACAACTTAAATGTTAGACACTGACCATAATCTGACACTCTCTGGGTATAATCTATTCCATGGAAAAAAAGAATGTTGTCCTAGATGTATCTGGCTGTCTTTCCTTTTTATATTTACAATTTCACCGATGGTTTTGTCCAAAGCGAGATACAACTGAAAAAGCAGGGTGAGTCAGTCCCTGGAACAATTGGAACTAAGGGCCTTGATCAAAGACCTGACGAAATCACTCTGTCGACTTTGAGATCTGAAGCAGCGACTTTCCGTTTACAGGCGACCTAAAACCCTGAGCTACACATTGCCCCAATCTTTAAACTGAATCAAAAACAAGTTTCAAGTGTTTGAATGTGCAACAACTCCACCAAGTGAAAAAGCTATAATTCAATCGTAGTTATAATAATAATTAGTCAATCAGACATAGATTCAATCAATTAGTCAATCAAACAAGAACAGGGTATTAATAATGACAACAAAAAGAGTAATCTCTCCTTAAGCTTGCCAAACATTCCTAGTGGATTTAGAGCATGAAATTGAAGTTAAAACTCGACTGGAAAATTAAGGTTTCTCTGAATTTTTCCATCCGTCTCCCAGATGCTATAAAAGCACACATTAAGTTTTAATGGAAACTAATTAGTGCATGGCTACAGGGAGTTTTAAAGCTGAAATACTGGAAAAGCAGGTTGTTGGTCCACTGGTGCTCCTGTCAAAGGGTGCAGCAGATGAGAAAAATGAACGCAGTGCAGACACAAAGAGCCAGTACAAAGTAACACCAGAAAATGGACCTCATAGATGTCAAGTCTCACATTTTACCCACGAGACTCATGGTATCTTGTCTTTGTTTCCATTTCATGGTTGTGATGCACTTAAACCAAACAAAAAAAAAAGTATCAGTATGGACCTGCCATGAAGGCTTACACCCACAGGATCTTTTATGATACCCCATTCTAAATCCATAGGCATCAATATGGAGCTGGTTCCCCGTTTGCAGCTATAACAGCTGCCACTCTTCTGGGGAGGGCTTTCCACAAGATTTTGGAGTGTGTCTGTGGCAATTTTTGCCCATTCATCCATTTGTAAAGTCAGACACTGATGCTGGACATGAAGGCCTGGCTCACAATCTCCATTCTAGTTCATCCCAAAGTTGTTCAATGAGGTTAAGGTCAGGGCCAGTCAAGTTCTTCCACACCAAACTCACCCAACTACATCTTTATGGACCTTGCTTTGTGCACTGGGGCATAGTTGGGGCTAGAACAGAAAAGGGTCTTCCCCAAACTGCTCCCACAAATTTAGAATTGTCCAAAATGTCTTGGCATGCTGAAGCATTAACAGTTCCTTTACTGGAACTAAGGGGCCAAGCCCAACCCCTGAAAAACAACCCCATACCATTATCCCTCCTCCACCAAAACTTTACAATATGCACAATACAGTCAGGCAGGTAACGTTTTCCTGGCATCTGCCAAACCCAGACAGAAAAGGGTGATTCATCACTCCACAGAACAAGTTTCCACTGCTTAAAAGTAATGTGGCAGCGTGATGTGAGGCCTGCATGCAGCTTCTCAGCAATGGAAGCCCATTCCATGAAGCTCCTGGCTCACAGTTTTTCTGCTGGGGTTAATGCCAGAGGAAATCTGGAACCCTGCAGTAACCGAGTCATCAGAACGTTATCAGCTTTTACGCACTACGTGCCTCAGCACTCGGTGACCCCGCTCTGTTACTTTACGTGGTCTCCCACTTCGTGGCTGGGTTTCTGTTGTTCCTAAATGCTTCCACTATGCAATACTACCACTTACAGTTGACCATGGAATATCAAACAGGGAAGAAATTTCACGACCTGACTTATTGCAAAGCTGGCATCCTATGATGATACAATCTGATATGATTGCACCATGCATGAATTCACTGAACTCTTCAGAACGAGCCATTCCTTCATAAAAATTTGCAAACCTGACTGCATGGCCAGGTGCTTGATGTTATACACCTGTGGCAATGGTTCTGAATGAAACACCTGAATTCAATGATTAAGAGGTGTGTTCCAATACTTTTGTCTATATAGTGTATCTGCCATCCTCTTTAGCTTCCTTGCATTTATTTCTGGGTTATAAAAAAGTACAATGAAGGGGTTTTGCAACACTAGCCTCAATGATGCTCAAAATGGCTGGGACAAGTCAATAAGATTTGAAACACCCCATGCAGTATTGGTCAACGTTTTCAAATCAGTGTAGACTTCAGTATGATTGTATCATGACATCAAAACTGGGCTAAAGTTACACATTTTGTAAGGAGTGTCAGCAAAACATCAGGGTAGCTGCATCAGGGAGTCGTAGACATTATTAGTTAGATACTTGATTTTTCCAGTGTGTTTAACTGCAAGCATTATGTTGTAATAAAAATAATAAGAAAATCAAAAGATATGAGCCAGATGAGTTTTTTTGGCTCACAGTTTACACAAGTGTCCCTTCACCCGACTCCCTGCTTTCACTTCAGTTAAGTTGACATGTACGTAATTTAGACATGGGGTGCTTACATGCAGTAGAGGATGAGGCCCAGGAAAATGAAAATGTAGTTGCTATGGTAGGAGTCAAGGTTTCGCACCACTCGCTGGCACAGCTCCCCGAAGTTGCGTGGCTTGGAGAACTTCCGCTGGTCGATGAAGGACGCCCAGGGTCTCATGGCCAGGCGACGCCGCTCCAACCACTCCTTGGCGACGCCGCCGGAGATACCTCTGGTGAACCACAGCCTGCTCCACAAGGACAAAATATTAGCAACAAGATCTCAAAGGCAAAACGTGCAGAAACTGCGCTGGCATTACACTGTGCCCAAAATTTTAAAATCTGAGATTATTTAAATCACTAACTTCCCCATCAGTCCCGCCGGAGACGGCTCTCCAGGCTCCATGCTGAAGGGATCCCCTGCCTTCGTGTCCATCTCCACACGCAGCTCCCCGTCTCCGTTTCCTCTGGATGGAATAACGCACAGAATGCGTTGCTACGAATCGCATTACACAAATAAGTTTTAATGTACTGTTTTTCAGCAATCAACTTGTACAACTATTATTATAGGCTCTCAGCGCTGTAGTGAAACCTTGAGCACATCATGTAACTTTCATTTTTTCCAGATGATACTATTACAAACAGATGTGGGGGGAAATAAACACAAGCAGCTGTTTATGACGATAATAACATAAAACGGAAACGGGTATAAACAGATTTTTAAAATTACTCGACTTAACTTACTCGGCTGTTTTATTTTATCTGCGACCGAAACTGGTGATCTGGGGTGAGATAAATCGACCATCAAAAAAAAATATTAGGACATTAACGCCTCTCGCTTGCCCATTTCCCGAAGTATTTTAACAGCTTTTTAAATTTGAGAAATCCACTCAATCGCGTACAGTATAAACATGCCTCAATAAAACTAATCTGGAATTTAAATCATGCACAAAAATATTTCCTATCGCAAACAAGTTTATTGTAATGAATACTTACACTTCTACCCAACGCTGAAAATGTCCGGTATTTTGCCGGATGTATGATGTGGAAGAGACGAGAGTGAAGCGGAAGTTTAGAAGAATACCGTATATTCACGAATAGAGCATCCGTCCCGTCTAAAAGAAGCTCCCGCACTGGCACGCCGTCTAAGGGTGTCTGTTACCCTGTGCTTGCCGAGATATTATCTAGATTCATTGCACTTTGCACTGCAGTATTATGAATAACGAATGGATGAACCTATAACAAACAACCAATCGTATTCCTTCATTTTAAATATTTGTTAGACACTCTGTTTTCGAGTTTCATTGTCATGTGTGTTTTGAGAAGATTCTAACGCCACAGTTGCAGGGCTGGGGACATGAGAATGAGGGGAGAATAGGACAAACATTAATGCAATGACAGACAAGACAAAAGACATATGGATACAATAACAAATACTATGGGAATTTAGCGAAGCAAATTCTTCTCATTTTGAATCATTATGTAGAGGGGATGGGCAATGAAACTGAAACATCTGGCTTTAGACCACAACAATTTATTAGTGTGGTATAGGGTCTTCTTTTGTGGCCAATACCCTATCTATTTATTTTGGGAATGACAGATACAAGTCCTGCACAGTGGCCAGAGGGATTTTGAGCCATTCCTCTTGCAGAACAGTGGCCAGGTCATTACGTGATGCTGGTGGAAGAAAACATTCCCTAACTCGCTCCTCCAAAACATCCCAAAGTGGCTCCATAATATTCAAATATGGTGATTGTGCGAGGCATGGGCCTAGGGAATGCCATGATATTGCAGCCCAAACCATCACTGATCCATGAACCTACTACACTCTGGGTACACAATGGAATGGGTGGTAAGTCTCTTTGGGGCTTCTTCACACTGTAACTCTCCTGGATGTGGGAAAGACAGTGAAGGTGGACCATCAGAGAACAATACATCTTTTACTTTGTCTACAGCCCAAGATGTGTGCTGCTGGCACCACTGAAACCGACATTTTCCTCTTGTGCTCACAGTTACTGCTGTTGGATGTGGTCCATCCTTCGTGGTGGTATGCAAACATTATCCTGAATACTGTAGCTCTCACACCACAAAGACTTGCTGTCCTGGTCATAGGTGCACCAGCAGGATGATACCAACAATTTCTCCTCTTTTGACCTCTGATATGTCTCCCATTATGTTGTGTGGATTGTAATATTTTATGTACAGCCGTGTAATTTAGCCTTCACACTCTGTTCTTACTGATGGAATGTGCAATCCGTGAAGTTTAGCCACCAGGCTGCACATGTATACAGTCAACTGCAGAAATATTGGCACCCCTCACAAAAATTAGTAAAAACATTAATGTAATATAGATAATAAATATAATGATTCTAATTTTCTTTAAATGTTTGGAGAAATTGCTAACTATTCATCCATCCATCTTCCATCCATCCATCCATCCAACCATCCATCCACTTTCCACCGCTTATCTTGGGTTGGGTTCGGAGGCAGCAGTCTAAGCAGGGATGCCCAGACCCCCCTCTCACTAGCCACCTCCAGCTCCCCCGGGGGAATCCTGAGGCGTTCCCAGGCCAGCCGAGAGATATAACCTCTCCAGCGTGTCCTGGGTGTGCCCCAGGGCCTCCTCCCGGCTGGCCATGCCCAAAACACCTCCCTAGGGAGCCATCCTAGATAGAATCCCAAACCACCACAACTGGCTCCCTTTGATGCGGAGGAGCAGCAGCTCTACTCTGCGCCCCTCTCGAATGTCCGAGCTGCTCACCCTGTCTCTAAAAGTTATTCCTGCAAAAGTGTTGTTTAATCTTCAGAATAGTTTATTCTGTCCAAAACATATGTGGCAAAATTACTGGCACCCTTGAAGAAAACTTTAAGTAAAACCAAAGGACTTTACATCTTTAGAGGAAAAAAATTCCCCTTGATATTTCTTGATATTACGTTTAGTGTCTAACTTTATTGTTTTTTATGACCATTTCCTCTTTCACTTGGGTATAAATATGAGGTAATACACAACTAAAATCTTTTTGCCATCCATCAACATGGGTAAAGTCAAAGAGCACTCAACTCAAATGAGGAAAAAAACTGTTGAACTGCATATATTGGGGAACTGCTACAAAGAAATTGGTAGCCAGTTGAAATTACCAGTAAGTACAATCAAAGCCATAGTAAAGACGTCTGAAAAGCATGGAGCTGTTGACAGTTCGCGAGGTAGGGGATGCATATTACCCCCACGTACAGTGAGGAGGATCCTGAGAGGCAAAGAGGAGCCCAAAGATCAGTTTCACAACTGCAGTGTTTAAAAATCAACAGTGAGCCACCAGCTCCACGACCAGAGGCTTTTTGAATGAATTCCACGAAAGAAGCCGTTCCTGAGACCAAAACACAAATCCCGGTTTCTGAGCCTTGCCTAGGGTTACACCTGGAATTGTGTGTTTGACCAGATGAGACAGAAATTGAGCTTTTGACCACGCACATCTTCATCACATTTGGTGAAAAAAGGGGACTGCATACAAAGAATGGCACCTCATGGTAAACTAGGGTGGTGTCTCTCTGATGCTTTCGGGCTGTTTTGCTGCCAGTGGTCTAGTGGTTCTTGTTAAGATCAGCAGCATATTCACTGTAACAAAAATGCTGCAAAAATACAATGGATTTCTAACAGCATTGTACCGTTTTTCCTAAATACAGGGAATTACTGTAATTTTTATATTTTTTTAACGTCAGAAATGACATTGAGCATAAACTGTATGCTGCTGTAAAATTAACAGTAAACTTAGGAATAAGTATACAAGGAAGTGGGGTATTGTGTGTGTTGTGTTATGTTCAACTATTAATCCCATGATGTTTTCTTGGTTGCGAGTTTACATTTCAGTATTTCATCTGCAAGAAGCAGCAAAACTCAACAAAAGAGATCTATCACATCCCAATTTAAACTCACCCCTCCATCGCTTCATATATTTGACATCATTAGAAGAATACCTTTGGTCATAATACTAATTACAATAACTGTAGCTTATAAATAAGAAAATTAAATAAACACAAACCGAGTGGGACTGATCTTAAAATGGGCATGACGCCATTGACAGCAAGCCACCGTAAAGATACGGTGTGATACAGTATTTTCCCTCCTTCATTAAATCTGACTTGAGTCTCCTTGAGTAACCCATTTACTAAATCGTGTTACATCAAAGCCCACCACTTCATGTATTACGAAGTTTACTTAGAAAAGTAAAAATAGGAAGAAAATTGTATAGATTTTTGAGTTCATTGAAGAAAGAAGAGCAAACAATACGAAGAGAAAGGTGATTTTCATTCTCACTTGGCCCCTTCAGCTTGCGGTCAGAAGTTTCTAGAAGTCTCCATAATCCGACTCCTTCAGTCAATGAACAAGGTAACTGCGATTTATTTATTTTTGCTGAATCTACACTTTGTGTTTTTTATGTTGAAATTCAATGAGACCTGCTACATTACTTGGCAATAATGCATGAATGAAAATGCTAGCTATAGCATACACCTAGAGCTAGCTTGGTCATTCACCTTTATTTCATTAATTTGCGATGTAATCAACTGTCTGAGACAAAATATGCATGGGAATAGTTTTTAAAAGTTTTGCTAAAACATTCATGTTGCTTTTGTCCCCACATTTTTATTAAAGTTGTAAAGAACCAAAATTGAAATAGCTAGTCGAATTTGATGCCTCTGTTAATGTTATAATTCTGTGAATTAGATGCTAGTAGATGCTAGTGCATCTAGTTATTTGCTGTACATGCAGGTAGGCAATAAAGGTAAAGATGATCATTTGCAATATATGTAAAAAGCCTTTGAGCAATACATTTGCATATGTCAGGTACATGCGAAGTCACAGTTGTATGCCTAATGTATCTCCTACTTTGATGAGAAAATAGAGGGACTGCTAATCCTTGCTGATGTAAGTTATGTTAACATTATGTTTAATGTGTGCTGTGACAGTACTGTTGCCGATGTTGAGCATACCCTGACCCTCCCAGTCAGCCCATGACTGATATTGCTGGGAATGTATCAAACTCAAAATGTTACTTACATCCCTCAGGTTATTACCCCTCTCTCATTCTCTCTGAGCTTTTGTCTAATGTCTTTCTTTATCAGTTGTGTTCTCACATGGATGTATTTATTTTATGAATTTACCATCCCAGGATGTAGAAAGTAACGATTTGCATTAGTATAACTTATGCAAAAATAGTTTGGCAAAAATCCTGCTCAAACATTCATCAGACCAATTCCAAAAACCCTACAAATGCTCAGATAGGCCCTACAGTTTTTGGGGCATTAACTAATTATTGTCTTCATCAGTTGCTGGTGACAAAGTGACCATTGGACGATGGATGATCAGCAT
>JAODKC010000137.1:20217560-20231207 GCA_026777985.1 Mormyrops attenuatus | reverse complement strand
GAAAAAGGCAGCAACTGTGAATTCCCATGTGGCCACCCTGATAAAAAAAACTCTTGGACTTTGAGTGGGGCTTTATGGAAGCCACATATTGCAACACAAAAGGAAGTAACCAATACAGCAATCAGATCACTGTCAACGTAAGGTAACACGTCTCTGTGTTTTTGTAAAATATTTTCAGTCTTTTTTTCCAGTATGGTATGCTAGATACAGATTCGTAAGAATCTATTTGTTCTTGTTGAACTGTGTTTTGGTAGATTTTTTTGTTCATTGAAATGTTTCAGCTATACTGCAGCACTTTCCATTTAAGAATTAAGAATCCAAAGGGTTAACTACTGTTACTAACTGGAAACTGACAACATATGGTGTACTAGATACAGTTCTTGTTGAACTGCTCTTTTGTTAATCTAAATTTGTTTTCAGCTGAATTAATGCATTAAGGGCATTGGCTTTAATATATGATATATTGCCATTTCCTTTGTCATAGTTGACATGCAGATAAGGAACTGTTTATAACTGTTTACAGATAAGGATTTGTTTATAGTGAATGCATTTTACAAAACATTGTGTTTATGTTCATCCTAATAAAGGCCTAATTTTGATAGGATATGTCTTGTCCGATATGGACTTTCTGGGGCTTCCTATCAAAATGGTTTTTTCTTTGGATCATCATCTTCTTGCATTTTCGTAAAACTCATTGTACAGTACAAACATTTTACAGTAATATATCTGTTATGAAGATTACATTAGGAACTCCACTATACCAGTAAACAGCCAACAGTATAATTCTGTAAACCTTCACAGTACTGTAATATTTTACAGTAATAAACTGTTGTAGGTACACTGTAAATTAACAGTATAATGCCGGCAAATCTAGCTGCCAGTAGCTCACTGTAATTTAACGGAAATTTTTTACAGTGTTGGATTTAATTTAATACCAGATCATTTGAGCCCGAAATCCGGTTGCCTATGCCAGAAGACTGAAACTGGGCCATGGTTGGGACTTCGAAAAAGACAATGTCCCAAAGCACGCATCAAAATTGACAAAGAAATGGTTGCAGCAACACAAAATCAAGGTTTTGTATTGGACCTCTCAGTCTCCAGACCTGAACCCAACTGAAAACCAACCTTGTTAAACACTGGAGAAAGAGTGATGTCATTCTCACCAGGGGAGGCTCCACCAAATACTGACATTTGAGGTGCCGATATTTTTGGCATATGCATTTTGAATAAAAATTAATCTTGCTAAAGGAAAACATTATTTCATTCCAAATATTTGTTTGAAAATAAAAGCAAAAGGCTTACCCACTCGATTAACCCCAACAAATCACCTATTGCATGTGTAATTCTTTTTATATATTAATTTTAGCTCATCATGCTTTCATGAAGGGTGTCTATGATTCTAGAGTTGATTGTAGGTGTGAAATGACAAACACTATTGGCCAGTGTTTCACTTCCATTGTGCAACCGCTGTGCATGCTGAGATTAGCATGTATGCAGCTGATTAGGAGTGTGGATTAGTAAACTCGGTATTAGCCTTTTTTGATGCAAACATACAGTCTTGTTATGTGAGTCTGTCATGCAGTTTCTGTCCACAACACATTTCTCTGCTGCCAGGACACCTAACCCTGGCCCATACCTTGGGGGGGACACCGAAATTCCAACAAGAATGCGATGACACAGAATGCTATAATCAGAAGCCCGTATAAAGTACTCGATCAGATGGAGCAGCATGTGGGCTCAGTTTGTCACTCTGCGGCTTCATACCAGCAGTGCTGTGGGTATAATTACTACTTCAGCTCTGTGTGGAGTATCTCCTTGTATTAATGTGGATCTCACCCCAAAGGCATTTGGATTGGTTCCTCTGAATTGTGACCGATGGTGGCTCCAAGACTGCTACAGTCCAGAGGTAGATGGAAGTCTGGTTGCTGTGGTATATGTTACTATGTATTACTTGGTTTATACAGAAGTTATATGGCAGAAATATGCAATTAAGACAATTCTTTTTCAATTTAATTTTCAATACAATTGTCAGAGCTCTAGTAATCAGCTAATTAGATATTAATCTAAGTGCAGACATTAAACAGGTATGCTAAGGAGCAGGAAAGTAGCTATGTTAAAAATGTATTATTAAGATTCTTCTGAAAAATTTACGTAATAATGTAATAGTGAAATAGTATTTAAAAATAAAGAGTATTTCACGTAAAACAATTTAATCGCATAATCGGATTTATTCATCAGAAATCCGGTTTTTTTTGTAATGGTGTCAGTGATTTGAATAAACATCTAATTTTGTAATTATACCTCCATCTAGTGGTGACATGTAACGTAGCATTTCGCGAAAATCCATGTATTTGCATTAATGATCATGGCAAGAAATTAATGAGTTTAAAATAGATTCTTTTGCAGTTTTGTTACCTTCTGGAGCGCAGAATACGTCAAACCACATATACATGTGAATATATGAATATCTATGGATTGCAAGGTAACTTTATTAGTAATTCTAGATAGACAGATAGATAGACAGACAGATAACGTACGATATTAATCCCAAAGAACATTTAAGTCGTGTGAGGTTTAATACTTTAGGAATGCATCTTATAATGAATGCATTCTCACTGGAATTATTAACTTTTGGCACTATTTATTGCCCGGTTTCAGCTGTTTGAACAGTAAAATACGTTCCTCATTTTGCCAAATCGATTGCAAGTGTTTCAGCCCAACAAGTACAAAATATAAGTAAAACATACAGTACAGGCAAAGTCGATTTCGTATAACAAATAATTATAAAAATACACTGATTGTACAAATTTAGTAGAATATGTTTAAAGGAAATGCTGCCGCAGTAAACTAATTCCAAACGGGGCTACTTGCTTCTAGCGACAAAATACTTAGTTGGTAAGCCCCTTTCTATTAAACAATACTTTTTCTAACTGATTCAACTTTGAAGCTATTCCAATTTTCCTTATAAGATAAATGCATCCAAATCAATTCTTCTCTGTGAGCTTCAATGCGGTATACGGTACTTGCAGTATAACGCGTGAGGGACTCGAGAACGCACAGCGGAGCTTCCTGATTGGTGGATCGTCGCTACCTTCGGTATCTCTGCGTTGGGGGGAGCTTGAGGGAGGACTACAGCTGCAGAGCCCGTACCCGTTTGTTCGTCTTAGATAACTAAGGTTGGTATAAAACACGTTGTTGTGTCAAATATACAGATGTTACCAAACGTAGGGGTAAAATGTTACACTTTCACGCTGAAGAAACTGTTGTGTTTTAAATGTTAACGGCTAGCTAACCTGGCTAGCTAGATCGTTCGGTTGTCGCAGGGTGATAACATTTTAAATACCAGTGTATTGTTTTTTATCAATACGTTTGCTTTAGAAGATATTGCGCATTGTTTACTTTATATATAATATAAAAGCTGCTAACATGTACCGAATTATCCTGGCAAATAAACCTTATGTAATGTAAGCAGACATTTTAAGGGGGTGACATTTCTGTTTTCGGATAAGGTACAGTTAATCTAATGTAAACTCGGATATGATTTTGCTTTATTTAAATACGACCTTCGGAAAGTTAGTGTCGCTGGGCCTGGGTCCGTGGTATGTTCGAGAACATTGCGGGGCGTGTAGCCGACGAGCGGTGACGTGGCTAACTGTTAGCTTCAGGCCTACAGCAGGGATAGAGTGGAGGATATCGGCCTACTTCGTTTGTTGTTAACTATAATATTTATCTAATTATACTTAGACGAAACGGCTAGCTAACTAGAGTGAGGTAACGGGATGTTATTGGTTAACTGTCTGAGCGGAACTACTGGGAGGAGAAAAACATGGCATTACGTAACGTAATCACGTGATGTTTACGAACTGCTTCTCTGTTAGACAACGGCGAGGGCGAGCAAGTGCACTATTAAATAGCTCGGTGGATTAGTCTTTCCGTATTGGGTAGCGGCTCTTGTCCACACGTTTACACTGCAGTGCACTGATTTTGCTTTGTTTCGGTCTACATTTAGAAGCACCCACACTTATCGTCAACTTGTCAGGAGAAGTCAAATATGGCCGCAATTGGGAGACAGAGGTACTCTTTGTATTGGGAAGAGACCGAGTGCCTGAGTTATTACGGAATGTTGTCCCTTCACGAAATCTTCGAAGTTGTTGGTTCCCAGTTGACGGAGACTGATGTCGACGTGCTGTCCTTCTTGCTGGAAGAAACGTACCCCGGAAATCATCCCTTAGACCCGGCGGGCTGGACCCCCGATGAAGATGCCCATACAGGTGATCAGGTGTCGCCCAGTCATAGGCTTCTGGAGGCCTGGCGTCGGATAGAGCCTCGCTCGGCCCCGTGTCCTTCAGAATCGCGACACAGGCCCAAAAGCGGCTTAGAGCTGCTCCTGGAGCTGGAGAGGCGTGGGTATGTGAGCGAAGGGAACTTGGAGCCTCTGTTACAGCTTCTGCGAGTCCTGACGCGGCACGACCTTCTTCCGTTTGTATCCCGCAAGAAGAGGAGGACAGGTGAGATGCGTTTTAAAGGGCTCGATCCTGAGGAATTGTACCTTAATACAGGTCTGACAGATAAACAATTTCAGTGTGTGGCAATTGTCTATGCCATGTCTTTATTAAATTTAGTATACAGTTATGCGCCGCAAAACGACGTTTCGGTCAACGGCGGAACGCATTTACGACGGTGGTCCCACTAGGTTATAATGGAGCTGAAAAATTCCTATGTCGCATTACTCACGTGTTTGTGGTGATTGTGCTGTAAACAAACCTGGCTGTGCTGCCACTCCTATAAAAGTCAAGTACACCACATGCAATTATGTTCAGTACATAATATCGACACATATATATATATATTTACTATACAGTATTTTAATTATTATTTATGCTATAACAACTAGATTTGTCTAAGTAGACTTTATGACCCCATCATTAAAATCTGGCCCTCTATTACAAAAACCAGGCCGCCTTTTCAGTTCTCTCAGGTAGTTAGCTTAATAATTACTGGTTCTGATTGGCTTCTCACCTGGCTCACATGTAAAGGAAGGCTGGAAAATCAGCAGTGCTCTGCCCTTGAGGACTATGATTAGAATAGCCCTACCTTCTGATCCGTGCACAGTGACAAAATCACCTAACGAAGCATTTCTTGAACCTGTCAGTGTTTTTTTTTTTTTTTTTGGCAAAATCTGCAGTTTGAGCTGAGTGATGTCATATTGATATTATACTACGCATGCGCAATAATCACCATGACTTAAGATGACCAGTGAAAGATTTGGCCAAACGCCAGCTTTTCGGTACTTTTATGACGTTTATTTAGGCCCACAATTTGTTAAGCAGATTAGTAGTACAGTTAAGGTATTAATGAGGCATTTTATGACGCCCGAAAATTAGTAATCATCCAATCTTTCCCGCTCATGTCGATTTCTCCTTTTCAACATCAGAAGGGTTCGCCCATTTTTTTCCCCACATAGGCCACTCAGGTACTTGTCCAATCTCTTGTCGTCTCCTGAATAGACTACTGTAACTCACTCCTAGCAGGTCTGCCTCTGAGCACCATTCGTCCTCTGCAACTGATCCAGAATGCAACTGCCCGACTTTTTCAACCTTCCCAATTTCTCCTACACTACACCATTGTTACGCTCCCTCCATGGCCTCCCTATAGCTGCCCACATCAGATTCAAAACATTGATGCTCACCTACAAAGCCAAAAATGGACCAGCGTTTATCTCGCCCAGCACTGCACCATGCTCTCTCTGATCCTCCAGCACCACTCGACTGGTTCCACCATCTCTCAAGGCGCAAGAAAGACATGCACCTAGACTCTTCTCGGCTTTCGCACCTATGTGGTGGAATGAACTCCCCCCTATATGTCCAAACAGCTGAGTCATTGGGTGCATTCAAACGACGATTAAAAATCTATGTCTTTCAGATGTCCCTGGATTAGCATTTCCAGGATTATACTCCTATTCTTTTAAAAAGAAATTGTATTACTTGCCAACAGAGTTTTTTAAAGTGGTCGTATTCTTAGCTGGGTTCTATTGAACAAGTATCAGAATGTATTCACTGATGAGACTACTAAGCACATGTGTAAATTGCTCTAGCTAAGGGCATCTGCCAAATGCTGTGAATGTAAATGTAAAATTCAACATATCCTTATGTTCAATAAATGTCAGAATTTAAACTGCAAAAAGTACTGCCACGTCACCAATGTCTTGTTTATACACATGATCTCCTCTTTTAAAAGATGCTGTGGCTGCTGAGCTGTTCCTTTCGTGTCCGTCACTTCAGTGCGTATGGCACGGAAGTATACAAAACCATAGTATACCAGAACAGTATTATGTGGTGTGCTCCGCTAACGGAATTTAATAAACGTAAAGATACGTCAAGTTTATACAGATTACTAACTTTTGGGTGTCTCAAAACATTAACATTTTACCCGTACTTCTAACCTGATTTACAAGTTGTGAGTGCAAATACACATCCGTATAGTACCGAGAAGCTGGTGTCTGTCCAAATCTTCTGCCTGCCATTTGAAGTCCTGGTGATTATTGCGCATGAGTGATATAATAATGATGTGACATCTCCCAGCCCTATCTGGAGTGAACAAAAGAAGAATTTCGTCATGTAGAGCACATTTAACATTTAATTGCATGATTCTTGAATCTTGTACCTCTTAGATCTAGTTCCTGTCTAACTGAAATGGTGGCGATGCTATTTGTATTAGTGCATTTGCGTAAAGCTTATGTACATTGGAATTAAAAGAAATCAGAATAAGCATGGGTCATATGTAGGATTTGCAGAAATGATCTTTGAACCACTTAGCAGTATTCTGTTGACTGTTCTGTTTTCCAGTGTCACCAGAACGTCATAATGTGGAGTACTTGGCTGAAGACCAAAGGGAAGTTAGCTGTGTCGAACTGATCAACAGCTACAGACAGACAAACTATTCACAAGACTACTCATCGCAGCAGTGGAGGGCAGGTCAGCGTTGTGGGGCACACCTGTGTGGTTTGTAGAAATCATACCAGGATTTGCTTGTTTCCCTTCTCTGTGCGTATGTGCTGAATGTCTTATTTCGGTTTAGATTAAAGCACCCTGCATCCCCACCTTCTGAATTTTCAGTTTATCTGATTTTGTGTGTATTAGGTGTCGATCCATCCAGACAGACGCGCTCTTCTGCTCGCCGGAAGCGCTGCCGTGGTACTCGGCGTGCAAATCTGACTCCCCGCCAGAGGGTGGCAGAAATGTCAGAAGCCCTCCCTGCACCACAGCCCGCACAAGAGAAAATCACCTGCGGTAAGAGCGCCTCATTCTTCTTTCTCTCTTACTGCTCATTTCTCTCAGTGAGTATGGGTCTCTCTCTCGGCATTTGTGACTTTGAAGTTCTCTTACCTGTATTCTGTCCGTCTTCCCATGCCGTGAATCACATAAGTGCCATCCACTCTATCAACAGCACAGATTTTTTTAAACACTTACTTGCTGGTGCATAGCTTTTCCACTGTTCTGAATCATCCAGCTTTCAGACTCCTCTGCCAAGGCCCTTACATTGGGGTAGGGGGTGAAAATAATCTCGTCATTGTTTGATGCAGCATCTTTGAACCTGTTTGGTATGTTTGGACAGACGCGTGTCGTTTTGTTCCCTCTGGTCTCCAAGCGTCTTGGGATGACTTAAGAAATTTTGCTACGCTTTTTGTTTAGCAGCAACTAGTTCCTTTCTTTTGTTTTCCCCACCCCCACCCCGCATGTTTTAACAACTCAGGGAGGCATGTTTCAGTTTGCGCCATTAAGTCAGTTTGGCTTTGTTTAACTTGACATTTTAAGAACCACCACCACAATTCTAGCATACAGTGGGTTCTTATCAAAGTGTCTGTCAGCTGCTTTATGCCTGTGAGGCGTGATTATTTGTGCATCTAATTTCTCTGAGAAGCCTGAGAAGGAAGAACTATAAACTGCCTGTAAATATCTATCTGTGCTTGTTTAGGAGGTGGAAAATGAAGCCATTTTCATTGACCAGTGGGACCCTACTAAAAATTGAAGGGCTTATTAGTGCGTCCCCCTCTTAGGAATGATCTTTGATTTCCAGAGCTGATGCCATTAACAGGAACTGTGCTGAAACACTCCTCAGATCATTGTGAAGCTTTGGCTCTATGCAAGACCTCACTAAGGCTACAGAGCATTAGAAGCACAAGCTGCATTCTCTTGTGCTTAATATCTGGGGGGGGGTAATGGTATCCAGCAAGTTCACTTGTGGCTTGTTTTAATTAAGATCTGGATCAGATGGAATCTTTTATTTTGTTAATGTGAACAATATAGAGATTTTGCAGAAAAGCCTAGTTAAGATCTATCAGTAAGTCACATTAATCATGCAGTTTGCTGTCTTTTTGTTGAGATCTTTGGATTCATGGAGCTTTCAGGAATCAGCAGTGGCGTGTGTATTTCTCATCAGGAAAAAAAGGCCAGTGGACTAAATGGGTCAGTTGTCAACAGAGTTTCTAAATCAGCCCTGATCTATGGAATTTTATGAGCAAAAAAAGAGATCCCTCAAACAAACAGAAGCCACAGGTGTTTTTTAACGTTAATTGTTTCTAAACCTAGCAAAAATATTTTAGGAACAATAGCAACATTTGCTGCACAGCAGTATGATTCAGTCTGTGTCTCACACAGCTTACAGCGGGCCTCTGATGTAGTCTGATTTGTAAAGGAAATTCCTACGTTCATGGCAGTTTGACATTTATTTCTGCTCTCTCCAGAGCGGTTCTCACTTGTAGCATTATGTATCTACAAAACTGATAGTTAGTCAATCGATAGCATCTCTGTCTATACCATAAGTTTTATATTTTTGGAGACCAGGACCAGTGTGCATATTTAATCAAAATCTTGAGATAAATTCTATGAGATCTAAAAGTACCTATATAACCAACAGCCTCTACATGATATAACAGTAAAGAATGCCATGAGTGTCCTTAAAGCAGCATACAACAGAAACCTGCTGAATGCTCTGTTGTGAGAGTGATCGCTGTGCAAACGTGAACCCCGCCCTTGCGTAGTGTCACTGCTGCATCTCCATTAGAACTTCACTTGTGTCCCATGCATTGCCCTGGTTGTGATTATTATGAGAGAGAGAGTGAGAGACCTTCCCTAGACAAACATCTATCAATATGTAAACTGTCAGAAATCCCTTGATTGATGAGAGAATGATTAGTGCATGAAGTGTGAGTCATCAACATCCACAGACCACTCGGATGAATTTTAAATCAAGGCGGAAGAAGGGCCTAGTCTATAGCGGGGCCTCGTTAAACAGACCCTGTGATCACACTCTCTGTCTTTCTCTCTGTATGCGAGTGTGTGTACTCGTGCTGAGTGTGCTTCACCACTTCATCGATGTATTGCGATGGCAATAACTCAGCTGGTCCTGTCATTCTTTTTCACTTTATTCCTCCCCTCCATTTCTATTTCTTCAGCCACTTTACCACAATGCCTCCTTGGGTAGGTCTTCTGTCACTGATTTAGACAAGCAAAGCATGACTGTGCTGATGTTCTGTTCTGCCTGAATTTTCAATCCATAGTGGTTAGGTCCAGCAAAAGTTGTGGAACTCTGGGACAAGTAAGTCTGAATTCTGTTGACCCCCATTTAAATTATACCTGCTTGAGCACTGTTTAGATGTCTGTAATGGTAAACCATCTTATAAATAGCTGAGAATATTCTTCCTACATCGAAGTATTATGAGTTTACAACATTTCACTTCTAAAGAAAAATATACAACAGTTTGTAGAAGATCGTATTCAGCCTACTGTGTTCATCATGCTATAAGCAGCCTCTAAACTTTTAAGGAAATTCATCTGCCTATAGCCTTACACAACTAATTTTGTCTCATGCAGCAGGGCCTCCCTAGTAGTACAAAAGTAAAACATAATTTTACAAATTAGATTGAGAAAGTCCTCCAGTACAGAGCAGATCAAGCAGACCAAAAGTGCCCTGCAGTGTTGTTTCTTGTCCAATGAAAATGTGCTGTCTTGACTTCGCATTTGATTCCACCAGGTTGACTGAGGATTGAAACTCAGATCGGGTAGGAAACAGAGAGAGAGACTGCAGTGAGTCAGTCCTGTCTCTCTGTCCGTATGGTCAGCGTGTGCTCACTCGCACTCTCTCACGGTCGGCCCGATGCCTAAGGTAAAGAAGTCCCGTGTGGGGGCTGTCACATGCTCTGTGTTCAATGCCTGTGCTCCAACAAACCTCCCCTACCCTCTAATGCTCTACAAGTGTGCTCGAGCGTTCTCTGTGGTGTTTCTCTCTGACTAAGAGTGATCCTCAGAGAGCCCAGCCCGTCCTCACTGTTTCCCTCAGAGGTGTGGGCCTCTACATTTTGCAGAATTGACCAAAGAGTCCACTGTAACCTTGTCCTCCCAGAGCTGTTCTTGGAATGTGCTCAGATAGCTCTCAGAACAATTTCTATAAGAGGCTTCAAGCGTGAGCCGGAACCATTCAGAATCAGTACCTGACTCAATTCCAAAAATATGCCAAAATGCTTTCAGAATTGTGCCGAACATTTTTTTTTAATTGACCCATGTGGTTCTGGTGCTGTCCCAAAACTTGAAAACCAAGCTATCAGCAATTTAAACATTGCATTTGAATATGCCACATGTCTCATGTCCTCTAAAACCCTTCTGGAACCTGTATTATAAGTGGAAACCCTCCCTAACACTGGATCCAATATTCTGCCAGTTCTCACTTTTGAAATGACCCAAATGCTGATGGTGTTCGAAAACTTCTTTGGAACTTTTCTGGAACCTTTGCTTGAACAGTTCTGAGGAAAATGCCCCAACAAAGTAAAATAAACTATTCTTGAACCCACATACCTGATCTCTGTGCACAGAGTGAGCTGTATATGTGAGTTCAGAGATAAAAGATGTTTTTTTTTGCAATAACACTTTAGTATAATTTTAACTAGAAGGCTATGTGTGTTCTATAATCTTTCTAAAATTATAAGGAGTAATTAAACTGTTTCCCAAAGAATTGTCACACATTCATTTTGTTATTCACTGAACAGACTTATCTTACAGATCATTTAACATAAAAGCAGTCTGATTAAATTGCAAGCAGTAAAGGGGCCATTGTTTTTTTTTTATCATCTGAAATACAACCTAGGATGGTCTGCTTCGCTCATATATCACAGTCTGTGATGTCACTCTCAAAATTGTTTATAGGACTTTTTCTTAATGGCAGTCAAATTTCATTTCTGCAGCTATAAATGCAGCATAGGGTACAGGGTTATTAAAGATAGTCCAAGCTTCAGGTATCCTCAGTCTGCATTAACTGCGCGTGCGTTATATGTATAGGACTTTTTTTTTTTTTTCCTTTAGTTTTTTGGGTTTATAATCTGTTACATGTCTCCTCACTAAATGCCAAAGCATTATGAGAGGGGATTGAGTTGCAGGGTGTGGTGGGCATTTGACCCTTAGTCTGAGTGACTGGACTGGACTCCATTTGAATAGTCTAGGAAAACAAACTCTGGCCTCTTTACTATGTGCAATTGCAGTTTTCAGGCAGCTCCTGGGTCATTAAATTTTAGATGACTTTGGTATTTATTTGAAAGTTGGTACATGTCTTTTCCCTATTACAGTAACATACAAGCTGAAAGTCTGGTCTTTGTAAATGGCGGTAGTTATATCTATCTGTGCTTTGCTAAGTCGTAGATGCATGATGCAATACACATTCAAGCATGTTGTCATCTTTATGCTTTGGCATATTTAACTTATTTTGCGAATGTGAATGTTAGTGGTATTTCTTCAGAGTTGGGATGTGTGATGGGGAAGGTGTCAGCTTAATTGGTAGAAATTTTTACTGTTAACTAACTGACCGTAGGTCAGTTTATTTAAGAAAGCATTTTAATGTTCTAACTGTTATGGAATTAGAAGGAATGCACTTTGCCTGCTATGACTTTTGGTAACAATCTGTGCTGATCAGCATGCCTTGCAGATTTTTAAGCTCCTCGCCCTAATTTTTCCTATCTCTGAGCTTCAGATTACTTACTGATAACCAATATGTAAATGAACATTGTTAAGCGGTTAACTGGAAGGCTTTGAATGTGGCATTTTGATTCATTGGTTGCCTCATGGCATGTGCCAACTTTCAAGGAAATTGGTCATTCTAGAAAAAAAAAACAACGAATCAGTGTAAACCAAGGGGCCGGAAGGGGAGATGTGTCTGTACCATGCCTGCTTATGTTGACAAACCGCTACCGGAGTGAAAACCAAAGCCAATCTCTTGTCTTTCTCTTTTTCTCTCCTTTCTCTGTGTTCGCAGTTCAAAACAGACTGACTCATGTCAGGGAAACACAAGTTGGTCGTCCTCACAGACACAATGAGAGCGAGAGAACGAACACAAAAACAATTGAGCAAACAAACCGAACAAAGTGAGAGACGGACAAACAGACAGCATGCCGTTGTCTGTCTGCCCGCCTCGCTCTTTCAGTCTCTCGTTCTGCTGCTCGGCAGAAAAGCGGATCGATAGAGTTGAAGCTCTCCACATCAACTGACGTCTCAAACGGTACTTTTGTTGGCATTCTGTCAAACCAAATGGAGTAACTAAACTGGGTCTTTTTTTTATAAAAGGAAAAATGAGTTGTTCCTTTTTACATGTCAATTGCATCTCACTGTCCTTGTTTAATGAAGCTGTACAACAATGACATGGTCTCATCCAGTCTTTCAGTGTTTCTCAAACGCTCCTTGGCTGCTCCTTGGTTCTGTATTGTTCTGCTGACACTAAAGATCAGCTTCAAGGCCCAAACCCAAACAAATGTCTCTAGCCGGTGTCTTAATGGACCTCATTGACAACTAGTGATCAGCTGATTTACGTTTGGAGTCAGAACTGCTGTGGCAAGGCTGTGTGTGATCAATATCTACCTATGTGCAGATCAGTGTAATATGCTGTAATGTATGGGTTTCAGTGAGTATGAATCACCTTTAACTGCAGTTCATGTTCAACTTTGATTTAATTGGGCTTGGTCAAATTTCAGGTGTAACGCCTGGTTACTTAAGATGAAACCTGAAGTCTCTGTCCCCTCCAATCTCATGTGACTAGAAGGGCCATTTGGTCAGCCAGTATTTATTTAATATTTCTGTGCACAAGTAGCCAAAATGTCCAATGCATGATAAGACATGCAGAGCTGCTCTACTAAACCAGTGCCCTAAATGTACAGTTTTGGATGTGAATGTTTTTTCTGCCACTCCAAGCCTGCTGAACAGACAGAGTTCTGTCTGTATGGCTCCGTGGGGCTCCTGTAGCCTGACTGCATTCAGGATGAGAGGACTACACTCTGATTTCATTCACGCTGTGATCCAGCACTGAAGCAAATTTTACTCTGAATGATGAACCCCTCCCTTCGAGAGCAAAATGCAGGTTCCCCTTTCTCTTTACCCCATCCATCCGCCCGCCAGACCCCGCCTAATGTGCCGTGGTCTTTAGGGGGCAGCAAAGAAAGCTGGATGGAATCGCCAGAGTTCTCCCCTTTCAGAATGAAGTGGTATTATTCAGTGCATTTTATCTCTTTGAGAATGTTAAAGGTTGCAAAAAGAGTCGGAGCAACAGTAACAGAAAAGACATTGGTTCTGTCAAGTCTTCTTGGGTGGGTGGGTGGGCGGGGAGGGGGGGATG